>JAMPIV010002319.1:0-89353 GCA_024509875.1 Oreohelix idahoensis
TGGATACAAACAAATATCACATATAAATATTTAAACATAAATACATAAATGCATAAATAGTATGGCAATATGATGTAAATAGAGTGTTGCAGAAAGAATGTGTTGTAAAGAAGGCTCAGTTACACTGCCTAATAGTACAGTACTGTGGTACTTTATTAAACAAATACTTCTGGTCTAATTATTTTAAATTCAACACAGAAATAGAAGCTCCATCGTTGATGTGAATGATAACAATCGATGTAGGACTTCTCAGTTCAATAACACTTCCTTTCGCAAACACTGTCAAATATTCTCCAGTCCTGATGTGTAATGTTCTATGTTTCAACCAAGCTTGCTGTGTAACACTGTCAGTTGTATGGCAAATGTCCAACGAACCAAATGTAAACAAACGCTGACCTAGTTACTGCATACTCTCGACAGGACAGGTCACGCTGACATCACTGTAGAGTTGTACTGTTGATGTATTTGTGTGTCGTAACAGACCCCAAGGAACGTCTGGTCTCAGTAGTTTACTTCTCAATATGGTCACTGTGCAGGTTGACCCAGGAAGCTGGCACACCAGTTGTTAACTGTAGATGTTGGGACTGGTGTAGTAAAGTGTAACGATTGTCAACTCATTAAACCCAGCACAGTTTTGGTCATACAGGTCATCTTGTCCTGGAACGTGATGAGGCTCCGACAAGAATGTGAGTGTAGACAATGAGTGTGTATATGAATGTCAGAACGCGAATGGTAGAATGATTCGATAGAGTTGACAGGTTGGTAGTACATCACTCATACTCACACTGTTCGAATTCAAGAAGTACTGGAACTACGGTGGTCTTTTTATAACATTTAATGGGACGCACACTTGGACAGTACGTGTATGGTTACAGGAACAAATGTCGACATAGACAGCATAATGTTGATCACAGGAATATCATCTTAAGTTAGCATTCATGCTTGGCAAATATCATAATGGAGCATTCGTAAATAAGCATTCAGAGTTCCATCATGTAAATCATCTGGCTTTACTGACTGGGCACGTCAGTCCATAACCAATATATAGGAAGGCTCCTAGACCTAACCTCGTCTAGCGAATATCCCTTCACGTAAAGTTCAATATATATATTTTTCATAAAGATATAGGAATCCCAGACATGGGTTCTCACATGTAGCAGTGATCTCTTGGTTCATCGAGCGATAGTACAGGCATCCCTTTTTCTCACTCGATAAATACAAAGTATATGGATTTCAACATGGCTGTGCTTCTCTCGTGAGCTTCACTCACTATTGGATACAGACCAAAATTGGTCATTCGTTTAAATGTCCTCATTTCTTCATAGCTTCTATCATAGAGGTAATTGAATAATATCATATAATCTAGTGCTGATACATAGGAATGTCATCTTCCTTTGAATAAATATTCTTTTCAAAAGTACCACTGTGCATCTGCTTATCGACAACGATGGCGAAGCCCAAGTTCATAATAAATTGTGGTTTTACCTTTCTATGCGAAATATAACTTTGCCATTCCTTGGCAAAAGAGAATAAACACTGGGGTAAAGTACATACAACATGTCTAAATGACTATCACTTTTCCCCATCTACTTATAGATCACTTTTTCGGCGATAAGCCGGCTACAACAAAATTCGACATCCCGACAGGATGACAGCCATGAATCACACCCCCTGCTAGCGATACTTCCGCTGCATAGCCTTTGACCTTTTCTAGCGACAACCAACATAGTTCGACTTAGAAATGTAAAGATATCCATATATAAGACAGACTCGTCCTACTCATACAAACACTACGTATAAATTCAGGCCATAGATATACTGAAGCAAGAACAATCTATTCCTACCCAGGCAAAGAATAAATCGCAGTAGGCCTAGATTCGTCCGCGGAATCCGATCGAAGATGACGGAACTCCTTTCAAGGGAAGTAACTCAAAAATGACTTCTCCTTAAGCACTTAAAAAAGGAAATACTTTGTTTACAAAATATTTGCGAACATAATAAGTATATAAATGTATTATATTGCAAGATAGTAAAGATTGCACTTTACAACCCACAAGATGCAGCAATAGTGAATGCAGTCAGCGACCCATAGCTGTACTGCTTGCATCAGGACCAGCGAACCAGAGCTGGTCAAGACGGCACTCCACCACCACGTAGTGGTCCTGGAAACAGTCTGCAGCAGTGCAGTCTGGCTGAGCGAGTGTGGGTCGCAATGGGAAGGCAAACCCGGTCCTAAAAAATGCCGTGCTGAAGTCGGATGTGTCGACCGAAAGGTGCAGATATCACAGCTTAGGCGTAAACAGACACAACGCAACCACCGTCCTTTTCAGAGCGAACGAAGAAGAAGAAAGAAGAAAATGTACAAATTAATGACCAGCATGGATTCATAGGAAAATGAATAAAGATTCCAAATATGTAAACTTGTAAACACTTATATTTACATTTCACACTCTGTTCCTGGATTATACAGGTGGTGCGTTTTTAATGTGCTTCAGTATACATTTGACATGTTTACCTCGCTGGTGGTTGTACAAGTTCATAAGAGGCTGGCAACCTCAGCAAATTAAAATGATTGAGTTATGAATCACCACAGGAAGCGTGGTGACCGTTTCATGCCGGTTCTTTCACAGGGAATTAAAAGTACCCAAGTACGGTGGTTTGACCATGAATGAAGAATGAAAGACGTTCGGCTACCACGACAAATATGGGCAACCAAGAGCTAGGGATCCAGACCTCCAGGACGACCCAGAGTTCCCTGGGAGGACAACAATAGACAATCCCTGATGGACCGAGGAATAGATTGGAACTAGGCCAGGAGGAAGACTGCCGATAAGACAGTATGGCGTTCTCTCTGGGAAAACTCTACACTCCAGGGTAGAAGTGAAACGACTAAGTAAAAAAGTAGCAGTATGATATCCTTACACTGAGGAAACCTTCTGATAGAGCCACAAGGCAGTCCTTGTTGTGGAATCTACAGAATAAGAGAGGTACATGGGGGCCTAATAGAATTGGGGACAGAAATGCGAGGATTAAGAAAGACACGAATGGACCTGAAACTTATGGCACGTGACAGGAGGACTTGACATGAGTTTATTGAACGCCTATGTTCCTTGGGGAGCTGAAGGTTGATGCTGATGATGTTATAAACAATTGTCTTTCTTAATGCTTCCTGAGTAAATACAGTTGGTGCTGTAACCATTCCTTTCATATTTTTGGTTTTTTAAAACACTTTTATTTGTTATTGTTAATCAGAATTAACCTCACTGCACTCCGGGCAAACCCATAGGTGCTCAGTCTCCCTCAGCAAATGTCGAAGTGTATGAATGCTAATTGTACCTGTAGCACGCTGGTTGTACATACGACGGATGAATCCTCTCTCTTTTATTTAATCAAATATAAGCGTTGTTTGGATGTTTCCATTCTATGACCCCTTGCTTGACTAGGTTTCAGATGACCTAAGAAGCTGAAATGCTGCACATGACCCTTTATCGCGGTACATCTTAAACTGTCAACATTTGAAGAAACCTTGATTATCTGTCTCGAACCAGCTGTACAAAATTGAATGCCGAAAAAGTCGGAGAGTTTTTACAAGAATACAGCCGTGAATGGATCACAGGGCTTATTAAGTTGTACACAAAATTGTAAACAAAATCACATAACCTGCTGACGCACACAAAGTTGCGAACAGGCTCATAGAACTTTTCTATTTTTAGTACATTTTAAAATAACAGTATAAAGCCTATAATGTGTTTTTGCTTAATTTGTAAATTGTTTGTGTCTTTATATTGCTTCTTATTCGGCGAACTGGTTATTTCTGCCCTATTACATATATCTAGACTTTGGAAATAAAACAAATACGCTACAGACCAGGACATAACAGCAGGCGCGGACAGACAGTGATCCAGACTTCAGGGCAAAACAGGTCACTGCCCTCTGATTAGCTTTTCCGCATGGAGAGGTTAACGGTGAGTAAACCACTCTACCGATGTAAGCCTTCAGGCAGAGCACGAAATGTCTATCGCTCAGTCCGAACCTGCATAACGGATACATTTATATTATTCAAATATCAGACATGGAAATTCAGATGACAGTCAATCATCAGAGGTTATATCACAAATGTAGGTCACCATCTGGTTTTGACGGGTGGTTAAGTAGAATTATTTCCGTTTTATTTGTTCTTCATCCATCAGTTTTCTTCCTTGTATCCTCTTTCTTTTTATTCTCGTTTCTGTTTCATGATTATTTTTGTGTATTCGCCTATTCCGGCCACGGCGATGCCCGGTTCGTATTATTTTGATTTATTTTTCATGGTTTACACTTAGTACTTGCTTTCTTTAAAATCTGTTTTTGTTTATAAGTCCCTGACCAAGGATTTGTGATTGTAACATAGGTAATTTTCTTTCTCCTTGCAATGCATTTCACTTTTGTCCACCCACTGTTTCATTTTTCCAGTTTAGTTTTTCTTGTGTTCTCCCAATACGATGTCCAGTCTGTTTTTGTTATTCTTGTTGTTGACAATTCTCCTACTTTAGCCAGTTACTTTTTCTTAAGGATAGAGAGAGATCATTTGGTAAATACAATGAGGTATATAATTTGTGGGATAGATTTGGTTTGGTTTTGATTTTAAGGACTATCTTCATTGCACACGGACAGCTCCTTGGGTTCTCCGATCTCCTTCCATAGATCACACAAGGAATGTCTCAGCACAGTACTATTAATAATATTATCATTATTATTATCTTAACACAGTGCACGAACTCTGCAGCACCGGCGAGAATCTCAATGTGTACATAGGAATCACACATTCTATAAATATTTTTGTGGTGGGTAGGTTTCTTCTTTTTAAATTTTGCTAAGGCATCGACCTTGGGATTTTTAACGCGCGCAACTTGCACACGCCACCTCCTATTTTTTCACCCTTATCCGAGATGGCTAGACATCTGATCTCAGTACACAAGAGACCTGTATGACATCATTAGGACCACTGGTTCTGACAAAAATTTCCATAAATTATATTCCCTCTATTGGGAATCTAACCCGGTACCTTTATAATTCGAGGCAGACGCCATAGCTCTTAGCCACTCCGACCAATTTTGTGAGACAGAACGAGAGGGAAAGAGAGAGAGAGAGAGAGAGAGAGAGAGAGAGAGAGAGAGAGAGAGAGAGAGAGAGAGAGAGAGAGAGAGAGAGAGAGAGAGAGAGAGAGAGAGAAATAGGTCTATAATCACTCATTCAATCATTCCCTTCATCTTTCCAAAGAGCACATTTCTTTAACAATCGCATGTCGTTCCCCTGTCACGTGCTCAAGAACTTTGGCCTGCTTCTACGTCTTTAACCCTGGTGATTCCAGGAAAAAGAAAGTATTCAGAATGGTACAGGAAGATGAGACAGGTCTGTATTTCAGAGCTGGCATTTGCTGATAATGTTGCCCTGATTGCTAAATCAGAGGCACATCTCCAATCCAACCTGCAAGTCTGGAAGGAAGAGCTGGAGAAGAGAGGGATGGTCATAAGCAGCTCTAAAACAAAATCCATGGTGATATCACGAGAAGAAAGAAGACATAAGATTAAGCTGGGAGAATAGGTCCTGGAGCAGGTCGACCACTTTAAATACCTAGGAGCTATTATAGACCAAAAGGGAGGCATCAAAGAAGAGTTGGCCACTCAAAAAGCAGCAGCTGGGAGACTTTTTCAGGCCATAAATCGAGGATTCCTCAGAAAGAGAGAGGTTGGTAAGAAAACTAAGATGGCTGTATACCGCTCTACCTATGTCCCAGTCTTGACATATGGATGCGAGTCATGGGCAATGACTACAACCCATAAAAGCCAGATCCAAGCCTCAGAAATGAGGTATTTGAGGAAGGTGGTTGAAGTAACAAGAAGAGACATGGTCCGCAACCAGACGATACGTCAAGGCCTTAAATCCCACCCCCTGCAGACGCAAGTAGAACAGTCCCAACTAAGATGATTTGGCCATGTCTGCAGAAAGGGAGAAGATCGGCTACCACGACAAGCATGGGAAACAAAGAGCCAGGGATCCAGACCCCCATAACGACCCAGAGTCCGCTGGGAGGTCAACATTAGACAATCTTTGAAGGACCGAGGGCTAGAATAAAACCAGGCCAGGAGGAAGACAGCCGATAGGATAGTCTGGCGCTCTCTCTTCCAAACCTCTACACCTCACGGTAGAAGGGGAACGACCAAGTAAGTAAGATTCCAGGAAAGAGACTATAGTGTAATGCTACCAACAGGCTTTTTTTCAAAGTTTGTGCAACTTATTGTCACCGTCACCGTCTTGATGTCACCGTCATGATGTCACCGTCTTGATGTCACCGTCTTGATGTCACCGTCTTGATGTCACCGTCTTATTGTCACCGTCTTGATGTCACCGTCTTGATGTCACCGTCTTGATGTCACCGTCTTGATGTCACCGTCTTGATGTTACCGTCTTGAAGTCACCGTCTTGATGTCACCGTCTTGATGTCACCGTCTTGATGTCAACGTCTTGATGTCAACGTCTTGATGTCACCGTCTTATTCTCATCTCTTGTTCCACTGGTACTTATTGTCACCGTCTTATTCTCATCTCTTGTTCCACTGGCACTTATTGTCACCGTCTTATTCTCATCCACTCTGTGTCTTATTCTCATCTCTTGTTCCACTGGTACTTATTGTCAGCGTCTTATTTATTGTCACCGTCTTATTCTCATCTCTTGTTCCACTGGCACTTATTGTCACCGTCTTATTCTCATCTCTTGTTCCACTGGTACTTATTGTCACCGTCTTATTCTCATCTCTTGTTCCACTGGCACTTATTGTCACCGTCTTATTCTCATCTCTTGTTCCACTGGTACTTATTGTCACCGTCTTATTCTCATCTCTTGTTCCACTGGCACTTATTGTCACCGTCTTATTCTCATCTCTTGTTCCACTGGTACTTATTGTCAGCGTCTTGATGTCACCGTCTTATTGTCACCGTCTTATTGTCAGCGTCTTATTCTCATCTCTTGTTCCACTGGCACTTATTGTCAGCGTCTTGATGTCACCGTCTTATTGTCACCGGCCAGGACGAAGTTCATAGTCTTTTTCAGCCCTATAGCTTCTGCCTTAGCTCAGCAACTGTGTCTTGTCTATATTACTACCAAGATACATGTACGATTCCACATCTTGTACGGGTGATACTTCCAGGGCATCTTTATATCATTTACTTCAGGTCATGAATGGTGAGGTGTAATGTGATGCAAACAGTACGTTAAATAGGCAAGCCAGTAAAAATGGAGCAAGCCAAAGTGCAAGACAAAACTAAAAAAGTCTCGCCAACTGAAACAATATTTACCCAGACAGACGACCTTCTCTACTTCCTCTTTTGCCTGAAAGAGTTAAAGTAGTCTATGTCATGGTTACATGGAGTCGAAGGACGAGAGCCCAAAGGCCGCAGCATCAATAATAACAACATTGTTAATCTCGAATTAAACACTTAAGTCAATCCAGCAGTTCATCTGGTGATGTACATTTTAAATATATAGAATTGGAGATGTGGGTTTAAGTAGTAGGTATGCAGTTAGTGATGCAAAGATGGACAATGAGGGTTGGGTGGTGATGCAAAGATGAACAATGGGTGTTGGGTGGTGATGCAAAGATGAACAATGGGTGTTGGGTGTGATACAAAGATGAACGAGGGTTGAGTGGTGATACAAGCTTTAGTTTATTTAGTTATTACCTTTGACAACCTGTGGAGAATAGGACCTCAACAAATACACGCTTATCTTTCCTGTCTTGTGCTGTCCGTTCAAGATATTGTAATGTTTTGTTTTTATCACATTCATATCTTTATATAGTTTCCTTCTTCATTCATATTTTAAGAGTCTCTATCTATTCCTCTTCTTCGTCTTCAAGTACCATGTCTGCTGGGTGTGGGGATCATGTCTCTCCATAACTACCAGCATTCAGTTCTATTTATAAGTTATGTTGTTGACTTTTTTCCATAATTGACGTCAAACTCTTAACGGTAAAGATAGTCCAATAGAAGATACAGCCGTAGGGGAGTGAAGTATACTAGGTCCAGGATCGAGAGGTGGGGTGACCAGGTCCCTTCATCGCTGCTTTTCCTTTACTTAACTCAAGAGCATAGTCAGAAACCCATTTAAAACGGGCTGGACTGAAGCGTGACGCTACATTGTTTCGAACCCGGCACCTTTGCCCTCTAATCACTTGTAATGATATTATGCGGTTTTCTCAAAGCGTGTCTTATTCAAAGCCAATGTCCCCTTCTCTTATCTTGTTTTCCTTTGCTGCTGCCACCCGTTTAGTTTTTCCTTGTTCGTTTAGTGTTCAAACATTCCATGTACCAAATCTTGAGATGTTCCTAGAACTTGCCTGGGAGGTCACTATGTTACTATTTTTTTTCTAGCCTCATTAAAACCCGGGCGGGAGACTTTAATATGTTCTTGTAATTCAACATTTCTGCTGCCACCTGTGCAGATTTTCCTTGTTCGTTTAAAGAACGAACGTTCCAGTTACCAATTCAAGACATTGTCCTAAACAAAACAAAAAAGTTTATTCAGCCACCAGCTCAGACTCTAGTAACTTTAATAACATGGATTATTTGGTGTTGTAAGGTTGAGCAGTAAATGTTTGACTGTTGGCATAGAGGACAAAATGGTGGATGTAAGCTCAGAATAACAAGCTTCAAAAGGAGTTGCGTCATAGGCAATCAGGTACCGCTGGTGAGATTCAGTGTTAACTGTTTTTTTTTCATCGCACCAGTTAAGCTAGCATTTCTTTTCAGGGCTAACCCTTATCAAGGCCTCGTCATGTTAGATGTGAAAACTTAACGAGATCAATGCGACACTTTTTTGGTTGGGGGAGGGGTGCTTAATTGGCCATCTGTCCTTTCACGATTCACTCCCGCAGCAAGGCGATGGGCAATAATGTCTGTTAAATTTTCGGTTGTCTAGTGTTCTCCTCCGTTCTTTCCTGCCTACTACTGCCTACTACTGCCTACTAATGCCTACAGTTGACTTATCATCATCATTTTCCTTAGCGATGCGTACGGAGCTAGTCCCCTGCAGGAAGCCTCTATCAACCATTCCCATGATCGTGTATCACGTTGTTGTATGTGGTCATTTGTTGTACATCATGAGGTTGCCACTCTCATGCACAACCACATACTAATTACCTGACTGATCATCATTTGTGTATGCTGCTGACACATAATACAATTACGTCATCACTTTTTTAGACTGAGTACACAGATTTCAATGAAGTCATCAATATTGTCAATGGGCGGATAGACTTTTTATACAGTGTGACGTCAAGAATGAACGTTTTTGAAAAAAAAATGTTGACTTTGTTACTCCTGGACCCCGAAAGAAGCCCTGTGCAAAATTTCATGGCCATATCTTCAAAGGGGCCGGAGCCAACCATGAACAAACAAGCATACACACGTAGTGCCCAGCTGGCAGAGAGGATAGTAGTGATTTGCTCTCGTGGCTAGGCGGGAGATGCCGTTCGAAAGGTCCTGGTTCGATTCCCGGTAAGCGTGTCACTTCTGTTGATTTTCTGTTGTCTAGTTTCTACTTCTTTAATTCTCACTGAGTGCCTGAAAACATACCTTTGAGGGTAATTTCCTATCTTTCGTACCTTTTTGCTCCGCAGTGAATATGTATAGACAAGTGCTGTTTCGTAGCGCTTAGGGTTAGGATTAGGGTTAGGATTAGGGTTAGGATTAGGGTTAGGATTAGGGTTTGTGTTAGGGTTAGTGTTAACCATAATGCTAACCCTAATTCTAACCCTAATCCTAACCCTAAGCGCTACGAAACAACACCTAACTACATATATTCACTGCGGAGTAAAAAGGTTCGAAAGATAGGAAATTACCCCTTTGAATGTTGTTTGTTTATTAAATTTTAATTTTACTAAACATAAACACACTTTCGGAAATATATATAAAATATTGAAAATCTTGATTCGGGATAAATGTCTGCTACGTTTCCGGAAAATTCTCCAAACCTTCATAAACGACTTCCCGTTTTCCGGAATCTGACTTGTTTAATGCTCTGTCATTGACAGAGATTCCACGGCCGTAAATTATCACGCCATTGGTCAATACGTCGCTCTATTTCCAGCCTTGACCTCTCGTAAGGTCAGTCACTTTCTATAATGCGGAGCACGTACGGTTCTCCCACAATTCCTCATCTGTTTATTCCTGGGTTTTCTTTCCACCCTGACCACCCCTGCGTTTCCGTTTTCAAATCTTAGACGGTTAAATACTGATTATTTCACTTCTATCTCTCTCTCTTTTTTTTTTTTTTTTTTTCATTGACTTAACTCTGTGACTCCGCAATTATTTTCCACCCAATGCCGTAATTTTAATTCGTTATAGACTAAAAACAACGCTCAGAGAGTTGTTTTGGCACTGGTGTCAAATCTGACCAACGCTCTGAGCGTTGTTCTGGAGTCAAAGAGTTAATCCCTGCGACCAAAGCCGTCTCTCACCTGGAAAATTAGTTGATTACTGTAACGCATAAAGTAATAAGTACTTTGTTAATTTCTCAAAACACTCTAATTCATTGGAAACAGGTCTTCGACAGTTTTTTTTCCTTATTTGCAAGAAGTTTTTTTGATTTTTATTTGTTGATTTATTTTTAATTCGTATTCTCTCGGTGTTGCTTAATTACTTTGTTAGAATTTTAGTGTTGTGGTGTGAAAACGTGCGTGCCTACTTTTGTGTGACTATTTTAATATACTACTGACAATTTCAGTTAATTGTAATTTTTAGCAATACTTGTACCAAGTGTTCGTACTTTAAGTACTAACATTTGTATTTTCACTTACTTGGTGACGTTAATTAGTTTAAATTTTCGTGGGTTTCGTATTTAAAACTGCTTTTCTTATTTTCATTTTTAAACCACTCGCCAAAATAAAATGCATACCTATCAGACACAATGGCTAATTAAGGATGGTCTACGGCTGGGCCACCTGAACATTTACCATTTATTAGGCAAACTTCCTGAGCTTACACGAATTCTGAATAAAAATTTTCATGTTTTTGGACTTTCCGAAAGTCGTTTAAACGACAAAATATCAGATGATGAAATTACCCTAAACGGCTTTAAAACTGTTCGGCGAGACTCAAGTAGAAAGCTAGAAACAGGTATAGTAGTTTATATTTCCACTTCTATTACTTATCGCCGCAGAAGCGATTTAGAGACAGCAGAGACCGAGTGCATTTGGTTAGAAATAAAACTACCGACTCAGGGACAATTTCTAGTCGGGTATCTTTATAGAAATCCCAGTGCAGGAGCCATCTGGTATGAAGATTTCACCGCTATGATGGATAAAATATTTACCACTGCCAAAGAAATTATTCTTCTAGGCGAATTCAACATCGACATGCACAACACAAACCAAACGTGGGAAAACATCATACTGTCATACAACCTAAAACAAATAGTCAACCAGCCTACCAGGGTAACAAAAACATCATCCACAACAATGGACCACATCTACGTCACCTGTGCAGAAAACATTATAGAATGCTCTTTTCCTACTGTCGCGATGAGTGACCACTATCCTATATGTTGCACGTGGTCAAAGAATAAATATAAAGCTCCAAGAATTAAACATATCAGTATTAAATTTAGAAGTTTTTTAAAATTTCAACCGTAAACTATTTTTACATGATTTGCGAACTGCACCTCTTGCCAGTGTTTAACAGCTTTCTGATCCCGATGACGCCATTGCCCATTTGACACGTATCTTTCTTTGTGTGTTTGATAACCACTCACTGTCACGCGTAGGGGGAGAGCAAGGTCGACGCAGGTCAACTGTTCTGGATAGCAGTAAGAATATAGATTGATTTTCTTGTAATACTGTAATAGTGATGTTATTTGTTATGAAACCAAGAGGTTAACTGTCTGGAATCAAGGGTAATTAAATACCGTGTAAGAATATCAGACACGTTGTTCTCCCACGTGACTTTGTTCCACAACTAACATACACCACACGATGTTGACAATTCGATAATAAAGATGACAGTAAACAAGAAAGGGAAATAATCACACAAAAAGAGAGCTCTGGAAGGCTTATGATATTTTATCAAATTGACTCAGACGTGTAGTAAGTAATTACAACAATATTCTATTTATTAAGAGAATCATATTTACAGAGGGTTAATTTACATCTGATGAAAAGAAATACGGAAAAGAATCATGTTTAAATCTGACAAAAATAAGAAATCTAGGTCCCAGTGGGGTGCCTTATTTTCTTCACTGACTAAGTCTGAGCGTTTGGTGGGTATGTGTGGTGATCTTCTTTCTCTTTATAATACTTATCGTAAAGTTCTTGTAGGATGTAGGCAGAGAGGACACTCTGCTGTGACTTCTTGATGAGGGCATATGGTGGTGACTGATTGACCTGTGTGGCACTAGTGTCTTCAAGGATGTCTGGTTCACACTCAGGGATGAAGATTCAGTCCCTGTCCCTTCTTGATTTTTGAGCTCAGCAAAATTGAGGAAGGGCGAAGCCAGGTCCTATGTTACTTACACTCTGCACTGGAGAACAAAGGAAGGGGACCATTAATCTCTTGTCTAAAGAGATTTTACATATATTAAGTTCCTCCCCAAAGACTTTTGGTCTCAGAGCATAGGCACACTACCACTGAAGACTTTGACTGTCCAGTACACTGTATGTAAAAGATGTCTCAGTGACTATTGTCTAACAGGCTATGTCCTCATCCTTCCAAGTCAAGTGTCTCTCCTCTACACTTAATATGACTTACTATTTTCCACAATCAACAGTCTGTCTTGTAGTCTGGTGTATCTTTAGTTAATAATTAAGTCTTAATAATCTTTCAGCAAGGAATAACAGCTTTCATAATGTATACTTATAACAGAGTTGTGTTCTAATAAGTCAAGCAATAATGCACAGTAATAAAATACTATAAGCAAATCATATAAGAAAATTAATAATATTTTATACAGATACATAATGGATATGGAAGAAAACTAAATCCAATAGTATAACATATATTTCTTATCATAGTCAACCGCATACATATTCTGCAAATTACACTTGTATCATTAAGCAATAATTAAACAAATAATTTTGGGAGATAACTCACCGCACAGGATCACTTCAGGATCACGCAGTCCGAACTTGAATATTTGAATATACTCATAAGCACATACTTGACTTTACATACAGTTGTGTACTATGTCTCTCTCTCTCTCTCTCTCTCTCTCTCTCTCTCTCTCTCGATATATATATATATATATATATATATATATATATATATATATATATAGATATATATATATATATATATATATATATATATATATATATATATACTTATATATGTGTATATTCTATAAAAGTCTTATGTACTTAAGCTTTAGTTTCGGCTGGTTTCACGGTGATCATCAAGAGTAAAGTTACATTTTCTCTGATAAATACATTTTTTAGACCGGAAATAGGTGGTCGTCTGTGAGTCACAGGTTAATTGATGTCTCCAAGAAAAACACACACTTTCCCGTCTTTGCAAAAACCCTACCTGGCTGAATCTAAATTGCCTGCTTAACGAAATTTAATACAAGAACTTCACCTGATCTAACGTTCTCGGAGGAAAAAAAAAGACTTATATGTAAGACTGTGAAACTGTGACAGGATGGACTGAGTAAAAGAATGTGGAAAGAGAAAGGATAGACTGATCCGTGGCACGCACCAACTAAAGAAGTTCGTGTGAAACGACAGGTCAAATATCCTTGGATCACACAAGCAGTGCTAGTCGCCATGACGCAGAGAGATCAAGCTCACAAAAACAAGTTCTTTAACATGTACAGAGCACAGAGGAACAACGTGCAATATTCAATTCGTAGAGAAAAAAAATTACTTTAAAAATGTGGTTCAGAACAAAACAAACAGTAAAGATATATGGAAAGCAATCAACACTTTAGCGAACAAGCGAAATCTGTCAGTCTCGTAAACCCCTAATACTTCATTTACTTGCACAGACTTCAGCAATTACCTTTAGGCAGAAATAAACAGTTTTAAATCTACAATACCAAATTCACCTTGTGACTTAAGCAGGCTGTCAGTATTTTGTGAGAACAAATATACCAACACAATCCCATCCAACATTCCGTTTATGACAGTTAATCAAGTGTATCAATATCTTCTAGGCCTTAAAGATAATAACTCATCAGGACTTGACGAGCCAGTAATCGAATACTGCGTTATGCGGCTCCAGCTATTAGTGATTCGCTTACATACATATACAATCAATGTATCGCACGGAGTTACTTTCCGTGGCACTTTAAAGTCGCTAAGGTATATCTTCTCTTAAAACCTGGCTCTTCCGACAATAATAATCTTGGTAACAATAGGCCAATCTTCTTAATATCATCGCTATCCAAACCACTAAAAAAACACATACATAAAATAACACTACAACACCTAGTTAACAACGGCTTGCTAATTGATAGTCAGTCGGGGTTTAGACCTAAACATTCATGTCACACAGCTCTAACTAAGATGATTTGACAACTGGAACTTAACTCTTTGACTCCGCAAATTTGTTCCACCTTGTGCCGTAATTTTAATTCGTGATAGACTGAAAACAACGCTCAGAGAGTTGTTTTGGCACAGGTGTCAAATCTGACCAACGCTCTGAGCGTTGTTCTGGAGTCAAAGAGTTAAATATTAATAACGATAACATATGTGGGGCAGTTTTTGTAGACTTTAAAAAAGCATTTGATATGATAGATCACGCTATTTTAATTAGAAAACTAGAAACATCAAAAGTAAACCTTCAACTAGTGACGATAATTAAATCATTCCTGTCAGACAGAAAACATGTAGTTTCTTACAATAACTCTTGCTCAAACCCAACCGGAATAAATACCGGCGTTCCTCAGAGCTCTATTCTTGGGCCTCTACTTTTTGCCATATACATTAATGACCTTCCCCTACCCGTCGAGCACGCATAATGTGACCTATTTGCTGATGACTGTACTATCTACACGAGGGATACAAGTTGCAATACACTCGAACTATCGTTACAAACTGATACAGATAACACTGACAAACAACATTTTTCTTTCTTATATGAGAATAAGTGTTCTTGGGTCAGTTTCTTGCGCTGATTTCAAATTCGTTTATCTCTATCACACCGGGTTCTTAAGATATTTGTGAATAAATATATTTTTGGGAAACCGTTATTTGCCCCGTTTCATTTTTATTATATAACTTATTAAAAATTAATAAAATGCAAAATAATTCTACTTTTTATACTGCTAAAAGATGCATGACATATGTTACGCTATTTTTCAAATAGTTACTGTATTTTGAAATAATTATGAGCGAAATATGGCTTCTAGAAGTTGTAGAAATGCGGCTGATCTGTTCTGTTATGTATGCGGATATTTTACCGATCGTGTTCACCAGAAAAACTTTACACCATTACTAAAGAAAGCATATGAACTTTATTTCGATTCGAAAGTTCATGATGCAAATAAATCTTGGAAGCCAAAAGCAGTTTGTTCGACTTGTGCAAATACATTGGCAGGTTGGTTACGAAAATCGCCGAAGCATAAGTCGATGCCTTTTAGAGTGCCAGTAGTATGGCGTGAACCGACAAATCACGCTACTGATTGTTACTTCTGCTTGACAAATATCCATGGTTTCACTTTTAAAACTAGAAAGTCTGTGATTTATCCAAATATTGAATCGGTTTCGAAACCAGTGCCTCATGATCCAATCACGTGTCCGATCCCAGTTCCACCAGAACAATATCCGTTGGACGTGAATGAACCATCAGAAAGTGATAGTTTACCTGCTTTAGAAACTAATTCTGACTCGGATTATATACCGGTGAATGAAGGTGTTCACTTAATTAACCATTCATAACTTTCAGATCTAATACGTGATATCGCTCTTACCAAAGGACAAGCGGAATTACTCGGTTCGCGACGCAAAGAATGGAATGTTTCAGCGCCCAATACTCCGATATCTAAATTTCGTCATAGACACAGAGAACTTGTTCAATACTTTGAGATGGATGATGACATTTGCTATTGCAAAGATGTAAACGGTCTAATGGTGCACCTCGGTCATGAGCACATAGTCAACGAATGGCGACTTTTCATCGACTCTTCCAAGACTAGTCTAAAAGCCGTGTTATTGCATAACGGACATTTATTTTCATCAATTCCAGTCGCCTACTCTGTTCATATGAAAGAAACTTATGACAATATGGCTATACTTTTGGCAAAAATAAAGTACAATGACTACCAATGGCAGATTTGTGGAGACCTAAAGGTCATTGCTATTCTCACGGGCATGCAGACTGAGTATACTAAATTTTGTTGCTTCCTGTGTGAATGGGACAGCCGCAACAGACAGGAACATTATGCAAGAAAGGTGTGGCCTATCAGGGATCGTATGCAGCTCGGGCATAAAAATGTAATACACGAGCCATTAGTTAACAAAAACAGCATCATTTTACCACCGTTACATATAAAGTTGGGCTCATGAAGAATTTCGTAAAAGCGTTAGATAAAACGAGCAAAGCTTTCACTTATCTTCGAGAAAAGTTTCCGCAAGTTAGCGATGCAAAGATAAAGGAAGGTATCTTTGTAGGACCTCAGATTAGGAAAGTTATTGCAGACAAACAATTCGAGAACTTGTTACATGGTAGTGAACTTAGCGCATGGATGGCATTCAAATCGATCGTCGATAACTTTCTGGGAAATCACAAATCTGTCGACTATGTGCATATTGTTAAGCAGTGCATAGATGAATACAGAATTATGGGCTGTAACATGTCCCTCAAAATCCATTTGCTCAATTCGCATCTTGACTTTTTCCCTGACAACCTTGGCGAAGTCAGCGATGAACATGGAGAACGATTCCATCAAGATATCGCCGTAAAGGAGTCACGTTATCAAGGACGGTGGAGTGTGACCATGCTTGCCGATTATTGTTGGATGCTTCATCGCGATGTACCACATGCCATTCACCGACGAAAGTCGACTGCAAAGAAATTCAAGCCTACAAAACTGTTATACTTCTTGTACGAATGATGTTGTAATACTGTATGCGTTGTTAAAAAACTTCAATTGCGTATTTCTAGATATCCCGACCTGATAGAGAAAAACGGTTTGCAGATTTAAAAACAGCTCTTTAAAATTGACCAGAAAAACATAGAAATGTTAGAGAAAGAAAAAAAAATTTTTTTTGTTAGCCAGTGTAATCTGATTAAGTGGAGCATAGGAAATCGCATGCTAATAAATATAATTAAAACAAAGTGCATGTTAATATCAACTAGACAAAAATTACAAATCTCAGAGAAAACAACACTTCAGATCTACATTGGTACCACACCAATTGAAAACGTTAATGAACATAAAACTCTAGGAATAGTCGTCGACCAGCATCTAAATTGGAACTCACATGTACATGCACTGACCAAGCAAACGGCACAGAAAGTTTACCAGTTAGCTAAAATCAAACATTTCCTAGCTGAAGATGCACGAAAATTGTTCTATATATCTCACATACAAACAACCCTTGACTATTGGTTCACAATCTGGGATGGTTGTTTATGTCCAACACAAAAAGACTCTATTCACTACAAAAGCGTACAGTGCGTCTAGTTTCTGAGAACTGCCGAACACAGTGTGTAGATCTATATAAAGATCTCAAAATACTGCCTCCAAGAAAGCGCTTTCTGTTCAACAAAGCTAAATTTGTTCACAAAATCCTGTCACAGAATGCTCCAACATATCTGTGGCCAATGCTCAAATACAATGAAAGACGCAGTCAACGCCTTAACAAAATACAAGTGCCCAAGCCAAGGCTTGACTTATTCAAGAAAAGTTTAGCTTACTCTGCTGCTCATCTTTGGAACTATCTTCCACATTATCTAAAACATAACAACCTCAGTCCCTATTTATACAATCGTAAACTTTTCGAATACTTTATGAGTTCTGATTATCTGCCTCCCTAATGTGATTATTTTTCCGAACAAATGATATAATATCGAATGTAGGTTTAATGATGATGTTAGTGCTTTTCAACATATTTTATTTCATGGTAATACTTAGTTTGTACTTTTCAACATATTTTATTTCATGTTTATAATTAGATACTGTGAATGTGAGTATGCTATTATTTTACCTTTACAACGTTGAATTCCTTGACATTGATGGGTGTCAGAACCACCTTATGCTGTGGATTTATCACAGCAACGATACTGCTAATTATAGGCTCGCTCCCTAGGAGCATGACCACAACATAATGGCTGACATAAGAAATCAACACCTTCTGCAGGTACTTCCTATAAGCACACACAATTAAGCCTCACACGGCCAACAAAACGTATGGAATACATATATATAAATGCCAGAGAAACTTGTCTCAAATAATTTATCTCATAGCCTCATACATACCAGTATGACTACACCGTACAAACACTGTACTGACTATCGCTCCTCCTAGCGATCCAAAAAATCTATGACAAAGCAATACTTTAATCATGAACAACTCGTCATATGCGGCCTGAAGATAATATCCACTGGACACTACACTAATCCAGAATTACACATAATATCCTTACTTACTTACTTAGTCGTTCCCCTTCTACCGTTAGGTGTAGAGGTTTGGAAGAGAGAGCGCCAGACTATCCTATCGGCTGTCTTCCTCCTGGCCTGGTTCCATTCTAGTCCTCGATCCTTCAAAGATTGTCTAATGTTGTCCTCCCAGCGGACTCTGGGTCGTCCTCGGGGTCTGGATCCTTGGCTCTTTGTTTCCCATGCTTGTCGTGGTATCCGATCTTCTCCCATTCTGCAGACATGGCCAAACCACCTTAATTGGGACTGTTCTACTTGGGTCTGCAGGGGGTGGGATTTAAGGCCTTGACGTATCGTCTGGTTGCGTACCATGTCTCTTCTTGTTACTTCAACCACACATAATATCCAACAGACCCAAATATGGCAATCTCTGGCTAGAATTCCGTACCAAGAACCGCACAGCACTTGCTGGTGAAAGGGAACAAATATGTCCGTCCACTCGGAACGCTGGCTATAAACCCCATGTCCTTTCGCGCCTAGATTTCTTCCGGCTTCCGTCTTGTCACATGACCTCGACGGTAAAGTTATCCCAGTGTTGCCAAAAACACAATGTAGCCAGTCTGATATTTCGGCGAAATAGCGCCGTGACAATGGGTAAAATGTATGAGAGAGTAAATGAAATCAGTATAAAAGACGAGAGAAAGGAAGGGCAGAATGTCAGTCGGGCCTGCGTGCCAATTTCTCAACCCTTTGAAAATAAAGTTCGTTCGTTCGCTCTCTCTCTCTTTCACACTCTCTCTCATTCTCTCTCACTCGCTCTCTCTCACTCTCTCTCACTCTCTCACTCTCTCTCACTCTCTCTCACTCTCTCTCTATCTCCCTCTCTCTCACTCTCTCTCATTCTCTCTCTTTCTCTCTCACTCTATCTCTAAATCTCTCTCACTCACTCTCTCTCACTCTCTCACTCTCTCTCACTCTCTCATTCTCTCTCATTCTCTCTCACTCTCTCTCACTCTCTCTCTATCTCACTCTCTCACTCACTCACTCTCACTCTCTCACTCTCTCTCACTCTCTCTCACTCTCTCTCACTCTCACTCTCTCTCACTCTCTCTCACTCTCTCTCTCATTCTCTCTCATTCTCTCTCTCTTTATCTCTCACTCTCTCTCATTCTCTTTCATTCTCTCTATCTCTCACTCTCTCACTCTCCATCACTCTCTCTCTCACTCTCTCTCATTCTCTCTCATTCTCTTTCATTCTCTCTCTCTATCTCTCACTCTCTCACTCTCTCTCTCACTCTCTCTCACTCTCTCTCACTCTCTATCTCTCACTCTTTCACTCTCTGTCACTCTCTCTCACTCTCTCTCACTCACTCTCTCACTCTCTCTCTCACTCTCTCACTCACTCTCTCACTCTCTCTCTCTCACTCTCTGTCACTCACATTCTCTCTCACTCTCACTCACTTTCTCTCTGTCTTTCTTAGATGCTACAAGTTGTTGATAATGGATCTCCCACATGTTGTAATGTTTAGTGACCGTGTTTTGTCCGTTTGACAAACTAGTCTCTGGCGGTAAAGGTGCCGGGTTCGATTGACAGTATCGACAAGCTCCAGTCTACCCAACTGTAAATGGGTATCTGGCTTTGATCTTGATTCGGGGAAGGAAAAGGAAAAGGCACCTTTCGATGATAGACCTAGTATAGTGAAGTCTCTAACACTGCATTCTCCTAAGACAGTATCTGCTATTTTACCATTTTGTGAGGAACTTTCAGTTTCCACCAAGTAAGAGTCTCATAGATTGTCTTGTTTGTCTTGTTTATCTTGTTTGTCTTGTTTGTCTTGTTGGTCCTGTTTGTCTTGTTTATCTTGTATGTCTTGTTTATCTTGTTTGTCTTGTTTGTCTTGTTTGTCTTGTTTATCTTGTCTGTCTTGTTTATCTTGTTTGTCTTGTTTATCTTGTTTGTCTTGTTTGCCCTGTTTATCTTGTTTGTCTTGTTTATCTTGTTTGTCTTGTTTGTCTTGTTTGCATTGTTTGTCTTGTTTATCTTGTTTGCCTTGTTTGCCTTGTTTGTCTTCTTTGTCTTGTTTATCTTGTTTGTCTTGTTTGTCTTGTTTGCCTTGTTTGCCTTGTTTATCTTGTTTGTCTTGTTTGTCTTGTTTGCCTTGTTTGCCTTGTTTGTCTTGTTTGCCATGTTAATCTTGTTTGTCTTGTTTGACTTGTTTGTCTTGTTTGTTTTGTTTGACTTGTTTGTCTTGTTTGACTTGTTTGTCTTGTTTATCTTGTTTGTCTCATTTGACTTGTTTGTCTTGTTTGACTTGTGTGTCTTGTTTGACTTGTTTGTCTTGTTTATCTTGTTTGTCTTGTTTGACTTGTTTGTCTTGTTTGACTTATGAGTCTTGTTTGACTTGTTTGTCTTGTTTATCTTGTTTGTCTTGTTTGACTTGTTTGTCTTGTTTGACTTGATTGTCTTGTTTGACTTGTTTGTCTTGTTTGACTTGTTTATCTTGTTTGTCTTGTTTATGTTGTTTTCTTGTTTATCTTGTTTGTCTTGTTTGACTTGTTTTTCTTGTTTGTCTTATTTGTCTTGTTTGACTTGTTTGCCTTGTTTGTCTTGTTTATCTTTGGTTTGTCTTGTCAGTCGTGTTCGTCTTGTTTGTCTTGTTTGCCTTGTTTGTCTTGTTTGTCTTGTTTATCTTGGGTTTGACTTGTCTGTCTTGTTCGTCTTGTTTGTCTTGTTTGTCTCGTTTGTCTTGTTTATTTTCTTTTCTTGTTTATCTTGTTTATCTTTTTTGTCTTCTTTGTCTTGTTTGCCCTGTTTATCTTGTTTGTCTTATTTGTCTTGTTTATTTTCTTTTCTTCTTTATCTTGTTTATCTTGTTTGTCTTGTTTGTCTTGTTTATCTTGTTTGTCTTGTTTGTCTTGTTTATCTTGTTTGTCTTATTTGTCTTGTTTGCCTTTTTTGTCTTATTTGTCTTGTTTGTCTTGTTTGCCTTGTTTGTCCTATTTGTCTTGTTTACCTTGTTTGTCTTATTTGTCTTGTTTGACTTGTTTGCCTTGTTTGTCTTGTTTGTTAGTCGTAAAATTATATCTTTCTTGGTCTCTCTCTCTCTCTCTCTCTCTCTATCTCTCTCTCTCTCTCTCTCTCTCTCTCTCTCTCTCTCTCTCTCTCTCTCTCTCTCTCTCTCTCTCTCTCTCTCTCGCTCTCGCATTTGTCGTTGTGTCTCATTTCATTTTTGCAGTGTTTTCCACATTTATTTTTTTTTCCTTCTAGCTTCTTTCTTTTTGTATGTCAGGCTTCCTTTTTCTCTTTCTTTCCGTTTTTCTTTCTATAATTCTTTCTTTGTGATTTTTTCTTCCTTTTTTTCCTTTTTCTTTTTTATTCTTTTTGTCTGCCTTCCTTTGTATCTTTTTCCTTCCTTTTTCTTTTTCTTCTTCTTTATGTCTTTTTTTTTGTTCCTTTTTTTACTTTTGCTATTAATCTTTCTTTCTGTCTTTTCTGCCGGCCTTTCTTTCCTTATTTCTTTCTTTCTTTCCTTCTTTTTTCTTTCTTTCTTTCTGTTCCTTGAACTGTCGTTCTTTGCATATTTCTTTCGTTCTGGTTTTCCTTCAATCTATCCGTTTTTTGTTCTTTCTTTCTGTCTTCTTTCCTTTCTGTTTGGCAGTCTGTCTTTCGATCTCTTCTTTCCTTTTTTTCTGTCTATCTTCATATCAGTTTTTCCTACTTTTTTCTGTTAATACCTCCTTTCCTTCAGAATTCAGTATTGAATTCATTCGCCCATTTCTCATCCTGCAGTTACGCATTCATTAACTTTTTCTTTCAGTTTTGGACACACAATTTTTTTTTCGCTGTCACGTAAGAGCTTTCCTGAGTCTTCCCTATTAAGAACATTTAACACCGTCAACAAACAACAGATCCAGTCCTTGAACCGTAAAAGAAGTTAAAAATAAAATCTACGGCTTCTGCCCGTAAAGACTGAAGACAATAAATATTAAAGCCAACAGGAAAAAGGTAAAGACGCACAAAGCCCCCGATTTGACTAATTGGCTTAATGAAAGTTTGCAATCAGTGAACCAACCTAGCTTCTGTCCCATAACCGTAATCAGATACAATACAAAATGAAAATACTCCTTGACAGGTCACAGCAAGTTTTTTTTTTTTTGCAAATAAAATGTTGCCTCGTTTTGGCTAGACGCAGCCCGTTCAACCTAGTCGGTTATATTAGGGCGCATGTCCAAATATGAAAGACCTTTAGGTATGATGACGGTAATGATCAGAGCTGGTGGGTTTGAAAATACACAGAGAAAACAACAACAAAGATAATGAGAGTAAAGGCGGGAAATTACAACAAGTTTATACTTGAAGAAACACCCACTACAAGATGCAGAATCATACACATATCATAGCAGCAATATACAGATAACAAATTTAATAATCAATTATAGTTAACAAAATTCAGTTAGAGTGGTGAATGACAAAGAACCATCACTGGTAATGACTTTAAAGAGGCTATCGTTTAAAAAAGTTCGTTAGCTAGGCTTAATTGTAATACTTAACTAGCTAGGTGTTGATGGTGATTTGTTGTTGGTGTCACAACATGGCCGTGCTAAGCATGTTATTGTGTTCTATCAGTCTTCTATTCCATATTGTGCCTTCTTTTTAATTTTTCATAAACCAATATTTTCTCTCATATTCAACGCATGACTCAGGTTTCATGTCATTATCCTGGGTAGAGATAACAAACAAACCCAACTGGGAGCAGAAAGATAAACACCGCCCTACCTTGTTAAAATAAATAACCCAGGCACGTATCTCGCTCAAAACCCAGCTGGGCGCCCATACCTCCCGATTTGATAATCCGAAGGTAAAAACTATTGCAGGCAGGACAGTTACGTAACCCACCACGGGATGGTGTTACGGTATATGATATTAACGCCGTCTGCTAAAGGTTACCAGACGTGCAATTGTAAAGGTTAAGACATTTAATATATTGCGATAGATGTTTCAATTACTGAACGCTTCATACACGATCGATTATGACGTGTATAGCGTTGTTTAGGACACAGTCGGTAACTAAGAAACGCTACCCTTTGTTACTTGACCGCCAAGCTGAATAGCTGCGTTTTTTCTAACCTTCCAATTTAATGGCAGGATATAGCCATTTTATGTGCATTTTTGATGGATCAGGGTCAGTCCTAGAACTCAATATGAGAGGGAAATTATTGGAGGTTAGTATTTAACTAGAATCCTCAGAAGGATGAGAATAATCGTCAAATTCGTATGAATTATTCAGACTCGCAGTCTCACTGTCGGCAGGTAGCCATGTCTATCTGCTCGTGCATATAGCTGTGATGTTCTGACGACAATACTGCATTGTATCCTCATAACGGACATTGACACATAACCAGCAGTCTACGTTGTTGATTAATTTATGCATGACTTATATGGACTTACGCTCTACCCCTATTGGAATTGATCATCATGTATGTATCACTGTGAATAAATGTATGGACTCAATGAACCGACTTATCACGTCAATGGAATTACAAGTTCAATATAATTGCAACTTTCAAATGTTTGCTCACACGTTTTTCTACCCCACCCCGCATTCGCGTAAAGCAACACCAATTGACACGATGAAAATCTTGAATGAAACCATATAAGAACTCAACTAACATGGCCAGAATTTATAACCACTTTATTGACATTATATGGAACATTGTTGTCAAATTGAATGTTCCAGAACAACAGAGAAGATCGCCTTCAACAGATGGTGTCCATTGATTGGGGATCGAAAAAAAAATTCGGAAATTAACAATTGTTTACATTTGAAGGACGATCACATGATGTGCTGAATTATGACCTATGACGCAGTACTCAGTATAATCCCTAACAACGTGACGTCACCAAAGTTCGTGTACATGCCATACAAGTTGACAGCAGCAAGCCTAGTTTCTACGGAGGAAAAAAATAACAAAGTCAACGAATAAACCCTGTATATGCATCAAGAGCAAACAGTCAGACATACTTCTACACCGTTGGTGCATACCGTCATCGACAGGAGTCCGAACTGAGCACAAAAGATAAGTCATTTAAGTGTGACCTTTGTCGGTCGATAAATAACAGTGCTGAGTCCATTTTGCTTTGATCAGGCATGTCTATGTATTTTCATGTATATATGTTAAATTTGTTTTCCATCGTATGTATTTGTTGTTAATTCGTGGGCCGGTTGGAGGGAACTAAAATCTCTGGGGAATGTCGCGAACAGCTGACCACCTAGATTTCAGTCGTTTCTTAGGGCAGTTAAACGATTGCACCTTTGGAAACCCCATTGAGGTTTGACATTGGACTTGTTGTCCAAATCTGCTATCGTTTGACGATTTGCGTTAGCTGTACTGTCCCGTAGATAATTGGTGTATTTTATTCGTACTCAGTTAATAATTTTATTCAGTTCTGTACCATGTTCGTTACTATTCGTCCAGTCTCCTCTGACTATCATTTATTTTATGATTGTTAAATTTTCGTCCGTTATGAGTCCTGTGACGTCATCATTTTTCGCAGTCATTTTTTTTTGTGTGTACTTTGAATATTCAGTTGACCTCGGGTCAGACCTTGACCCTTCATTTGGTCTGTGACATTTCCGCTTGTTTTATTTAGTTCATAAATTCATTTTTAATTGTGAAAATGTCTTGTTTGCGTCTTAACATTGTTTGTACCCCTTAGTTGCATCATTGTTTTGTTTGTCCTCATAATATATATTAATACTACATTAATAATATGATATTATATGCAATAATACACTTGTAATTTAATTTAATTAATTTTTTCTGATAATTAAGGTTAATATGGGACATTGCATAATTATGCAGTGATAGTCCAAGAAAGTAGCACTACAATTTATAATAGATGCCTAGGGCATAATAATATAATATATATATTGACAAAATAAAATAATCTTATAGCTACCTTTGAGGTAATAGACCCATTGTATATTATTTAATATACTTTTCTGGTACTAAGAGAGTGACTTAGTACCTTGAACAATATAATTACTAGGAATTATACCCAACATTATTGGATATTGAGATTAATTGTGTGATATAATTACATTATATTTAACAGATATCATAACTATTTATGATATAGTATTATTTAGATACAATATTGTTACAAAATATTGTCTATTAGTTGAACTTAGACATTAAGTTCAGTACTATTGTGATTACTTATATTGAATATTTCTAAGTTGAGTAAGTATAATAATTACTCTGAAGCTACTATTGACTATTTTAATCAGTAATTATCAATAATTACTTACAGATAAAAGTCAAAATGCTTACTATAGACCATTTCGTTAAAATTGGTCGGGAATATGGTTATAAAATCTCAAGAACTTCGTCAGTTTGCTGAATCAGAACTGGAAAAATATGAAAGAAAAGAAGCAGAGAAAAAAGCTGCATTAAGGAAAGAGGAAGCAGAACTTGAGATGAAGCAAATTGACAAGGAAAATAAATTGAGAGAGATTGCTCAACGTGAAAGAGAAGAGCAAAGAGCAATCTCCAGACAGGAAGAAGAGAATAAATTGAAACGAGAGGAAATTATTTTACAACAAGAAATGGAATTGGCGCGTATTAAATTGGAGACAGCAAGATTACAAGCACAAAATGCTGATGCAAACCAGAATAATAACGCACAAAATGGATCGTCATCCAGCCAAACTAAACACTTCTACAACTTTAAATTACCCATTTTCAACTTGAACGTCGACGACCTTTCATCGTTCCTGGCACGGTTTGAACAGACTTGCAAATCTAACCATTTGCCTGAAGAGTCATGGGTACTCAAATTAAATGAATTCTTGGTTGGAGAACCACTGACAGCTTCTCAAAATGCTGACCCATCAATAGCAAATAACTACGGTGCTATTAAGTCCTTGCTTTTACGAAGGTTTCACCTGGACGAGGAACACTGTAGGTTGAAATTTAAGGGAATTTTACCTGAATCTCCAAGGGATTTTGCAGGATTCATTGCGAATATACGCAATACATTTAATAGATGGGTTGAACTGGCAGAAGTCAACAAATCATACGACAAATTAGTTGATTTACTACTGCGGGATAAGGTATATCTTCGGTTAGCCAGCCATTTTTTGCATATTTGCAGGAGCGTAAACCAGGTACTATGGATGAGTTAGAAAAATTTTTTCTTTAAACTACTGTTCGGCACATCCGAATGCAACCATTTCTAACTCCTCATTAAGAGAACCTCTACCTGTGGCGTCTAATATGGCCTACAATCATAATAACAAACAAAGACATCACAGTGTAGACAGAAGCAGGTTCCAAAGAAATCACAATGTTAACTTTCAGAAGGGACATAATAATGATTTCAACAATAAAAATGAGTTCAACAGAGGTAGATCACGAGATAGAAATTATTCACCTCAAACAAACTACCACAATGGTCAACATAACACTCATTATAATCGATCACATACTCCCAATAATAATAATAACTGGAATGGTAATAATCATGGCTCGAGACATCGAGATAATAGTTACTATAGAGGACGACGAGATAATTCTAACAATTATACTCGGAATCGATCTCATTCTCGGGGATCATCTCATTACAACCATAATACAGGGGCGGCAGTTACAAATAATACTACCCCTACAGCTCAGGTCCCACTTGACAATAATACAACACAGTCTTCTGCTGCATGTTTTGCTATTAATTATAATGTGGCAAATAGTTGCCAACAATGCAATCTTATTTTTCAGAAGGCGAAAGAAACAGTGCTTAACTGCGGACATATTACACCAGAGGTAGGTCTTGCAGTCAACGATGGAACAGGCCTATTAATTTTTAACAGAGGATTAGTTAATGGATCCGTCGTCTCAGTGTTGAGGGATTCGGGATCCACAACGATTGGTGTACGACAGTCGCTGGTACATCCTAGCTGTGCAACAGGGGAATATGTCCGTTGCATGACTTTTGTTGGAACAATAGAGTTTTACCCCACAGCTATTATTCATGTTAACACTCCTTTTTTCACAGGGAATGTAAAAGTATGTATGCTAAAAAAGCCTATAGCTGATCTGATGGTCGGTCGTATACACGGCAGTAAAGATTGTACTCCAGATGAGATTATAGAATGGGAGAAACATAACCTATGCACTGGAAACGCCGTGACGACTAGAGCGCAGACTCAACTCATGGAGAAAGTTGATGATAATAAGATGGATGCAGACAACCAAGAGGAATTTGTAGTCAATTCACCTATTGACAGGGAAACATTTGCAACCAAACAAAAAGAGGATAAATCTTTAAAAAAAATTTTTAAGTTGGTTGATAAAGTTGACAATCTATCCTCAGGTAATAATAACAAACATTGTTTTGTTATTAAAAATGACATATTGATTAGATGTTTTAATGACAAATCACAAATGAAACAACAAGTTATGGTCCCATATACTTTTAGACGGTACATTCTTCAACATGCACATGACTCACATTGTGCTGGACATATGGGATATACTCGAACACGATCTCGAGTACTGTCTTCATTCTTTTGGCCAGGGGTGTCAAGAGATATTTCGCAGTATGTACGTTCCTGTACTACATGCCAAGAAGTGAAAGCACGTGGAGCTTTTCACACGGCGCCTATTCAGGCTTGCGATATCTCAGTGAGACCTTTTGACAAGATGGCAATAGACATTATTGGTCCATTGCTACCATCGGCCAGAGGACATAGATTCGTCCTTACGTGCATTGATTTGTGCACACGATGGCCAGAAGCTATCCCATTAAAGACCACCACTACCACAGATGTAGCTGATGCACTACATCTCATCTTTTCTAGAATAGGGTTTCCTAGAAAACTTTTATCAGACCATGGGTCACAGTTTATATCTGACACCATGAAGGAAGTCATGAAAACTTGGGACATTGATAGGAATTTAAGTAGTATTTATCATCCGATGAGTAATGGTGCGGTTGAAAGACTTACCGTACACTTAAACAACTACTACATAAGGTTACTGCTAAGCACCCTCATGACTGGGACAGAGCACTCCCAGCTGTTCTATTTGCTTATCGGGAGGTACCGCATGAACAAACTGGCTTCTCTCCCTTTGAATTAGTTTTTGGTGCTCCCCCAAGAGGTCCTATGGGACTAATAAAAAACTTATTAATTGACGAGGAGATGACTCAGGACACTCAGTCATCTTACGAGTACGTAATTAATCTTCGGAAGAACATTATTGGGTCTTGCCAGTTGGCAACAGCTTCTTCTGAGGCTGCAAAAGCTAAGGCTCGATCTCTACAAAATAGGTCTCGACGATTACGCCAATTATTCCCAGGCGACGAAGCTTATGTGTTACTTCCTCACAATAACAATAAATTATTGATATCTTGGAATGGTCCTTACAAAGTCATTGATAAAATTTCCGACGTTGATTACGTCTTAGATATCAGGGGACACAAAAAGATATTTCATATTAACATGCTCAAGCAATTTCATACACGTCCTGAACACTTACAGTCAATTTTTCATGAACTAGATGACAACACAGTATCCACTTGTCATTATTCTAACTTATCTGTCATCCAGGAAGAAGAATCTTCTTTTCCTGAGGTACAGTTACCGTTACCTGTACCAGTAGTTCAACCTACTGAATCTTGGCGGGATGTAACCATCTCTTCAACGGTTACACCGCAACAGCGTCTACAGATTGCTAATCTATTACAATCTTATCCAGATGTGTTGACCGACGTTCCGGGTCGCACATCGGCTATCAGTCATGACATTACTCTCAATGATGATACACCTATTCGTGTACATCCCTATTCTGTTCCTTTACATTTCCTTGCTAAAACTACTAAGGAACTTGAACAGATGTTGTCTCTGGGAATCATTGAGACTAGTAATTCGCCATTCTCTTCTCCATTAGTGATTGTCCGGAAGAAGGACAATAACATCAGACTATGTGTTGATTATAGAAAATTAAATGCTAAGACTATAGTCGACAGCGAACCACATCCACTTATTGACGACTTACTACCACGTCTATCCAACGCAACTATATTTAGTAAGATAGACTTAACTAAAGGTTATTGGCAGATACCACTGACCGAAAAGGCTAAGTACTACACTGCATTTTCCACTCCACAAGGTCTATACCAGTGGAATGTGATGCCTTTTGGGCTTGTTAATGCGCCAGCTACCTTCATTCGCCTGATGCGACAAATTTTATCAGGTAGACCAGACGTTATTACATATATTGACGACATATGCTTGTTTAGTTCGTCGTTTGAGGAACATGTTTCGGGACTTAGATATGTTTTCGATACTCTAAGGAATTATCATCTAACTGCTAAACCTACAAAGGTGCAAATCGCGTGTAATGAGATAACCTTTTTGGGACATATCATTGGATCGGGATATATCCGAACGTTACCTAGTACAGTCTCCAAAATTCTAAACATAGCAGTTCCTCAGACGAAGAAACAGGTCAGGAGTTTGTTAGGACTTGTTCAATATTACAGTAGATTCATACCAAACTTGTCATCCATCACGGCTGTATTGTCTTCATTGTTAAAAAAAGATATGCCGGTGAAGGTGACATGGACTGGTACATGCAATGAAACTTTCAACAAAATTATAAATTTGTTCTCGCATGAACCAATTTTAAGACTTCCCGATGCTTCCAAAAGATTTTTCTTACGAACAGATGCTAGTAACTACGGCATTGGTGCATGCCTGCTCCAGAACCATGATGGCATTCTACATCCTACCTTATACATATCAAGAAAGCTGAAGCCGGCAGAAACAAAGTATTCAACAGTCGACAAGGAACTTTTATCTGTGATCTGGGCAATAACCAAACTTGAAAAATTCTTGCTCGGTGCTCCCTTCACCATACAGACGGACCAACGTGCTGTAGCATCCTTGCGTCGATCGAATCATAAAAGCCAGAACTCGCCAGATATTCAATCATCCTACAACCATTCGAGTTCTCCATTGAACACATACCTGGCACTGAAAATTGTGTGGCAGATGCATTGTCACGTAATCCTATTGACGACGAATAATCAACATTGACACTCTTAAACTATTTCAATCAGCACTACATTGGATTGAACGAAGTATCAACTATAAAGGAACTAACCTTGCCTTCAATTTAAACTTTATATACACTATATGCATCACAGAATTGAACTACAAGACAATCAAGGTATATATACTGACATTCGAACTTCGTCTAATGTCCATACACGATATACGAATATCATTGATCAATCATGGAACAATATCTGACGACAAGTCGAACTTATTATCCTAGGTGCACTTAATTCTTGGATGCTGGGATAAATGACATTTCTTTCCAACGTAAACGTTTGAACATTTTTGCCTAAAAGAATTCATCAGGATCAAGACTACGGATGGATCATCATATCCTATACTAATTAATTAGTTAACTTAACTTCTTAATTGAATTATTATCAATAAAATGAAATGTGAGAAAAAAAATGAAATGAAAGAACAAAAAAGAGAACGAAATACTAAAAGAAGAAATTATGAAAAGAGAAAATAAATCTCACACAAGTATTAGATTAATAATTTTTTTTTAATGTACCTATACATTATTTAGTTAGTTAAATTAGATAGTTATTATTCACTAACACTTAACACACACAATTAAGTTAAAACTTATATTCGAACTTCTTTCTATTTCTTCTCACTTATTTTGTCTTTTTCTTCTCTCATAACATCGCGTTACATTAGAACCTTAATAATTTAACTCTTAATTTAATTAATTAATTTAATTTTAATTAGTCAAATTAATTCCTATATGACATACTAATACGACAGACCTTACTTTAATTTAATTTTATCATTCACTATTAACATTGGACATTTATTTAGTTGATATAATAATATGTATAATATTGATATATAATGTGATTTATGTTAGATGACTATGACAAATAGTTAGTTCACACGACCGCAACACGGTTCTACTCAGAACATCGTCGGCCATATGTCACAATTGTGTTAAATTTTTTTGAAAAATTGTTAAGTCGGATAGATATTGAAAAAAAATCTATCGATTTTTTTTTTCCCCGGTGTACAGGGAATTGTTACGGTATATGATATTAACGCCGTCTGCTAAAGGTTACCAGACGTGCAATTGTAAAGGTTAAGACATTTAATATATTGCGATAGATGTTTCAATTACTGAACGCTTCATACACGATCGATTATGACGCGTATAGCGTTGTTTAGGACACAGTCGGTAACTAAGAAACGCTACCCTTTGTTACTTGACCGCCAAGCTGAATAGCTGCGTTTTTCTAACCTTCCAATTTAATGGCAGGATATAGCCATTTTATGTGCATTTTTGATGGATCAGGGTCAGTCCTAGAACTCAATATGAGAGGGAAATTATTGGAGGTTAGTATTTAACTAGAATCCTCAGAAGGATGAGAATAATCGTCAAATTCGTATGAATTATTCAGACTCGCAGTCTCACTGTCGGCAGGTAGCCATGTCTATCTGCTCGTGCATATAGCTGTGATGTTCTGACGACAATACTGCATTGTATCCTCATAACGGACATTGACACATAACCAGCAGTCTACGTTGTTGATTAATTTATGCATGACTTATATGGACTTACGCTCTACCCCTATTGGAATTGATCATCATGTATGTATCACTGTGAATAAATGTATGGACTCAATGAACCGACTTATCACGTCAATGGAATTACAAGTTCAATATAATTGCAACTTTCAAATGTTTGCTCACACGTTTTTCTACCCCACCCCGCATTCGCGTAAAGCAACACCAATTGACACGATGAAAATCTTGAATGAAACCATATAAGAACTCAACTAACATGGCCAGAATTTATAACCACTTTATTGACATTATATGGAACATTGTTGTCAAATTGAATGTTCCAGAACAACAGAGAAGATCGCCTTCAACAGATGGTCCCTCGTGTTTGTCAACATTCATAATAAAAAATTAAACTGAAGGTTTGTTATGAAGTACAAACATGAGTCATCTAAAAAGGGAAATGCTTATACCTTATATGGGAAGCGTTTGAAATTCTCAATAACTGCGGAATTTCATGAGAGAAGGGGGTAGAAGATTTACACTAAAATCAAACGGTTAGATTTGCTTGGAATAGCCAAGATATATTAAAATAGGCTGCATTTGACTGGAGACGCTTGCCGCGCAGAAAGCTAACCGAGCGTGGGCGCAAGACCCTTACAATGTAGCATGGTTTCCGATCCCGGCACTTTGTTCCATTGAGTCAAGACGACACCTTCAGGCTAGCCAGGACCAAGGTAATAAAGTATTTCAGTAACGAGGAGTGGAATAAGTATTGAGTATCTCATGAAATTAAACAGGAAGAAAACTCGACGTTAGAATGCCAGAAAAAACAAATTCCTCGGAACCTATAACAGGGAATAGTAAGATTAACATTAAAGTAAAGCTTTCCTTTCAATTTAAGACGTCATCAGTTTCCTGTGATTTAAAATGTTGCCAGGACATGCAACAAAGCACAAAGATTTGATCATGTAGATGTATACCTTACAGAAACAGTATTTGTTCTTGGTCAACTTTGTGTAGCGCTCATGGGAGGACGGAACCGAGACAATCTTAAAGTATATATATATATATATATATATATATATATATATATATATATATATATATATATATATATATATATATATACTGAAGCACATTAAAAACGCACCACTATTATATATACTGATGCCGAGAAGCTGGCAAAAAAAAGTGTGGGAATGGATTTTCCCCGTGTTTGCCATGCGGTAGAGAGCGAATGGCTGCTGGAATGGAAAGTGCAAGATTCAACCCATGGGTGTGTGTACAGACTACATGAAAACGATGAAAGTTACACGTGCAACACGATTCTCAACAGCTATGACCCTGAAAATGTGTACGCGTTGTGGCAGTATACTCCGTATAAAAAAGGCCGTTGAGACAAAACACCCAGTACATCTGCTTGAAATGCCACGACTATCTGAAAACGACCGCCAACGAGCCATTGGTATGTTGGAGACCGGAATGAGCTCGCGGACCATTGCCAGAAGGATGAATTGCCACCACAGCACTATTGTACGTCTCAATGAACGTTACGGAACCACTGGCAGTGTCCGGGATAGACTTCGGAGTGGCCAACCACGAGTTACTACCCCTGCGCAAGATCGTCATATTGTGCTGAGTCACCTAAGGAATTGACTCTCCCGGCAAGTCAAACAGCAAGAGCAATAGTGGGTAGACATGGGCAAGTCTCTCGAATGACAGTCATACGACGACTCAGAGATACAGGCCTTACTGCAAGACGACCTTATGTTGGGCCAAACTTGACTCACAGGCATCGTTAGCAGCGCCTGCAATGGGCAGAGCAACATATCAGATGGACTAGACTGCAGTTGAATCCTGTCCTATTCACAGACGAGAACAGATTCAACATATCCTTTGCAGATGGACGTATGCGGATTTAGCGACGGTGTGAAGAGCGCTTTGCAGATTGCTGTGTCAACCGATTTCGAGGTGGCAGTATTCACATTTGGGGAGGATTCAGTTTTCACCATCGCTTGCCTCTTCACGTCTTCCGTGGAAATGTTAATGCTGTGACATATCGAGATGAGGTTCTGGATGCACTGGCTGCTCCTGCGTTCACAATTTATCCAGACTTGCAGCTTCTCCAGCAGGATAACGCACGTGCATTTTTTTTGTATTTTTGGTTTTCTCCCTTGCCTGCACAGAATGCAATGAATTTCATAACAATCAAATGTACAAATTAATGACCAGCATAGATTCATAGGAAAATGAATAAAGATTCCAAATATGTAAACTTGTACACACTTATATTTACATTTCACACTCTGTTCCTGGATTATACAGGTGGTGCGTTTTTAATGTGCTTCAGTATATATATTGGCATAGTATCTAGAGGAGGTGTCGATATTAGCTAGATTACTATCTACAGGTAGACCACAAGGGATGGTTTGATAGATCTCTAGGCAATGGAGAGGCTAAAGAGTAAGAATTTTAAATAATACAGCTCCCGCTGACATAAACAGATCCGTAAGTCCAGGATTTAAACGTATTTTTTCCTCGTTCCCGTTGAAAACCCACGAGCTAGCTGACACAAATTCACTTCAATCGTGAAAACTGAACGAGACAGGAACGCGATCTTTAGGTTTGAAGTGAAGTTAACATTCTGGAGACTTTCAGTTTACATTGTTAACCATGCTGTCGATGGAATTGCTGGAAGAAAATCGTCCTACAAAGATAAACCTCTCATATTAGGCTGCACGTATTCCAAATTCCAACTACTCTGAAATCCGAAAACGGGAAAAATTTTAGCAATGTAGATCTGTAGAGAGCTCAGTGTTTTCCAACGTAGATCCTCACATCTTCTGGGTTTCCTGTCGCTGATCTAGAATATTCCTATATTAAGAATGTCTGAGAAATGTAAACACAACGCACATGTGACCTTCAAGTCTAGTCTTTCGACATCTTCAGAAGTTAAAGATAAGAAATTTAAAGTTTTGAGTACTTTAAAAATAGCAACTGAGGAAACTATCAGCTTTATTAACAGAAAATTTAACATCGGGAAAGAAATAGACATAGACCAGGATGCACGTGCTAGGTTTAATAAGGACACATCCACATCTGCTGTCAATTCTTCACGGCGAAAAGGGAACTCCATAGCCCGATCTAATGTTAGCTCCATGTTTGAAAACTGTTTTAGTCTGTATATTAAATGCCACTTTAAGGAGAGTCTTCATTACCTGTTAGAAGTTTGTCAAACCGAAATCCTTTTCTTAATTCAGTAACCCAGTGGGCTAAGGTGCCAACAGCGCACAAACTATTCGTTCAACGCATTTGTGTCAGTGCAGAAAGTATTAATGTTTTCCGTGGTGTGTCTTCGGCAGTTGGAAACTTGGCAGATCTCACTTCTGTCTAGAAGCCAGTCAAAGCTGCTACTGACAAACGTGTTTTCGTTCAGGTCACGTGTAACAGAGGAATTAGTTCTTCTTCTAGTACCATGCCTAATGGCGCAGGTGTGGCGTGTGTGCCGGAGAGGTTATAGATGTTACCAAGCTACGTGTACTCGGAGTGAGGTCAAGCTATGTAAAGTCTAATTGATTGATGATGAGTATTCTACTTAATGGGGGGTGTAGGGGGTCGGGGCGTGACTCGGAGTGAGGTCAAGCTAATGATGATGATGTATTCTCAGGGTACCTATCCGCTACCTCTCGAAGATCTCACTCTGGGAAATATTTTATGATATTGTTATGTGTTTTATATGGCTACGTGTCTAGGGTAATGCAAGTATAATGATAAGTGCATTAACAAACACACCTGTAACTCAATGAAATTAAATTAATAAAGACTGGGGTTAAGTTTAGATAATTATTTTACAATTTTAATTTCCTGTCCCCTCAAATCTTTTTTGAGGCAGGAATGGTTAAAAATGAAGAGAACTGTATTTACATATATTAATTAAATAAGTAGGAATCGTTGTCCATATCTTGATAATAAACAAATGTCACTGTAGGTGTATAACACAGACGGATGTAGTACTGTCTAAAAGTGAAAGTCAATGGTGGGAAGGACTATTTTTGTCATCATGCCCACGAATAAGATAGTACACGTGTGAAAATTTTTACTGAATAAGTTCTCAGAGCCCACGTAAGGGGACTTCACCTGATGTTTCTAGTTGACGTAGGTTTCAGTAGATAATATAAATTTCAGCATAAGGTCTTTCTTTGGCCATAAAATGCAGCATACAGTTTGTTGAGGCTTTCTCTTCCTCCAATTCTGTCTTCAATAGGTTTTCCTGTCACCAGCTGGTAACAGGCAATATAACCCTGAAACAGAAGGACGTTTGTTACCAACAGATTACTGGTGGCAATGTAAGTAGTTATTATAATATTTATTTGTCTGAGGGAAAGTATTTGTTTTTAAAATCAGGATGCTTTCCTGGCCAAAGATATATCACCATGATTGATTGATACTTTTGTTATATGGGTTATCTCTCCTGAATATCGATCTTGGCGTACGAATCCAGATTTTGTTGGTCTGTTCCTTGTTGGGCCAGAAAACAGATTGTTCTTGCTTAGGTTTATGCAGGAATGTTTATGGTCCGAGTCTATGTTTACTCCTTGTCTATTTAAGACGATTCGGTCTTATATCGTGATATCTTTGTATGTCTAAGTGGGATTATTTTTCCTTGTACTGAACTTTGGGATCAGGCAGTTTCTGCGCATGCGGAGACGAAAAAGGGTCTTCCGTGATGATGGAGCCTGGTGAATGCCATGTCGGAGACCAGTCCGAAGTTTGTTGATATCTGTGATCTATTATGGGGAAGAAGATAGTTTCTGATATGATTATTAAGTCTATGAGTTCCCCAGTGTTTATTCCGTAACGCCAGGAGAGGGCGTATGTGTTCTGCTAGTGTATTTCCCATGCCCAGGTAAAAGAACTTTTTTTGCTGAACTTTTTCCTTGCTAGGCTTAGATGGGCAGACGTCTACATGATGATTATCTATATCAATATGTCGGCATGACATGTTACCTAGAAGCACTGAGTATGATTGTGAGCAGCAGTCATGATGAAAGAATCTGCAGATCATTGTAGAAAACATTTGTGTTCATGAACAATGCCTTTATTGAAGCTTTACTATGCATCTGTATAGTGAGTAATGCTCACCGGAACCAGAAGCCATTTTGGATCCTATATTTTTTGTCGATCATCGATCAGAGAACATGGATGCCCCTTATTATCAGGTGATGATTTAGAGATCACAGTTATAAAGAAAACCCAATACTGGTGGGTTAACATTGTCTCCAGAAATATTTGCTGAACTTTACCTAAAGGAATCTTCGCTAGAAAAGAGGTTCTGTCTAGGAGTCATGCTTGAACGTTATTTATTAACTGACATGATCAGCCAGTAAGGCCTGATGGTTATATTTATAAACAGTGGAAATCTAAGTGCTTGTCTACGGACGTTCCATTGTAATGTTCTTCAACATGAATGCGAACTTAAGATTGTAGACCATTGATCAACAGTATGATGATATATGTCGACCTGTTTTCCTGTAACTATACCCGCACTGTCCAAGTGTGTGCGTCCAATTAAACATTATGAAACGACCACAGTAGTCTGCATCATTAACTTCTAGCTACGTGTGAGTGAGTGTTTGATCTTCTAGTCAAACTCTTCAGAACAATCCATGCATTCGCGTATTGACACTCACATTAACACTCATAGTCAACATTACATCCTTGTCGGGGCCTCATTACGTTTTTGGACAAGGTGACCTGGATGCCCAACACTGTGCCGGTTTAGAGTTGACCATTTACACCAATACCAGCTTTATTAACGTGGTGACCAAGAAAAGACAGTTTATCAACGTTCCTCTACTTTTATATGCTGGCTAATAATATTTCCACAATTAATCAAACTTACCATCATCCGTGGTCAGGCTCGTGTGCAAACATTTGCACTAGCCCTTAATTTATTTGACTTCACTCTGTATTGTGTTTACATTCTTCTTCCATATGGCTGCAACGCCCCTGTCACTTAAACAATGATTTTTCTTCCATGCAATCAGATAGGTATACAGTTGTCTTCTTGAACCCTGTTAATTCTTTTGTGCAATCATTCTAAGTATGTTTTCAGGCTTCAATTTAACACAGTGATACTGCAGAAGACTGCCAATAGCTTTCTGGACTTACAGTCGAAATGGTTTTTGTATGGCAATATTCAAACATAATTTACTTTCGTTTCTCAATAATTCTGCTTAGGCATGCTTGCAGGGATGTCGTAATTCTTTTTTCCCATGGCCATGTCGTACAACACAAATTTTTTGGCCCCTATCTGGCTTTGCCTCTACATATTAACAAAATATATCAATGAAATTATTTATCTTACCGCAATCAATGAAATATTTCACACAAAGTAAGATTAACTGGCGATCAATGGCACAGGTGTAGATCGCTGTCGCCCAGACTGCAAAGGCATTAAGGTCACAACTGCTATGCGTCAAATCTTAAAACTACTATGTTGAAATATATTTCTCAAGTGGCAGCATATTCTGGTAACGCATTAGTTTTATCCCTCCTTTCATAAACTATCATTAACCAATCAAAACGAGTCAAGCAAATTTGACTGTTCAAAAAAGCGTCCCCTAAAATCTAACTTTCGAAGACTTTCAAAATTGAGAATTCCTCAGTGTGTTTGTCTGTCTGTTCTCAATTTTTATTTTCTACAATATCTCGGTTATTATTGGGTCGATTTCAATTTTTTAAAGTGATTCTTAAACTGCCATTTGGCCTCTATCATCCTATCAAGTTTTCATCTATCTCTTATTCATCGTTTTCATCTATGTATTTTTTCTCTATATTTATTCTGAACAGAATACTTTTCTATACGGCAAGATAATTTATTATAAGGGAATAGTATGGTATTTTAATAAACAATATTATCGCTAAAATTCATCCATCTATTTTATTTACCCTCTATATAAGTTATCTAAGTTTTCTCTCTCTCCCCTCTTTTCTGCACAAATTTGGTTTTCAGTTTCAGTTCCAAACGCATAAGTTACACTTGATTCTTTCCATTTTTCCCCCCCCCCCCCACTTTTTCCCCTCTCTCCCGTTTCAAGACGAGGTAACAAGTTGTTTTTTTTTTTTCTTTCTTCTGCCAACTTTTCCGGCTTTCGTCATAAAATATTGAAAAGGGAAACGCGAGCTGCGTGTTGTTGGGGGGATGGGACTCAATACGCTTGTCTTTGAAGATTCAAATCTTGGGCCAATCGTGGACTGTTAGGCTAGTAAATGGTGCATAATTTCAAACATTTGGAGTTATTTATAGTTACAACCTCCACTAAATAATAGGGTGGATGTGTATACGATTTGGGGAAGGGTACCCTTCTTTCAAACTATTGTGTTAGAAAAGTCAAGTATTGTCCAATTCTAAGCAGACGTTTGATCTTGTTCTTGGCAATTTTCAAATATAGTAGTGGGGTTTATTAGTGTTGGATTTCTTCTTTTCTGACGTTCGTTCATAAATATCAAGAGGGGTAGTATACGGGTGTCAGGGTGGGTGGTAAATGTTTACTTGCAGTACTAAGTTTTTGAAATCTTGGAAATTTGGGCGGGGAGGAACACGGAGCATTTTACTACAGCAGGAGATTATGTCTCTCCACAACTTACTGACTCCAGTAAAATTTATCAATTTTGCTGCTGACTTCTTTCTATGCCACGATGTCAAACTGTTTCTTTGTCTTCCCCTATCTCTTTTTCCTTCAATCTTACCTGTTGTTACGATATATTCCAGCTTTTTCCTTCAATCTTACCTGTTGTTACGATATATTCCAGCTTTTTCCTTCAATCTTACCTGTTGTTACGATATATTCCAACTTTTTTCTTCTCATATCAAGCGCCGCCGCCCTTGCGGATTGGCCTCTTTCATGACATCCTCATTACTCTTTTTGGCTGTCCATTGTAATTGTAACATTGTTCTGTAAAACCTCGTCTCTGTGGCCTCTAGGGCCTTCCGTACTTGTTTACTAATTGTCCATGACTCACACTCCCATATGTCAGGATTGGTTCTTTGTAACACTGAACAACTCTCTTTCTTACTTCCATTAGTTATTACGTCAGCGTAAATGATTGTAATTATCGTGGTGTTATTTAACCTGGACCATCATTATCATCATTATTTCACTTGTCTGTTCCCTGTGAAGTATGGAGCAGCAGCTACAGCTGGCCAGCTTACAGGACGCCTACACCATGCAAGTGCACGTGTAATGGTGGTTTCTTTACCATTTGTGGTCACATGAAGAGATTGTCAGCCCAATGCACAAACTCATAACAGTCGCCTTTTACGACATGCTTGACGGATCAGTCGAACAATTCCTTCTTTGTCTGCTTAGAGAACCCATGAAACTACACATAGCTATCTCTGTATCATCATCATCATCATCATCATCATCATCATCATCATCATCATCATCATCATCATCATCATCATCATCATCATCATCATCATCATCATCATCATCATCATTATCATCATTATTATCATTATCATCAACGTTATCATCAACATCATCATCAACATCATCATCAACATCATAATTATCATCAAGATCATCATTATCATTATCAAGATCATCATTATCATCATCAACATTATCATCATGATCATCATCAACATCAACATTATCATCATCATCAACATCATCATCATCAACATCATCATCATCATCAACATCATCATTATCATCATCATCACCATCAACATCATCATTATCATCGTTATCATCATTATCAACATTATCATCATCATCAACATTATCATCATCAACATTATCATCATCATCAACATCAACATCATCGACATCATCATCATCAACATCATCATTATTATCATTATCATCAACATTATCATCATCCCCTGTGAAGTCCCTAACAAACTTATGCCAAGTCATTCTGTCTCGTGCCATCCACTCCAGATCTTTCCAGTTTTAATTTTAATTTATTTCTCCGGTTATATTTCCGTATCTTTTTGGTCTATCTCTGCGACTTTTACCCTGAGTATTCAAGAACAAGGACTGGATTGTAATGCTACGTGTTTCATCTATCGCCAGCGTCTTCTACTCATCTCTTGTTCCAGTAGCACTTGTCTGGTATTTGTCATCAGTTCTACATTAGTGATCTTGTCATCGGTTCTACATTAGTGATCTTGTCATCGGTTCTACATTAGTGATCTTGTCATCGGTTCTACATTAGTGATCTTGTCATCAGTTCTACATTAGTGATCTTGTCATCGGTTCTACATTAGTGATCTTGTCATCGGTTCTACATTAGTGATCTTGTCATCAGTTCTACATTAGTGATCTTGTCATCAGTTCTACATTAGTGATCTTGTCATCAGTTCTACATTAGTGATCTTGTCATCAGTTCTACATTAGTGATCTTGTCATCAGTTCTACATTAGTGATCTTGTCATCAGTTCTACATTAGTGATCTTGTCATAAGTTCTACATTAGTGATCTTGTCATCAGTTCTACATTAGTGATCTTGTCATCAGTTCTACATTAGTAATCTTGTCATCAGTTCTACATTAGTGATCTTGTCATCGGTTCTACATTAGTGATCTTGTCATCAGTTCTACATTAGTGATCTTGTCATCAGTTCTACATTAGTGATCTTGTCATCGGTTCTACATTAGTGATCTTGTCATCAGTTCTACATTAGTGATTTTGTCATCGGTTCTACATTAGTGATCTTGTCATCGGTTCTACATTAGTGATCTTGTCATCGGTTTTACATTAGTGATCTTGTCAACAGTTCTACATTAGTGATCTTGTCATCAGTTCTACATTAGTGATCTTGTCATCGGTTCTACATTAGTGATCTTGTCATCGGTTCTGCATGTGTGATCTTGTCATCAGTTCTACATTAGTGATCTTGTCATCAGTTCTACATTAGTGATCTTGTCATCAGTTCTACATTAGTAATCTTGTCATCAGTTCTACATTAGTGATCTTGTCATCGGTTCTACATTAGTGATCTTGTCATCAGTTCTACATTAGTGATCTTGTCATCAGTTCTACATTAGTGATCTTGTCATCAGTTCTACATTAGTGATCTTGTCATCAGTTCTACATTAGTGATTTTGTCATCGGTTCTACATTAGTGATCTTGTCATCGGTTCTACATTAGTGATCTTGTCATCGGTTTTACATTAGTGATCTTGTCAACAGTTCTACATTAGTGATCTTGTCATCAGTTCTACATTAGTGATTCATGTCATCAGTTCTACATTAGTGATCTTGTCATCGGTTCTGCATGTGTGATCTTGTCATCAGTTCTACATTAGTGATCTTGTCATCAGTTCTACATTAGTGATCTTGTCATCAGTTCTACATTAGCGATCTTGTCATCAGTTCTACATTAGTGATCTTGTTATACACTTTTTTCTTTCTTAACCAGCGGCACTTGGGCTTTCAGCCTTTCGGCCCAATGACATGTCATTGAGAGGCTGGGGTGCCTGTGGATTTTCCTTCCAACCCGGTCAGGAGCTTCGCTCCTTCCCATCCACAGAGGGTTTATCTCAGGAGCCGTTCAGGTTATTCAGTCAAAATCCCGGTCGATGACACTCTTTCAAAGGCCCACGCCTGGGCTTGAACCGTGAGCATGTGATCGCCAGCGCAATGTGGTAACCATTACACCAGCGCGGCTCCCGTTATACCACTTATATACCATGTTGGACTTAGGTAGTATTCAGGAGGCGCGCAGGAGGCGCGCCAGGAGGCGCGTGACTTTTATATAGCAAAAACGCCAGGAGGCGCATGACTTTTATATAAGCGCATTCAGGCGGCGCAAGATGGCGGACTTGAGCTAACAAGGGGAGGTTATTTGGGTCAAGATGGCGGACTTGAGATAACAAGGGGAGGTTATTTGGGTCAAGATGGCGGATTTGAGCTAACAAGGGGAGGTTATTTGGGTCAAGATGGCGGATTTGAGCTAACAAGGGGGTAAGATGGCGGACTTGAGCTAACAAGGGGGAGATAACAAGATGGCGGATTTGAGCTAACAAGGGGGAGATAACAAGATGGCGGATTTGAGCTAACAAGGGGAGGTTATTTGGGGCAAGATGGCGGATTTGAGATAACAAGGGGGAGATAACAAGATGGCGGGGTGCTTTTTTTATAAGGAAATACTCATTGCGCAGGTGGAGCATCAGGCGGGGTGACTTTTTATATAAGGAAATACTCATTACGCAGGTGGAGCAGCAGGCGGGATGACTTTTTATATAAGGAAATACTCATTGTGCAGGTGGAGCAGCAGGCGGGATGACTTTTTATATAAGGAAATACTCATTGCGCAGGTGGAGCATCAGGCGGGGTGACTTTTTATATAAGGAAATACTCATTACGCAGGTGGAGCAGCAGGCGGGATGACTTTTTATATAAGGAAATACTCATTGTGCAGGTGGAGCATCAGACGGGATGACTTTTTATATAAGGAAATACTCATTGCGCAGGTGGAGCATCAGGCGGGGTGACTTTTTATATAAGGAAATACTCATTGTGCAGGTGGAGCATCAGGCGGAGGGTGATGACTTTTTATATAAGGAAATACTCATTGTACAGATGGAGCAGCAGGGGTTGGTACATGACTTTTATATAAGGAAATACTCATTGTACAGATGGAGCAGCAGGGGTTGGTACATGACTTTTTATATAAGAAAATACTCATTGAGCAGGTGGAGCAGCAGGCGGGATGACTTTTTATATAGGAAAAATGTGCAGGGGCAAGATGGCGGGGTGACTTTTTATATAAGGAAATACTCAGTGTGCAGGTGGAGCAGCAGGCGGGATGACTTTTTATATAAGAAAATACTCAGTGTGCAGGTGGAGCATCAGGTGGGGTGACTTTTTATATAAGGAAAATGTGCAGGGGCAAGATGGCGGGATGACTTTTTATATAAGAAAATACTCATTGCGTAGGTGGAGCATCAGGCGGGATGACTTTTTTATATAAGAAAATACTCAGTGTGCAGGTAGCACCAGGCGGGATGACTTTTTATATAAGGAAATACGCAGTGTGGAGGTGGAGCAGCAGGAGAAGTGGATAACTTTTTAATATAGTAATATGTGTTTATTGAGATAACAAGAAGACGATAATAGGAAGAGGATAATAGTTAGACTTTGAGATTTTTAGATAACAAGAAGACGTTATTTATAGACATATATTAATTCTGCAGGCGTGATACAGGGGTAAGATGGCGGGGTGACTTTTTATATAAGGAGAAAAATGGCGGCGCGCTGCAGGCGCAAGATGGCGGGATGACTTTTTATATAGGGAAAATGTACAAGGGCAAGAGGGCGGACTTGAGATAACAAGAAGGTGGTATATAGCGCAAGATGGTGGGGTGCTTTTTTTTTATATAAGGAATTGAGGAGGAGGCGAGGAGGAGACCCATGAATTTTTTATATAGAGATATGTTTAGATAACGAGAAGACGTTATTTATAGACATATATTAATTCTGCAGGAGTGATGCAGGGGCAGGGATGATATTTTTGTGTGATGTGGTATGGTTTTGGGGGTGGAAGAGAGATATTTTAGATGTTGAGGGGAGATGTGGTGACGTTGTCAGGATGCATCTGTGTACATTTTTGGGGGTGTAGCAGGCGAGTGGACCAGCATTGAGAGGTGGGAGTGAAGAGACATTGGTGACGAGGTACGGGTGTAATGTAGCAAGTGGGGTTAGGTTAGGGGGGATATTTTTGTTTGATGTGGTATAGTTTTGGAGGTGGAAGAGAGATATTTTAATCTGTAATGTAGCAGGTGGGGTTAGGTTAGGGCGGAGTAGTAGGGTGTGTGTTGTGGAATTGTTTTGTTATGTGTGTTGGTGTGTGTGTGTTTATATGTCTACATCCGCGTGACTTTTATATAACGAAAATGTGTTGGAGGAACGTGGAGGAGGAGAGGTCTTGGAATATAGTAATATATAAGTTCATTAATGGCGGGCGTGTTGTGTGATGATTATTTTACAAACAGTTATACGTACATATTACAGATAGGTAGCCGATATTACAACAGTTAGATGGTATTTAGTTATACATATATAGAAATATAAAAGAGAAAACACTAGATACATTTTATATATTTATTGACAAAGTTAGTTGATCTATGGGTGACATATAACCGCACTTCTTTTCGTATACCCCTTGGAGCTCTCAGAACACAGGTGGTTCGGTTTACTTGGCGAGTCTGTCAATGCACGTTTTGTCTTGTTCGTTCAACGAGGGGGTCAAATGGGAAGATTTCCCTTTTAGTCTTCTAAGTTTGTCACTGCTGGGTTGACTTTTGTCAAACTTTTTTTGGCGCAACGTGTGGTGCAAATCTGCCTCCCGCTCGCAGCATAACGAAAAAGAGACGTTGGATGGGCGGGTTTTTGCAGAGGTGTTTTAACGTGACACCAGGTACGGAAATCACATCTTTGAACATATCTACCCCTAGGTCCGCGTAAAAACTAACGTGTTGTTCTAACGCTGTGTGTGGCTAGTGATGAGAATATAAGACGCTGAGAGGTGAAGTTTGGTCGTAGACAACTACTCACTAGGAAATGCCCGTGAGGTGGTAGAAATACCCCCTCGACACGATAGAAATATACCCTCGAGATGATATAAATATACCCTCGACACGACAGAAATATACCCTCGACACGACAGAAATATGTATGTGTAATGATAGAAAATATGACCTCGACACGACAGAAATATACCCCCGAGATGATAGAAATATGTATGTGTAATGATAGAAAATATGACCTCGACACGACAGAAATATGCCCTCGACACGACAGAAATATGTATGTGTAATGATAGAAAATATGCCCTCGACACGACAGAAATATACCCTCGACACGACAGAAATATGTATGTGTAATGATATAAATATGTCCTCGGCACAACAGAAATATGCCCTCGACACGACAGAAATATGTATGTGTAATGATAGAAAATATGACCTCGAGACGACAGAAATATACCCCCGAGATGATAGAAATGTGACCACTGGTTTTGGGGGAAAACTTTAGATATCACCCACCAAAGGATTTTCGCACGTGTAATAAAGGGGGGTCTCGATAAAATTTACTCTCTCGACCTTCACTCAGCTCTCCAAAGGTTTAAGTATTGCATCACTTCTTGGCATGTTCACCTAGTTAGTGGGAGCCGTCACCTACAAAGAGGTATGACCCCACCTGCAAGGGGTGGTCCTGGAAACAGTCTGTAGCAGTGCAGTCTGGCTGATCGAGTGCGGCTCGCAATGGGAAGGCAAAAGCGGTCCCTAAACAATGTCGGGTTGTAGTCGGTTGTGTCGATCGAGAGGTGGAGATATCACAGCTTAGAAGGGAGTTTTGAAGCGAGTTGAGGTTTTTTTGTGTTTTCTTTTGTAGTGGTGTGGGTGAGGTCGGGAGGTTTTTTTGTGTGATGTATTGTACCGGTAGTGTGTTTGGTTGTAGGTATCTTAATTGTGTGGTGTAGTTTGTGGGGCTGTCGAATCGTGGGGTGTGCTGGGGTATGGGTTTTTTTGTGTGTCGGTATTTTAATTGTTGTATCTACAATATGTATAGATCAGAGTGAAGTTTTAGAAACCAGTACTAGTTCTACCATCGAACTTGCGTCCTGGAAGTGTGTGTGTTGTTTATTTTACATATAGACAGGTATACATATACAAGATGTTACAGCAGTTATACGCTAAATAGTCAAGCTAAAACACTAGTCTCAAACGCATTGTAGGTCGCTTGACACCTGCCCAGCCTTATTTGCTCACTAACAGCAACTTGCTTAATGAAAAGCTAATCGATTGTGTTATAGCGGCTTTAAGCTAGGTTGTGAAACGGTTTGAGACACGATTCGTGGTGACAGATGGTTACATACTCAGAAACCTAATCGATACTCAACGTGCTGTTGAACAAATATTCAGTGTTAGCTTTCTCGGTTTGATAGACTCGGTCACTATTTATTAGCTGTAATTCTTTAAATAGTCTTGTTAAGGTATTATCTCTATAATATTGCGTATGCGTAAGCAATAACAGGAGATTTTGTGTGTGTTTTATTAGGTATAGATACACTACGCAAAAGTGATCTCACCAGAACTTTGTTATCTATGTAGATGTGTCGTAGTCTAGTTACAAACAGCAAGGTGGTTTAGAAGTAACTTTATCATTTTTATTGGAAGAAAATTGTGTTTTTTATCGTTTACATGTTTTGTAACAAATTTGATTGCTCCAAAACTTTCACACAATTAGGTTACTACTTGACTTGAGAAGAAGGTCTTTTTATAAACACTCTTGAGTGAATTCCCATTTTTTCCTATCCGCTATAGAATAAAGAGGAAAATATATTTTTAAAAGTATTACCTGTTATAGAGGCAGATGAGTAAGGTTCGGTATGATGGAGGCGGTTTTGGTTTTGTGTTGTGTTGTGTGTGTAGTGGGTCACGGGGTAGTTTTCTTTATTATTTATATTATAGCATGAGTAATAAAATCTACTTACCCCAATGTTCAGTTAATGTTATGTAAATGAACCGTAAACACTCGCAGTCTCCAACATAAAAAATATTGGGAAAGACCACACTGAACAAAAACAAATAGACAATTTATTGAACACACCCGTAGAGATATATCTTGCAGGTAGACTAAAGTATGGCGGCAACTAAACACGTACTTAGCGTTACAATCTGTAACTGATTCATGGTCGAGACCAGTTTCATACATTTTAAGAAAAAACCCAACAACCACGTGTTTGTACCCTCACTAGAAAGAAATCGGATCGATGACCCGTGCAAATCAGCGATCGTGAATTTCTGTTCACGTCACTACGGTAAAATACAAACCATCAATAGTAGAAAACTTATAAAAGAAATATTCCTACGTTCGTGTGTTCGAATCACCGCCAGCTTGCATCACTTTTTTTATTCAACCTATAGATATATGGATCAACCGGCGAATACTGCTTTAAAAAACACTTGCCCCTTGGTAAAAAATAATACCCCTTCTCATAAAAATACTGCCCCTTGTCAAAAAAAAATGTCGCCCTCTTCGTAATCAAAGTTCTTCCTATTGTCAAAAAAATGTCACCCCGTGACAATTAAATTTCTCCCCTTTACTTCCCCTTGGTAAATACTTACAGTTGCGGTCTTCAACACGCGCCCCAACGGTTTAAGCACTTCATCACTTCTTATCATGTTATAAATTATTCTATCCAGACACTTTCCTTTCTCTCACACGATCACCTTGTGATAAAAATATTTCTTACCCCTTACTTTCACATTGTCATCACTATCATCTCGGCTCAGACAGGACTATAAACATCTATTACCTACCCGATAAAAGCTACGACAAACGTTATCTACCAGTTGTAATAGCATATATAGTCTGTTGTAACGGAACATCGGATAATTTCTTGTTGCCCTAAGACGCCGCAAGGCGTAATGGCCACAGACTGCTTGGTCGGTCGACGGGTAAGGATGGAAGAAGAAGAAGAATAATAGTATGATGTAGAAAAATACCTACCACGGTCTTACATACTCTCTGTATGGATGTGTATGACATGAAAATCTATTTCTTTTATAAAAAATTTTAGTACAAATGTGTTTCTGCGAAAAACCGAAAGCTAACGGTTCGACGGTGAAACCGACTATCCGTGTTACGCCAATGTTTAATTACACTACAGGTGTGTTTGGAAAAAACAATTAAACAAAGCCGACTGCATTCAGAAAGATCGAGTGAGAGACGCACGCGTGTGTGTTTCAGAGATCTGCGCGTACGAGGTCGATAGACAATTTCATTACGGAGGACAAACAGCGTGCGTCTCTCTTGTCGATCTATGGGAGTATTTTCAAACATCGTATCCACCTGTGATTAATCCCTTTGTAGTGTATTTCTAAACTTTGATCCTGTTTATTGCTTACGAATACTGTATTTTTATTGATAAACACTGAATATTTTAACTGAACGAAAGGGCTCGATTTAGCAAACACAGCTGTTTGAAACATCCTCCGTAATGAAATTGTCTATGATCTCTGAAACACACACGCGTGCGTCTCTCACTCGATCTTTCTGAATGCAGTCGGCTTTGTTTAATTGTTTTTTCCAAACACACCTGTAGTGTAATTAAACATTGGCGTAACACGGATAGTCGGTTTCACCGTCGAACCGTTAGCTTTCGGTTTTTCGCAGAAACACATTTGTACTAAAATTTTTTATAAAAGAAATAGATTTTCATGTCATACACATCCATACAGAGAGTATGTAAGACCGTGGTAGGTATTTTTCTACATCATACTATTATTCTTCTTCTTCTTCCATCCTTACCCGTCGACCGACCAAGCAGTCTGTGGCCATTACGCCTTGCGGCGTCTTAGGGCAACAAGAAATTATCCGATGTTCCGTTACAACAGACTATATATGCTATTACAACTGGTAGATAACGTTTGTCGTAGCTTTTATCGGGTAGGTAATAGATGTTTATAGTCCTGTCTGAGCCGAGATGATAGTGATGACAATGTGAAAGTAAGGGGTAAGAAATATTTTTATCACAAGGTGATCGTGTGAGAGAAAGGAAAGTGTCTGGATAGAATAATTTATAACATGATAAGAAGTGATGAAGTGCTTAAACCGTTGGGGCGCGTGTTGAAGACCGCAACTGTAAGTATTTACCAAGGGGAAGTAAAGGGGAGAAATTTAATTGTCACGGGGTGACATTTTTTTGACAATAGGAAGAACTTTGATTACGAAGAGGGCGACATTTTTTTTTTGACAAGGGGCAGTATTTTTATGAGAAGGGGTATTATTTTTTACCAAGGGAAAGTGTTTTTTAAAGAAGTATTTGACGGTTGATCTATTTATCTATAGGTTGAATAAAAAAATTGATGCAAGCTGGCGGTGATTCGAACACACGAACGTAGGAATATTTCTTTTATAAGTTTTCTACTATTGATGGTTTGTATTTTACCGTAGTGACGTGAACAGAAATTCACGATCGCTGATTTGCACGGGTCATCGATCCGATTTCTTTCTAGTGAGGGTACAAACACGTGGTTGTTGGGTTTTTCTTAAAATGTATGAAACTGGTCTCGACCATGAATCAGTTACAGATTGTAACGCTAAGTACGTGTTTAGTTGCCGCCATACTTTAGTCTACCTGCAAGATATATCTCTACGGGTGTGTTCAATAAATTGTCTATTTGTTTTTGTTCAGTGTGGTCTTTCCCAATATTTTTTATGTTGGAGACTGCGAGTGTTTACGGTTCATTTACATAACATTAACTGAACATTGGGGTAAGTAGATTTTATTACTCATGCTATAATATAAATAATAAAGAAAACTACCCCGTGACCCCATACACACACAACACAACACAAAACCAAAACCGCCTCCATCATACCGAACCTTACTCATCTGCCTCTATAACAGGTAATACTTTTAAAAAATATATTTTCCTCTTTATTCTATAGCGGATAGGAAAAAATGGGAATTCACTCAAGAGTGTTTATAAAAAGACCTTCTTCTCAAGTCAAGTAGTAACCTAATTGTGTGAAAGTTTTGGAGCAATCAAATTTGTTACAAAACATGTAAACGATAAAAAACACAATTTTCTTCCAATAAAAATGATAAAGTTACTTCTAAACCACCTTGCTGTTTGTAACTAGACTACGACACATCTACATAGATAACAAAGTTCTGGTGAGATCACTTTTGCGTAGTGTATCTATACCTAATAAAACACACACAAAATCTCCTGTTATTGCTTACGCATACGCAATATTATAGAGATAATACCTTAACAAGACTATTTAAAGAATTACAGCTAAATAAATAGTGACCGAGTCTATCAAACCGAGAAAGCTAACACTGAATATTTGTTCAACAGCACGTTGAGTATCGATTAGGTTTCTGAGTATGTAACCATCTGTCACCACGAATCGTGTCTCAAACCGTTTCACAACCTAGCTTAAAGCCGCTATAACACAATCGATTAGCTTTTCATTAAGCAAGTTGCTGTTAGTGAGCAAATAAGGCTGGGCAGGTGTCAAGCGACCTACAATGCGTTTGAGACTAGTGTTTTAGCTTGACTATTTAGCGTATAACTGCTGTAACATCTTGTATATGTATACCTGTCTATATGTAAAATAAACAACACACACACTACCAGGACGCAAGTTCGATGGTAGAACTAGTACTGGTTTCTAAAACTTCACTCTGATCTATACATATTGTAGATACAACAATTAAAATACCGACACACAAAAAACCCATACCCCAGCACACCCCACGATTCGACAGCCCCACAAACTACACCACACAATTAAGATACCTACAACCAAACACACTACCGGTACAATACATCACACAAAAAACCTCCCGACCTCACCCACACCACTACAAAAGAAAACACAAAACCTCAACTCGCTTCAAAACTCCCTTCTAAGCTGTGATATCTCCACCTCTCGATCGACACAACCGACTACAACCCGACATTGTTTAGGGACCGCTTTTGCCTTCCCATTGCGAGCCGCACTCGATCAGCCAGACTGCACTGCTACAGACTGTTTCCAGGACCACCCCTTGCAGGTGGGGTCATACCTCTTTGTAGGTGACGGCTCCCACTAACTAGGTGAACATGCCAAGAAGTGATGCAATACTTAAACCTTTGGAGAGCTGAGTGAAGGTCGAGAGAGTAAATTTTATCGAGACCCCCCTTTATTACACGTGCGAAAATCCTTTGGTGGGTGATATCTAAAGTTTTCTCCCAAAACCAGTGGTCACATTTCTATCATCTCGGGGGTATATTTCTGTCGTCTCGAGGTCATATTTTCTATCATTACACATACATATTTCTGTCGTGTCGAGGGCATATTTCTGTGTGCCGAGGACATATTTATATCATTACACATACATATTTCTGTCGTGTCGAGGGTATATTTCTGTCGTGTCGAGGGCATATTTTCTATCATTACACATACATATTTCTGTCGTGTCGAGGGCATATTTCTGTCGTGTCGAGGTCATATTTTCTATCATTACACATACATATTTCTGTCGTGTCGAGGGCATATTTCTGTCGTGTCGAGGTCATATTTTCTATCATTACACATACATATTTCTGTCGTGTCGAGGGTATATTTCTGTCGTGTCGAGGGTATATTTATATCATCTCGAGGGTATATTTCTATCGTGTCGAGGGGGTATTTCTACCACCTCTACCACCTCACGGGCATTTCCTAGTGAGTAGTTGTCTACGACCAAACTTCACCTCTCAGCGTCTTATATTCTCATCACTAGCCACACACAGCGTTAGAACAACACGTTAGTTTTTTTACGCGGACCTAGGGGTAGATATGTTCAAAGATGTGATTTCCGTACCTGGTGTCACGTTAAAACACCTCTGCAAAAACCCGCCCATCCCAACGTCTCTTTTTCGTTATGCTGCGAGCGGGAGGCAGATTTGCACCACACGTTGCGCCAAAAAAAGTTTGACAAAAGTCAACCCAGCAGTGACAAACTTAGAAGACTAAAAGGGAAATCTTCCCATTTGACCCCCTCGTTGAACGAACAAGACAAAACGTGCATTGACAGACTCGCCAAGTAAACCGAACCACCTGTGTTCTGAGAGCTCCAAGGGGTATACGAAAAGAAGTGCGGTTATATGTCACCCATAGATCAACTAACTTTGTCAATAAATATATAAAATGTATCTAGTGTTTTCTCTTTTATATTTCTATATATGTATAACTAAATAGCATCTAACTGTTGTAATATCGGCTACCTATCTGTAATATGTACGTATAACTGTTTGTAAAATAATCATCACACAACACGCCCGCCATTAATGAACTTATATATTACTATATTCCAAGACCTCTCCTCCTCCACGTTCCTCCAACACATTTTCGTTATATAAAAGTCACGCGGATGTAGACATATAAACACACACACACCAACACACATAACAAAACAATTCCACAACACACACCCTACTACTCCGCCCTAACCTAACCCCACCTGCTACATTACAGATTAAAATATCTCTCTTCCACCTCCAAAACTATACCACATCAAACAAAAATATCCCCCCTAACCTAACCCCACCTGCTACATTACACCCGTACCTCGTCACCAATGTCTCTTCACTCCCACCTCTCAATGCTGGTCCACTCGCCTGCTACACCCCCAAAAATGTACACAGATGCATCCTGACAACGTCACCACATCTCCCCTCAACATCTAAAATATCTCTCTTCCACCCCCAAAACCATACCACATCACACAAAAAATATCATCCCTGCCCCTGTATCACTCCTGCAGAATTAATATATGTCTATAAATAACGTCTTCTCGTTATCTAAACATATCTCTATATAAAAAATTCATGGGTCTCCTCCTCGCCTCCTCCTCAATTCCTTATATAAAAAAAAGCACCCCACCATCTTGCGCTATATACCACCTTCTTGTTATCTCAAGTCCGCCCTCTTGCCCTTGTACATTTTCCCTATATAAAAAGTCATCCCGCCATCTTGCGCCTGCAGCGCGCCGCCATTTTTCTCCTTATATAAAAAGTCACCCCGCCATCTTACCCCTGTATCACGCCTGCAGAATTAATATATGTCTATAAATAACGTCTTCTTGTTATCTAAAAATCTCAAAGTCTAACTATTATCCTCTTCCTATTATCGTCTTCTTGTTATCTCAATAAACACATATTACTATATTAAAAAGTTATCCACTTCTCCTGCTGCTCCACCTCCACACTGCGTATTTCCTTATATAAAAAGTCATCCCGCCTGGTGCTACCTGCACACTGAGTATTTTCTTATATAAAAAGTCATCCCGCCTGATGCTCCACCTACGCAATGAGTATTTTCTTATATAAAAAGTCATCCCGCCATCTTGCCCCTGCACATTTTCCTTATATAAAAAGTCACCCCACCTGATGCTCCACCTGCACACTGAGTATTTTCTTATATAAAAAGTCATCCCGCCTGCTGCTCCACCTGCACACTGAGTATTTCCTTATATAAAAAGTCACCCCGCCATCTTGCCCCTGCACATTTTTCCTATATAAAAAGTCATCCCGCCTGCTGCTCCACCTGCTCAATGAGTATTTTCTTATATAAAAAGTCATGTACCAACCCCTGCTGCTCCATCTGTACAATGAGTATTTCCTTATATAAAAGTCATGTACCAACCCCTGCTGCTCCATCTGTACAATGAGTATTTCCTTATATAAAAAGTCATCACCCTCCGCCTGATGCTCCACCTGCACAATGAGTATTTCCTTATATAAAAAGTCACCCCGCCTGATGCTCCACCTGCGCAATGAGTATTTCCTTATATAAAAAGTCATCCCGTCTGATGCTCCACCTGCACAATGAGTATTTCCTTATATAAAAAGTCATCCCGCCTGCTGCTCCACCTGCGTAATGAGTATTTCCTTATATAAAAAGTCACCCCGCCTGATGCTCCACCTGCGCAATGAGTATTTCCTTATATAAAAAGTCATCCCGCCTGCTGCTCCACCTGCACAATGAGTATTTCCTTATATAAAAAGTCATCCCGCCTGCTGCTCCACCTGCGTAATGAGTATTTCCTTATATAAAAAGTCACCCCGCCTGATGCTCCACCTGCGCAATGAGTATTTCCTTATAAAAAAAGCACCCCGCCATCTTGTTATCTCCCCCTTGTTATCTCAAATCCGCCATCTTGCCCCAAATAACCTCCCCTTGTTAGCTCAAATCCGCCATCTTGTTATCTCCCCCTTGTTAGCTCAAATCCGCCATCTTGTTATCTCCCCCTTGTTAGCTCAAGTCCGCCATCTTACCCCCTTGTTAGCTCAAATCCGCCATCTTGACCCAAATAACCTCCCCTTGTTAGCTCAAATCCGCCATCTTGACCCAAATAACCTCCCCTTGTTATCTCAAGTCCGCCATCTTGACCCAAATAACCTCCCCTTGTTAGCTCAAGTCCGCCATCTTGCGCCGCCTGAATGCGCTTATATAAAAGTCATGCGCCTCCTGGCGTTTTTGCTATATAAAAGTCACGCGCCTCCTGGCGCGCCTCCTGCGCGCCTCCTGAATACTACCTAAGTCCAACATGGTATACTACTACATACTACTCCCATACAGAGGTAAATGTCAAGTCAGTCTTACTGTGGCTATGAAACATGAAAAAAAAAAACAACAAAAAAGATAAAGACTTTCATAAATGTGTGTTTGTTTTGAGTATAACGACTTAAGTGGTATAACGGGAGCCACGCTGGTGTAATGGTTACCACATTGCGCTGGCGATCAGGTGTTGAAGGTTCAAGCCCGGGCGTGGGCATTTGAAAGAGTGTCATCGACCGGGATTTTGACTGAATAACCTGAACGGCTCCTGAGATAAACCCTCTGTGGATGGGAAGGAGCGAAGCTCCTGACCGGGTTGGAAGGAAAATCCACAGGCACCCCAGCCTCTCAATGACATGTCATTGGGCCGAAAGGCTGAAAGCCCAAGTGCCGCTGGTTAAGAAAGAAAAAAGTGTATAACAAGATCACTAATGTAGAACTGATGACAAGATCGCTAATGTAGAACTGATGACAAGATCACTAATGTAGAACTGATGACAAGATCACTAATGTAGAACTGATGACAAGATCACACATGCAGAACCGATGACAAGATCACTAATGTAGAACCGATGACAAGATCACTAATGTAGAACTGATGACAAGATCACTAATGTAGAACTGTTGACAAGATCACTAATGTAAAACCGATGACAAGATCACTAATGTAGAACCGATGACAAGATCACTAATGTAGAACCGATGACAAAATCACTAATGTAGAACTGATGACAAGATCACTAATGTAGAACCGATGACAAGATCACTAATGTAGAACTGATGACAAGATCACTAATGTAGAACTGATGACAAGATCACTAATGTAGAACCGATGACAAGATCACTAATGTAGAACTGATGACAAGATTACTAATGTAGAACTGATGACAAGATCACTAATGTAGAACTGATGACAAGATCACTAATGTAGAACTGATGACAAGATCACACATGCAGAACCGATGACAAGATCACTAATGTAGAACCGATGACAAGATCACTAATGTAGAACTGATGACAAGATCACTAATGTAGAACTGTTGACAAGATCACTAATGTAAAACCGATGACAAGATCACTAATGTAGAACCGATGACAAGATCACTAATGTAGAACCGATGACAAAATCACTAATGTAGAACTGATGACAAGATCACTAATGTAGAACCGATGACAAGATCACTAATGTAGAACTGATGACAAGATCACTAATGTAGAACTGATGACAAGATCACTAATGTAGAACCGATGACAAGATCACTAATGTAGAACTGATGACAAGATTACTAATGTAGAACTGATGACAAGATCACTAATGTAGAACTGATGACAAGATCACTAATGTAGAACTTATGACAAGATCACTAATGTAGAACTGATGACAAGATCACTAATGTAGAACTGATGACAAGATCACTAATGTAGAACTGATGACAAGATCACTAATGTAGAACTGATGACAAGATCACTAATGTAGAACTGATGACAAGATCACTAATGTAGAACTGATGACAAGATCACTAATGTAGAACCGATGACAAGATCACTAATGTAGAACCGATGACAAGATCACTAATGTAGAACTGATGACAAGATCACTAATGTAGAACCGATGACAAGATCACTAATGTAGAACCGATGACAAGATCACTAATGTAGAACCGATGACAAGATCACTAATGTAGAACTGATGACAAATACCAGACAAGTGCTACTGGAACAAGAGATGAGTAGAAGACGCTGGCGATAGATGAAACACGTAGCATTACAATCCAGTCCTTGTTCTTGAATACTCAGGGTAAAAGTCGCAGAGATAGACCAAAAAGATACGGAAATATAACCGGAGAAATAAATTAAAATTAAAACTGGAAAGATCTGGAGTGGATGGCACGAGACAGAATGACTTGGCATAAGTTTGTTAGGGACTTCACAGGGGATGATGATAATGTTGATGATAATGATAATAATGATGATGTTGATGATGATGATGTCGATGATGTTGATGTTGATGATGATGATAATGTTGATGATGATAATGTTGATGATGATGATAATGTTGATAATGATGATAACGATGATAATGATGATGTTGATGGTGATGATGATGATAATGATGATGTTGATGATGATGATGTTGATGATGATGATGTTGATGATGATGATAATGTTGATGATGATGATAATGATGATAATGATGATGTTGATGATGATAATGATGATGTTGATGATGATGATGATGATGTTGATGACGATGATGTTGATGATGATGTTGATGATGATGTTGATGATGATGATAATGTTGATGATGATGATAATGATGATAATGATGATGTTGATGATGATGATGATAATGATGATGTTGATAATGATGATGATGATGATGATGATGATGATGATGATGATGATGATGATGATGATGATGATGATGATGATGATGATGATGATGATGATGATGATGATGATGATGATACAGAGATAGCTATGTGTAGTTTCATGGGTTCTCTAAGCAGACAAAGAAGGAATTGTTCGACTGATCCGTCAAGCATGTCGTAAAAGGCGACTGTTATGAGTTTGTGCATTGGGCTGACAATCTCTTCATGTGACCACAAATGGTAAAGAAACCACCATTACACGTGCACTTGCATGGTGTAGGCGTCCTGTAAGCTGGCCAGCTGTAGCTGCTGCTCCATACTTCACAGGGAACAGACAAGTGAAATAATGATGATAATGATGGTCCAGGTTAAATAACACCACGATAATTACAATCATTTACGCTGACGTAATAACTAATGGAAGTAAGAAAGAGAGTTGTTCAGTGTTACAAAGAACCAATCCTGACATATGGGAGTGTGAGTCATGGACAATTAGTAAACAAGTACGGAAGGCCCTAGAGGCCACAGAGACGAGGTTTTACAGAACAATGTTACAATTACAATGGACAGCCAAAAAGAGTAATGAGGATGTCATGAAAGAGGCCAATCCGCAAGGGCGGCGGCGCTTGATATGAGAAGAAAAAAGTTGGAATATATCGTAACAACAGGTAAGATTGAAGGAAAAAGCTGGAATATATCGTAACAACAGGTAAGATTGAAGGAAAAAGCTGGAATATATCGTAACAACAGGTAAGATTGAAGGAAAAAGAGATAGGGGAAGACAAAGAAACAGTTTGACATCGTGGCATAGAAAGAAGTCAGCAGCAAAATTGATAAATTTTACTGGAGTCAGTAAGTTGTGGAGAGACATAATCTCCTGCTGTAGTAAAATGCTCCGTGTTCCTCCCCGCCCAAATTTCCAAGATTTCAAAAACTTAGTACTGCAAGTAAACATTTACCACCCACCCTGACACCCGTATACTACCCCTCTTGATATTTATGAACGAACGTCAGAAAAGAAGAAATCCAACACTAATAAACCCCACTACTATATTTGAAAATTGCCAAGAACAAGATCAAACGTCTGCTTAGAATTGGACAATACTTGACTTTTCTAACACAATAGTTTGAAAGAAGGGTACCCTTCCCCAAATCGTATACACATCCACCCTATTATTTAGTGGAGGTTGTAACTATAAATAACTCCAAATGTTTGAAATTATGCACCATTTACTAGCCTAACAGTCCACGATTGGCCCAAGATTTGAATCTTCAAAGACAAGCGTATTGAGTCCCATCCCCCAACAACACGCAGCTCGCGTTTCCCTTTTCAATATTTTATGACGAAAGCCGGAAAAGTTGGCAGAAGAAAGAAAAAAAAAAACAACTTGTTACCTCGTCTTGAAACGGGAGAGAGGGGAAAAAGTGGGGGGGGGGGGTAAAATGGAAAGAATCAAGGCTAACTTATGCGTTTGAAACTGAAACTGAAAACCAAATTTGTGCAGAAAAGAGGGGAGAGAGAGAAACTTAGATAACTTATATAGAGGGTAAATAAAATAGATGGATGAATTTTAGCGATAATATTGTTTATTAAAATACCATACTATTCCCTTATAATAAATTATCTTGCCGTATAGAAAAGTATTCTGTTCAGAATAAATATAGAGAAAAAATACATAGATGAAAACGATGAATAAGAGATAGATGAAAACTTGATAGGATGATAGAGGCCAAATGGCAGTTTAAGAATCACTTTAAAAAATTGAAATCGACCCAATAATAACCGAGATATTGTAGAAAATAAAAATTGAGAACAGACAGACAAACACACTGAGGAATTCTCAATTTTGAAAGTCTTCGAAAGTTAGATTTTAGGGGACGCTTTTTTGAACAGTCAAATTTGCTTGACTCGTTTGATTGGTTAATGATAGTTTATGAAAGGAGGGATAAAACTAATGCGTTACCAGAATATGCTGCCACTTGAGAAATATATTTCAACATAGTAGTTTAAGATTTGACGCATAGCAGTTGTGACCTTAATGCCTTTGCAGTCTGGGCGACAGCGATCTACACCTGTGCCATTGATCGCCAGTTAATCTTACTTTTGTGTGAAATATTTCATTGATTGCGGTAAGATAAATAATTTCATTGATATATTTTGTTAATATGTAGAGGCAAAGCCAGATAGGGGCCAAAAAATTTGTGTTGTACGACATGGCCATGGGAAAAGAATTACGACATCCCTGCAAGCATGCCTAAGCAGAATTATTGAGAAACGAAAGTAAATTATGTTTGAATATTGCCATACAAAAACCATTTCGACTGTAAGTCCAGAAAGCTATTGGCAGTCTTCTGCAGTATCACTGTGTTAAATTGAAGCCTGAAAACATACTTAGAATGATTGCACAAAAGAATTAACAGGTTTCAAGAAGACAACTGTATACCTATCTGATTGCATGGAAGAAAATCATTGTTTAAGTGACAGGGGCGTTGCAGCCATATGGAAGAAGAATGTAAACACAATACAGAGTGAAGTCAAATAAATTAAGGGCTAGTGCAAATGTTTGCACACGAGCCTGACCACGGATGATGGTAAGTTTGATTAATTGTGGAAATATTATTAGCCAGCATATAAAAGTAGAGGAACGTTGATAAACTGTCTTTTCTTGGTCACCACGTTAATAAAGCTGGTATTGGTGTAAATGGTCAACTCTAAACCGGCACAGTGTTGGGCATCCAGGTCACCTTGTCCAAAAACGTAATGAGGCCCCGACAAGGATGTAATGTTGACTATGAGTGTTAATGTGAGTGTCAATACGCGAATGCATGGATTGTTCTGAAGAGTTGACTAGAAGATCAAACACTCACTCACACGTAGCTAGAAGTTAATGATGCAGACTACTGTGGTCGTTTCATAATGTTTAATTGGACGCACACACTTGGACAGTGCGGGTATAGTTACAGGAAAACAGGTCGACATATATCATCATACTGTTGATCAATGGTCTACAATCTTAAGTTCGCATTCATGTTGAAGAACATTACAATGGAACGTCCGTAGACAAGCACTTAGATTTCCACTGTTTATAAATATAACCATCAGGCCTTACTGGCTGATCATGTCAGTTAATAAATAACGTTCAAGCATGACTCCTAGACAGAACCTCTTTTCTAGCGAAGATTCCTTTAGGTAAAGTTCAGCAAATATTTCTGGAGACAATGTTAACCCACCAGTATTGGGTTTTCTTTATAACTGTGATCTCTAAATCATCACCTGATAATAAGGGGCATCCATGTTCTCTGATCGATGATCGACAAAAAATATAGGATCCAAAATGGCTTCTGGTTCCGGTGAGCATTACTCACTATACAGATGCATAGTAAAGCTTCAATAAAGGCATTGTTCATGAACACAAATGTTTCTACAATAATCAGCAGATTCTTTCATCATAACTGCTGCATACAATCATATTCAGTGCTGCTAGGTAACATGTCATGCCGACATATTGATATAGATAATCATCATGTAGACGTCTGCCCATCTAAGCCTAGCAAGGAAAAAGTTCAGCAAAAAAGTTCTTTTACCTGGGCATGGGAAATACACTAGCAGAACACATACGCCCTCTCCTGGCGTTACGGAATAAACACTGGGGAACTCATAGACTTAATAATCATATCAGAAACTATCTTCTTCCCCATAATAGATCACAGATATCAACAAACTTCGGACTGGTCTCCGACATGGCATTCACCAGGCTCCATCATCACGGAAGACCCTTTTTCGTCTCCGCATGCGCAGAAACTGCCTGATCCCAAAGTTCAGTACAAGGAAAAATAATCCCACTTAGACATACAAAGATATCACGATATAAGACCGAATCGTCTTAAATAGACAAGGAGTAAACATAGACTCGGACCATAAACATTCCTGCATAAACCTAAGCAAGAACAATCTGTTTCTGGCCCAACAAGGAACAGACCAACAAAATCTGGATTCGTACGCCAAGATCGATATTCAGGAGAGATAACCCATATAACAAAAGTATCAATCAATCATGGGTGATATATCTTTGGCCAGGAAAGCATCCTGATTTTAAAAACAAATACTTTCCCTCAGACAAATAAATATTATAATAACTACTTACATTGCCACCAGTAATCTGTTGGTAACAAACGTCCTTCTGTTTCAGGGTTATATTGCCTGTTACCAGCTGGTGACAGGAAAACCTATTGAAGACAGAATTGGAGGAAGAGAAAGCCTCAAAAAACTGTATGCTGCATTTTATGGCCAAAGAAAGACCTTATGCTGAAATTTATATTATCTACTGAAACCTACGTCAACTAGAAACATCAGGTGAAGTCCCCTTACGTGAGCTCTGAGAACTTATTCAATAAAAATTTCCACATGTGTACTATCTTATTCGTGGGCATGATGACAAAATTAGTCCTTACCACCATTGACTTTCAATTTTAGACAGTACTACATCAGTCTGTGTTATACACCTACAGTGACATTTGTTTATTATCAAGATATGGACAAAGATTCCTACTTATTTATTTATTATATGTAAATACAGTTCTCTTCATTTTTAACCATTCCTGCCTCAAAAAGATTTGAGGGGACAGGAAATTAAAATTGTAAAATAATTATCTAAACTTAACCCCAGTCTTTATTAATTCAATTTCATTGAGTTACAGTTGTGTTTGTTTTATGCACTTATCACTAAACTTGCATTACCCTAGACACGTAACCATATAAAACACATAACAATATCATACAATATTTCCCGGAGTGAGATCTTAGAGAGGTAGCGGATAGGTACCCTGAGAATACATCATCATCAACAATTAGACTCAGGGACTTACATAGCTTGACCTCACTCCGAGTACACGTAGCTTGGTAACATCTATAACCTCTCCGGCACACACGCCACACCTGCGCCATTAGGCATGGTACTAGAAGAAGAACTAATTCCTCTGTTACACGTGACCTGAACGAAAACACGTTTGTCAGTAGCAGCTTTGACTGGCTTCTAGACAGAAGTGAGATCTGCCAAGTTTCCAACTGCCGAAGACACACCACGGAAAACATTAATACTTTCTGCACTGACACAAATGCGTTGAACGAATAGTTGTGCGCTGTTGGCACCTTAGCCCACTGGGTTACTGAATTAAGAAAAGGATTTCGGTTTGACAAACTTCTAACAGGTAATGAAGACTCTCCTTAAAGTGGCATTTAATATACAGACTAAAACAGTTTCAACATGGAGCTAACATTAGATCGGGCTATGGAGTTCCCTTTTCGCCGTGAAGAATTGACAGCAGATGTGGATGTGTCCTTATTAAACCTAGCACGTGCATCCTGGTCTATGTCTATTTCTTTCCCGATGTTAATTTCTGTTAATAAAGCTGATAGTTTCCTCAGTTGCTATTTTTAAAGTACTCAAAAATTTAAATTTCTTATCTTTAACTTCTGAAGATGTCGAAAGACTAGACTTGAAGGTCACATGTGCGTTGTGTTTACATTTCTCAGACATTCTTAATATAGGAATATTCTAGATCAGCGACAGGAAACCCAGAAGATGTGAGGATCTACGTTGGAAACACTGAGCTCTCTACAGATCTACATTGCTAAAATTTTCCCGTTTTCGGATTTCAGAGTAGTTGGAATTTGGAATACGTGCAGCCTAATATGAGAGGTTTATCTTTGTAGGACGATTTTCTTCCAGCAATTCCATCGACAGCATGGTTAACAATGTAAACTGAAAGTCTCCAGAATGTTAACTTCACTTCAAACCTAAAGATCGCGTTCCTGTCTCGTTCAGTTCACGATTGAAGTGAATTTGTGTCAGCTAGCTCGTGGGTTTTCAACGGGAACGAGGAAAAAATACGTTTAATCCTGGACTTACGGATCTGTTTATGTCAGCGGGAGCTGTATTATTTAAAATTCTTACTCTTTAGCCTCTCCATTGCCTAGAGATCTATCAAACCATCCCTTGTGGTCTACCTGTAGATAGTAATCTAGCTAATATCGACACCTCCTCTAGATACTATGCCAATATATATACTGAAGCACATTAAAAACGCACCACCTGTATAATCCAGGAACAGAGTGTGAAATGTAAATATAAGTGTGTACAAGTTTACATATTTGGAATCTTTATTAATTTTCCTATGAATCTATGCTGGTCATTAATTTGTACATTTGATTGTTATGAAATTCATTGCATTCTGTGCAGGCAAGGGAGAAAACCAAAAATACAAAAAAATGCACGTGCGTTATCCTGCTGGAGAAGCTGCAAGTCTGGATAAATTGTGAACGCAGGAGCAGCCAGTGCATCCAGAACCTCATCTCGATATGTCACAGCATTAACATTTCCACGGAAGACGTGAAGAGGCAAGCGATGGTGAAAACTGAATCCTCCCCAAATGTGAATACTGCCACCTCGAAATCGGTTGACACAGCAATCTGCAAAGCGCTCTTCACACCGTCGCTAAATCCGCATACGTCCATCTGCAAAGGATATGTTGAATCTGTTCTCGTCTGTGAATAGGACAGGATTCAACTGCAGTCTAGTCCATCTGATATGTTGCTCTGCCCATTGCAGGCGCTGCTAACGATGCCTGTGAGTCAAGTTTGGCCCAACATAAGGTCGTCTTGCAGTAAGGCCTGTATCTCTGAGTCGTCGTATGACTGTCATTCGAGAGACTTGCCCATGTCTACCCACTATTGCTCTTGCTGTTTGACTTGCCGGGAGAGTCAATTCCTTAGGTGACTCAGCACAATATGACGATCTTGCGCAGGGGTAGTAACTCGTGGTTGGCCACTCCGAAGTCTATCCCGGACACTGCCAGTGGTTCCGTAACGTTCATTGAGACGTACAATAGTGCTGTGGTGGCAATTCATCCTTCTGGCAATGGTCCGCGAGCTCATTCCGGTCTCCAACATACCAATGGCTCGTTGGCGGTCGTTTTCAGATAGTCGTGGCATTTCAAGCAGATGTACTGGGTGTTTTGTCTCAACGGCCTTTTTTATACGGAGTATACTGCCACAACGCGTACACATTTTCAGGGTCATAGCTGTTGAGAATCGTGTTGCACGTGTAACTTTCATCGTTTTCATGTAGTCTGTACACACACCCATGGGTTGAATCTTGCACTTTCCATTCCAGCAGCCATTCGCTCTCTACCGCATGGCAAACACGGGGAAAATCCATTCCCACACTTTTTTTTGCCAGCTTCTCGGCATCAGTATATATAATAGTGGTGCGTTTTTAATGTGCTTCAGTATATATATATATATATATATTATATATATATATATATATATATATATATATATATATATATATATATATATACTTTTAGATTGTCTCGGTTCCGCCCTCCCATGAGCGCTACACAAAATTGACCAAGAACAAATACTGTTTCTGTAAGGTATACATCTACATGATCAAATCTTTGTGCTTTGTTGCATGTCCTGGCAACATTTTAAATCACAGGAAACTGATGACGTCTTAAATTGAAAGGAAAGCTTTACTTTAATGTTAATCTTACTATTCCCTGTTATAGGTTCCGAGGAATTTGTTTTTTCTGGCATTCTAACGTCGAGTTTTCTTCCTGTTTAATTTCATGAGATACTCAATACTTATTCCACTCCTCGTTACTGAAATACTTTATTACCTTGGTCCTGGCTAGCCTGAAGGTGTCGTCTTGACTCAATGGAACAAAGTGCCGGGATCGGAAACCATGCTACATTGTAAGGGTCTTGCGCCCACGCTCGGTTAGCTTTCTGCGCGGCAAGCGTCTCCAGTCAAATGCAGCCTATTTTAATATATCTTGGCTATTCCAAGCAAATCTAACCGTTTGATTTTAGATCTTCTCTGTTGTTCTGGAACATTCAATTTGACAACAATGTTCCATATAATGTCAATAAAGTGGTTATAAATTCTGGCCATGTTAGTTGAGTTCTTATATGGTTTCATTCAAGATTTTCATCGTGTCAATTGGTGTTGCTTTACGCGAATGCGGGGTGGGGTAGAAAAAACGTGTGAGCAAACATTTGAAAGTTGCAATTATATTGAACTTGTAATTCCATTGACGTGATAAGTCGGTTCATTGAGTCCATACATTTATTCACAGTGATACATACATGATGATCAATTCCAATAGGGGTAGAGCATCAACAACGTAGACTGCTGGTTATGTGTCAATGTCCGTTATGAGGATACAATGCAGTATTGTCGTCAGAACATCACAGCTATATGCACGAGCAGATAGACATGGCTACCTGCCGACAGTGAGACTGCGAGTCTGAATATATTCATACGAATTTGACGATTATTCTCATCCTTCTGAGGATTCTAGTTAAATACTAACCTCCAATAATTTCCCTCTCATATAGAGTTCTAGGACTGACCCTGATCCATCAAAAATGCACATAAAATGGCTATATCCTGCCATTAAATTGGAAGGTTAGAAAAACGCAGCTATTCAGCTTGGCGGTCAAGTAACAAAGGGTAGCGTTTCTTAGTTACCGACTGTGTCCTAAACAACGCTATACACGTCATAATCGATCGTGTATGAAGCGTTCAGTAATTGAAACATCTATCGCAATATATTAAATGTCTTAACCTTTACAATTGCACGTCTGGTAACCTTTAGCAGACGGCGTTAATATCATATACCGTAACAATTCCCTGTACACCGGGGAAAAAAAAAAAATCGATAGATTTTTTTTTCAATATCTATCCGACTTAACAATTTTTCAAAAAAATTTAACACAATTGTGACATATGGCCGACGATGTTCTGAGTAGAACCGTGTTGCGGTCGTGTCAACTAACTATTTGTCATAGTCATCTAACATAAATCACATTATATATCAATATTATACATATTATTATATCAACTAAATAAATGTCCAATGTTAATAGTGAATGATAAAATTAAATTAAAGTAAGGTCTGTCGTATTAGTATGTCATATAGGAATTAATTTGACTAATTAAAATTAAATTAATTAATTAAATTAAGAGTTAAATTATTAAGGTTCTAATGTAACGCGATGTTATGAGAGAAGAAAAAGACAAAATAAGTGAGAAGAAATAGAAAGAAATTCGAATATAAGTTTTAACTTAATTGTGTGTGTTAAGTGTTAGTGAATAATAACTATCTAATTTAACTAACTAAATAATGTATAGGTACATTAAAAAAAAATTATTAATCTAATACTTGTGTGAGATTTATTTTCTCTTTTCATAATTTCTTCTTTTAGTATTTCGTTCTCTTTTTTTTGTTCTTTCATTTCATTTTTTTTCTCACATTTCATTTTATTGATAATAATTCAATTAAGAAGTTAAGTTAACTAATTAATTAGTATAGGATATGATGATCCATCCGTAGTCTTGATCCTGATGAATTCTTTTAGGCAAAAATGTTCAAACGTTTACGTTGGAAAGAAATGTCATTTATCCCAGCATCCAAGAATTAAGTGCACCTAGGATAATAAGTTCGACTTGTCGTCAGATATTGTTCCATGATTGATCAATGATATTCGTATATCGTGTATGGACATTAGACGAAGTTCGAATGTCAGTATATATATACCTTGATTGTCTTGTAGTTCAATTCTGTGATGCATATAGTGTATATAAAGTTTAAATTGAAGGCAAGGTTAGTTCCTTTATAGTTGATACTTCGTTCAATCCAATGTAGTGCTGATTGAAATAGTTTAAGAGTGTCAATGTTGATTATTCGTCGTCAATAGGATTACGTGACAATGCATCTGCCACACAATTTTCAGTGCCAGGAATATGTTCAATGGAGAATTCAAATGGCTGTAGGATGATTGAATATCTGGCGAGTTTCTGGCTTTTATGATTCGATCGACGCAAGGATGCTACAGCACGTTGGTCCGTCTGTATGGTGAAGGGAGCACCGAGCAAGAATTTTTCAAGTTTGGTTATTGCCCAGATCACAGATAAAAGTTCCTTGTCGACTGTTGAATACTTTGTTTCTGCCGGCTTCAGCTTTCTTGATATGTATAAGGTAGGATGTAGAATGCCATCATGGTTCTGGAGCAGGCATGCACCAATGCCGTAGTTACTAGCATCTGTTCGTAAGAAAAATCTTTTGGAAGCATCGGGAAGTCTTAAAATTGTTTCATGCGAGAACAAATTTATAATTTTGTTGAAAGTTTCATTGCATGTACCAGTCCATGTCACCTTCACCGGCATATCTTTTTTTTAACAATGAAGACAATACAGCCGTGATGGATGACAAGTTTGGTATGAATCTACTGTAATATTGAACAAGTCCTAACAAACTCCTGACCTGTTTCTTCGTCTGAGGAACTGCTATGTTTAGAATTTTGGAGACTGTACTAGGTAACGTTCGGATATATCCCGATCCAATGATATGTCCCAAAAAGGTTATCTCATTACACGCGATTTGCACCTTTGTAGGTTTAGCAGTTAGATGATAATTCCTTAGAGTATCGAAAACATATCTAAGTCCCGAAACATGTTCCTCAAACGACGAACTAAACAAGCATATGTCGTCAATATATGTAATAACGTCTGGTCTACCTGATAAAATTTGTCGCATCAGGCGAATGAAGGTAGCTGGCGCATTAACAAGCCCAAAAGGCATCACATTCCACTGGTATAGACCTTGTGGAGTGGAAAATGCGGTGTAGTACTTAGCCTTTTCGGTCAGTGGTATCTGCCAATAACCTTTAGTTAAGTCTATCTTACTAAATATAGTTGCGTTGGATAGACGTGGTAGTAAGTCGTCAATAAGTGGATGTGGTTCGCTGTCAACTATAGTCTTAGCATTTAATTTTCTATAATCAACACATAGTCTGATGTTATTGTCCTTCTTCCGGACAATCACTAATGGAGAAGAGAATGGCGAATTACTAGTCTCAATGATTCCCAGAGACAACATCTGTTCAAGTTCCTTAGTAGTTTTAGCAAGGAAATGTAAAGGAACAGAATAGGGATGTACACGAATAGGTGTATCATCATTGAGAGTAATGTCATGACTGATAGCCGATGTGCGACCCGGAACGTCGGTCAACACATCTGGATAAGATTGTAATAGATTAGCAATCTGTAGACGCTGTTGCGGTGTAACCGTTGAAGAGATGGTTACATCCCGCCAAGATTCAGTAGGTTGAACTACTGGTACAGGTAACGGTAACTGTACCTCAGGAAAAGAAGATTCTTCTTCCTGGATGACAGATAAGTTAGAATAATGACAAGTGGATACTGTGTTGTCATCTAGTTCATGAAAAATTGACTGTAAGTGTTCAGGACGTGTATGAAATTGCTTGAGCATGTTAATATGAAATATCTTTTTGTGTCCCTTGATATCTAAGACGTAATCAACGTCGGAAATTTTATCAATGACTTTGTAAGGACCATTCCAAGATATCAATAATTTATTGTTATTGTGAGGAAGTAACACATAAGCTTCGTCGCCTGGGAATAATTGGCGTAATCGTCGAGACCTATTTTGTAGAGATCGAGCCTTAGCTTTTGCAGCCTCAGAAGAAGCTGTTGCCAACTGGCAAGACTCAATAATGTTCTTCCGAAGATTAATTACGTACTCGTAAGATGACTGAGTGTCCTGAGTCATCTCCTCGTCAATTAATAAGTTTTTTTTATTAGTCCCATAGGACCTCTTGGGGGAGCACCAAAAACTAATTCAAAGGGAGAGAAGCCAGTTTGTTCATGCGGTACCTCCCGATAAGCAAATAGAACAGCTGGGAGTGCTCTGTCCCAGTCATGAGGGTGCTTAGCAGTAACCTTATGTAGTAGTTGTTTAAGTGTACGGTTAAGTCTTTCAACCGCACCATTACTCATCGGATGATAAATACTACTTAAATTCCTATCAATGTCCCAAGTTTTCATGACTTCCTTCATGGTGTCAGATATAAACTGTGACCCATGGTCTGATAAAAGTTTTCTAGGAAACCCTATTCTAGAAAAGATGAGATGTAGTGCATCAGCTACATCTGTGGTAGTGGTGGTCTTTAATGGGATAGCTTCTGGCCATCGTGTGCACAAATCAATGCACGTAAGGACGAATCTATGTCCTCTGGCCGATGGTAGCAATGGACCAATAATGTCTATTGCCATCTTGTCAAAAGGTCTCACTGAGATATCGCAAGCCTGAATAGGCGCCGTGTGAAAAGCTCCACGTGCTTTCACTTCTTGGCATGTAGTACAGGAACGTACATACTGCGAAATATCTCTTGACACCCCTGGCCAAAAGAATGAAGACAGTACTCGAGATCGTGTTCGAGTATATCCCATATGTCCAGCACAATGTGAGTCATGTGCATGTTGAAGAATGTACCGTCTAAAAGTATATGGGACCATAACTTGTTGTTTCATTTGTGATTTGTCATTAAAACATCTAATCAATATGTCATTTTTAATAACAAAACAATGTTTGTTATTATTACCTGAGGATAGATTGTCAACTTTATCAACCAACTTAAAAAATTTTTTTTAAAGATTTATCCTCTTTTTGTTTGGTTGCAAATGTTTCCCTGTCAATAGGTGAATTGACTACAAATTCCTCTTGGTTGTCTGCATCCATTTTATTATCATCAACTTTCTCCATGAGTTGAGTCTGCGCTCTAGTCGTCACGGCGCTTCCAGTGCATAGGTTATGTTTCTCCCATTCTATAATCTCATCTGGAGTACAATCTTTACTGCCGTGTATACGACCGACCATCAGATCAGCTATAGGCTTTTTTAGCATACATACTTTTACGTTCCCTGTGAAAAAAGGAGTGTTAACATGAATAATAGCTGTGGGGTAAAACTCTATTGTTCCACCAAAAGTCATGCAACGGACATATTCCCCTGTTGCACAGCTAGGATGTACCAGCGACTGTCGTACACCAATCGTTGTGGATCCCGAATCCCTCAACACTGAGACGACGGATCCATTAACTAATCCCCTGTTAAAAATTAATAGGCCTGTTCCATCGTTGACTGCAAGACCTACCTCTGGTGTAATATGTCCGCAGTTAAGCACTGTTTCTTTCGCCTTCTGAAAAATAAGATTGCATTGTTGGCAACTATTTGCCACATTATAATTAATAGCAAAACATGCAGCAGAAGACTGTGTTGTATTATTGTCAAGTGGGACCTGAGCTGTAGGGGTAGTATTATTTGTAACTGCCGCCCCTGTATTATGGTTGTAATGAGATGATCCCCGAGAATGAGATCGATTCCGAGTATAATTGTTAGAATTATCTCGTCGTCCTCTATAGTAACTATTATCTCGATGTCTCGAGCCATGATTATTACCATTCCAGTTATTATTATTATTGGGAGTATGTGATCGATTATAATGAGTGTTATGTTGACCATTGTGGTAGTTTGTTTGAGGTGAATAATTTCTATCTCGTGATCTACCTCTGTTGAACTCATTTTTATTGTTGAAATCATTATTATGTCCCTTCTGAAAGTTAACATTGTGATTTCTTTGGAACCTGCTTCTGTCTACACTGTGATGTCTTTGTTTGTTATTATGATTGTAGGCCATATTAGACGCCACAGGTAGAGGTTCTCTTAATGAGGAGTTAGAAATGGTTGCATTCGGATGTGCCGAACAGTAGTTTAAAGAAATTTTTTCTAACTCATCCATAGTACCTGGTTTACGCTCCTGCAAATATGCAAAAAATGGCTGGCTAACCGAAGATAATACCTTATCCCGCAGTAGTAAATCAACTAATTTGTCGTATGATTTGTTGACTTCTGCCAGTTCAACCCATCTATTAAATGTATTGCGTATATTCGCAATGAATCCTGCAAAATCCCTTGGAGATTCAGGTAAAATTCCCTTAAATTTCAACCTACAGTGTTCCTCGTCCAGGTGAAACCTTCGTAAAAGCAAGGACTTAATAGCACCGTAGTTATTTGCTATTGATGGGTCAGCATTTTGAGAAGCTGTCAGTGGTTCTCCAACCAAGAATTCATTTAATTTGAGTACCCATGACTCTTCAGGCAAATGGTTAGATTTGCAAGTCTGTTCAAAACGTGCCAGGAACGATGAAAGGTCGTCGACGTTCAAGTTGAAAATGGGTAATTTAAAGTTGTAGAAGTGTTTAGTTTGGCTGGATGACGATCCATTTTGTGCGTTATTATTCTGGTTTGCATCAGCATTTTGTGCTTGTAATCTTGCTGTCTCCAATTTAATACGCGCCAATTCCATTTCTTGTTGTAAAATAATTTCCTCTCGTTTCAATTTATTCTCTTCTTCCTGTCTGGAGATTGCTCTTTGCTCTTCTCTTTCACGTTGAGCAATCTCTCTCAATTTATTTTCCTTGTCAATTTGCTTCATCTCAAGTTCTGCTTCCTCTTTCTTTAATGCAGCTTTTTTTCTCTTCTTCTTTTCTTTCATATTTTTCCAGTTCTGATTCAGCAAACTGACGAAGTTCTTGAGATTTATAACCATATTCCCGACCAATTTTAACGAAATGGTCTATAGTAAGCATTTTGACTTTTATCTGTAAGTAATTATTGATAATTACTGATTAAAATAGTCAATAGTAGCTTCAGAGTAATTATTATACTTACTCAACTTAGAAATATTCAATATAAGTAATCACAATAGTACTGAACTTAATGTCTAAGTTCAACTAATAGACAATATTTTGTAACAATATTGTATCTAAATAATACTATATCATAAATAGTTATGATATCTGTTAAATATAATGTAATTATATCACACAATTAATCTCAATATCCAATAATGTTGGGTATAATTCCTAGTAATTATATTGTTCAATGTACTAAGTCACTCTCTTAGTACCAGAAAAGTATATTAAATAATATACAATGGGTCTATTACCTCAAAGGTAGCTATAAGATTATTTTATTTTGTCAATATATATATTATATTATTATGCCCTAGGCATCTATTATAAATTGTAGTGCTACTTTCTTGGACTATCACTGCATAATTATGCAATGTCCCATATTAACCTTAATTATCAGAAAAAAATTAATTAAATTAAATTACAAGTGTATTATTGCATATAATATCATATTATTAATGTAGTATTAATATATATTATGAGGACAAACAAAACAATGATGCAACTAAGGGGTACAAACAATGTTAAGACGCAAACAAGACATTTTCACAATTAAAAATGAATTTATGAACTAAATAAAACAAGCGGAAATGTCACAGACCAAATGAAGGGTCAAGGTCTGACCCGAGGTCAACTGAATATTCAAAGTACACACAAAAAAAAATGACTGCGAAAAATGATGACGTCACAGGACTCATAACGGACGAAAATTTAACAATCATAAAATAAATGATAGTCAGAGGAGACTGGACGAATAGTAACGAACATGGTACAGAACTGAATAAAATTATTAACTGAGTACGAATAAAATACACCAATTATCTACGGGACAGTACAGCTAACGCAAATCGTCAAACGATAGCAGATTTGGACAACAAGTCCAATGTCAAACCTCAATGGGGTTTCCAAAGGTGCAATCGTTTAACTGCCCTAAGAAACGACCGAAATCAATTCAGGCATCGTGAGAGCCGCAGAATTTAATTTCAGTTCATCCTCCCTACCTCCCACGAATTAACAACAAATACATACGATGGAAAACAAATTTAACATATATATACATGAAAATACATAGACATGCCTGATCAAAGCAAAATGGACTCAGCACTGTTATTTATCGACCGACAAAGGTCACACTTAAATGACTTATCTTTTGTGCTCAGTTCGGACTCCTGTCGATGACGGTATGCACCAACGGTGTAGAAGTATGTCTGACTGTTTGCTCTTGATGCATATACAGGGTTTATTCGTTGACTTTGTTATTTTTTTCCTCCGTAGAAACTAGGCTTGCTGCTGTCAACTTGTATGGCATGTACACGAACTTTGGTGACGTCACGTTGTTAGGGATTATACTGAGTACTGCGTCATAGGTCATAATTCAGCACATCATGTGATCGTCCTTCAAATGTAAACAATTGTTAATTTCCGAATTTTTTTTTTCGATCCCCAATCAATGGACACCATCTGTTGAAGGCGATCTTCTCTGTTGTTCTGGAACATTCAATTTGACAACAATGTTCCATATAATGTCAATAAAGTGGTTATAAATTCTGGCCATGTTAGTTGAGTTCTTATATGGTTTCATTCAAGATTTTCATCGTGTCAATTGGTGTTGCTTTACGCGAATGCGGGGTGGGGTAGAAAAAACGTGTGAGCAAACATTTGAAAGTTGCAATTATATTGAACTTGTAATTCCATTGACGTGATAAGTCGGTTCATTGAGTCCATACATTTATTCACAGTGATACATACATGATGATCAATTCCAATAGGGGTAGAGCGTAAGTCCATATAAGTCATGCATAAATTAATCAACAACGTAGACTGCTGGTTATGTGTCAATGTCCGTTATGAGGATACAATGCAGTATTGTCGTCAGAACATCACAGCTATATGCACGAGCAGATAGACATGGCTACCTGCCGACAGTGAGACTGCGAGTCTGAATATATTCATACGAATTTGACGATTATTCTCATCCTTCTGAGGATTCTAGTTAAATACTAACCTCCAATAATTTCCCTCTCATATAGAGTTCTAGGACTGACCCTGATCCATCAAAAATGCACATAAAATGGCTATATCCTGCCATTAAATTGGAAGGTTAGAAAAACGCAGCTATTCAGCTTGGCGGTCAAGTAACAAAGGGTAGCGTTTCTTAGTTACCGACTGTGTCCTAAACAACGCTATACACGTCATAATCGATCGTGTATGAAGCGTTCAGTAATTGAAACATCTATCGCAATATATTAAATGTCTTAACCTTTACAATTGCACGTCTGGTAACCTTTAGCAGACGGCGTTAATAAGAGAAAATATTGGTTTATGAAAAAAATTAAAAAGAAGGCACAATATGGAATAGAAGACTGATAGAACACAATAACATGCTTAGCACGGCCATGTTGTGACACCAACAACAAATCACCATCAACACCTAGCTAGTTAAGTATTACAATTAAGCCTAGCTAACGAACTTTTTTAAACGATAGCCTCTTTAAAGTCATTACCAGTGATGGTTCTTTGTCATTCACCACTCTAACTGAATTTTGTTAACTATAATTGATTATTAAATTTGTTATCTGTATATTGCTGCTATGATATGTGTATGATTCTGCATCTTGTAGTGGGTGTTTCTTCAAGTATAAACTTGTTGTAATTTCCCGCCTTTACTCTCATTATCTTTGTTGTTGTTTTCTCTGTGTATTTTCAAACCCACCAGCTCTGATCATTACCGTCATCATACCTAAAGGTCTTTCATATTTGGACATGCGCCCTAATATAACCGACTAGGTTGAACGGGCTGCGTCTAGCCAAAACGAGGCAACATTTTTTTGCAAATAAAAAAAAAAAAAAACTTGCTGTGACCTGTCAAGGAGGATTTTCATTTTGTATTGTATCTGATTACGGTTATGGGACAGAAGCTAGGTTGGTTCACTGATTGCAAACTTTCATTAAGCCAATTAGTCAAATCGGGGGCTTTGTGCGTCTTTACCTTTTTCCTGTTGGCTTTAATATTTATTGTCTTCAGTCTTTACGGGCAGAAGCCGTAGATTTTATTTTTAACTTCTTTTACGGTTCAAGGACTGGATCTGTTGTTTGTTGACGGTGTTAAATGTTCTTAATAGGGAAGACTCAGGAAAGCTCTTACGTGACAGCGAAAAAAAAATTGTGTGTCCAAAACTGAAAGAAAAAGTTAATGAATGCGTAACTGCAGGATGAGAAATGGGCGAATGAATTCAATACTGAATTCTGAAGGAAAGGAGGTATTAACAGAAAAAAGTAGGAAAAACTGATATGAAGATAGACAGAAAAAAAGGAAAGAAGAGATCGAAAGACAGACTGCCAAACAGAAAGGAAAGAAGACAGAAAGAAAGAACAAAAAACGGATAGATTGAAGGAAAACCAGAACGAAAGAAATATGCAAAGAACGACAGTTCAAGGAACAGAAAGAAAGAAAGAAAAAAGAAGGAAAGAAAGAAAGAAATAAGGAAAGAAAGGCCGGCAGAAAAGACAGAAAGAAAGATTAATAGCAAAAGTAAAAAAAGGAACAAAAAAAAAGACATAAAGAAGAAGAAAAAGAAAAAGGAAGGAAAAAGATACAAAGGAAGGCAGACAAAAAGAATAAAAAAGAAAAAGGAAAAAAAGGAAGAAAAAATCACAAAGAAAGAATTATAGAAAGAAAAACGGAAAGAAAGAGAAAAAGGAAGCCTGACATACAAAAAGAAAGAAGCTAGAAGGAAAAAAAAATAAATGTGGAAAACACTGCAAAAATGAAATGAGACACAACGACAAATGCGAGAGCGAGAGAGAGAGAGAGAGAGAGAGAGAGAGAGAGAGAGAGAGAGAGAGAGAGAGAGAGAGATAGAGAGAGAGAGAGAGAGAGAGAGACCAAGAAAGATATAATTTTACGACTAACAAACAAGACAAACAAGGCAAACAAGTCAAACAAGACAAATAAGACAAACAAGGTAAACAAGACAAATAGGACAAACAAGGCAAACAAGACAAACAAGACAAATAAGACAAAAAAGGCAAACAAGACAAATAAGACAAACAAGATAAACAAGACAAACAAGACAAACAAGATAAACAAGACAAACAAGACAAACAAGATAAACAAGATAAAGAAGAAAAGAAAATAAACAAGACAAATAAGACAAACAAGATAAACAGGGCAAACAAGACAAAGAAGACAAAAAAGATAAACAAGATAAACAAGAAAAGAAAATAAACAAGACAAACGAGACAAACAAGACAAACAAGACGAACAAGACAGACAAGTCAAACCCAAGATAAACAAGACAAACAAGACAAACAAGGCAAACAAGACAAACAAGACGAACACGACTGACAAGACAAACCAAAGATAAACAAGACAAACAAGGCAAACAAGTCAAACAAGACAAATAAGACAAACAAGAAAAACAAGTCAAACAAGACAAACAAGATAAACAAGAAAACAACATAAACAAGACAAACAAGATAAACAAGTCAAACAAGACAAACAAGTCAAACAAGACAATCAAGTCAAACAAGACAAACAAGTCAAACAAGACAAACAAGATAAACAAGACAAACAAGTCAAACAAGACTCATAAGTCAAACAAGACAAACAAGTCAAACAAGACAAACAAGATAAACAAGACAAACAAGTCAAACAAGACACACAAGTCAAACAAGACAAACAAGTCAAATGAGACAAACAAGATAAACAAGACAAACAAGTCAAACAAGACAAACAAGTCAAACAAAACAAACAAGACAAACAAGTCAAACAAGACAAACAAGATTAACATGGCAAACAAGACAAACAAGGCAAACAAGGCAAACAAGACAAACAAGACAAACAAGATAAACAAGGCAAACAAGGCAAACAAGACAAACAAGACAAACAAGATAAACAAGACAAAGAAGACAAACAAGGCAAACAAGGCAAACAAGATAAACAAGACAAACAATGCAAACAAGACAAACAAGACAAACAAGATAAACAAGACAAACAAGATAAACAGGGCAAACAAGACAAACAAGATAAACAAGACAAACAAGATAAACAAGACAGACAAGATAAACAAGACAAACAAGACAAACAAGACAAACAAGATAAACAAGACATACAAGATAAACAAGACAAACAGGACCAACAAGACAAACAAGACAAACAAGATAAACAAGACAAACAAGACAATCTATGAGACTCTTACTTGGTGGAAACTGAAAGTTCCTCACAAAATGGTAAAATAGCAGATACTGTCTTAGGAGAATGCAGTGTTAGAGACTTCACTATACTAGGTCTATCATCGAAAGGTGCCTGAGAGGGTGAGGGAGGGGGAGAGAGAATGTGGGGACAGAGGGGGGGGGGAGGAGAGAGAGGGAGTGAGAGAGGGGAGGAGGGGGAGAGAGAGTGGGAGGTGAGTGAGGGGGGAGAGTGGGGAGGGACAGAGAGTGAAAGAGTGAGAGATAGAGAGGAGAGGAGAGTGAGAGGGAGTGAGAGGGGAGTGGGGAGAGGGAGAGGGGAGGAGAATGGGGAGGGGGGGGGGAGAGAGGGGGAGAGGTGGGGAGAGAGAGTGATGGGAGTGAGGGGGGAGGTGAGGGATAGGGGGAATGAAAGAGAATGGGAGAGGGGTGAGAGATAAAGAGAGAGAGGGGGGGAGGGGATGGAGAGGGGGAGAGAGGAGGGAGAGAGAGTGGGAGGGGGGAGGGAGAGGAGAGGAGGAGGGGGGGGGGGGTGGGAGGGGGGGGAGAGAGGGAGAGAGAGAGGGGGGAGGAGTGAGGAGAGGGAGATAGGGGAGAGAGGGAGAGGGAGGGGAGAAATGGGAGGGAGGAGGAGGGGAGGGTGAGAGGAGAGAGGTGAGTGAGAGGGGATTTAGAGATAGAGGAGAGAGAAAGGAGGAATGGGGAGAGAGTGAGAGAGAGGGGAGGGGGAGAGAGGGGGAGGGGTGAGGGAGGGGGAGAGAGGGGGGAGGGGGGGGAGGGGGGAGGGGGAGGGGGGGGGCCTTCCTTTCTCTCGTCTTTTATACTGATTTCATTTACTCTCTCATACATTTTACCCATTGTCACGGCGCTATTTCGCCGAAATATCAGACTGGCTACATTGTGTTTTTGGCAACACTGGGATAACTTTACCGTCGAGGTCATGTGACAAGACGGAAGCCGGAAGAAATCTAGGCGCGAAAGGACATGGGGTTTATAGCCAGCGTTCCGAGTGGACGGACATATTTGTTCCCTTTCACCAGCAAGTGCTGTGCGGTTCTTGGTACGGAATTCTAGCCAGAGATTGCCATATTTGGGTCTGTTGGATATTATGTGTGGTTGAAGTAACAAGAAGAGACATGGTACGCAACCAGACGATACGTCAAGGCCTTAAATCCCACCCCCTGCAGACCCAAGTAGAACAGTCCCAATTAAGGTGGTTTGGCCATGTCTGCAGAATAGGACGACCCAGAGTCCGCTTAGGAGGACTAACATTAGACAATCTTTGAAGGATCGAGGAGTTAGAATGGAACCAGGCCAGGGAGGAAGTAACGAGCCGATAGGATAGTTTCTGGCGCTCTACGTTCTTTCAAACCTCTACTGTACCTCTAAACTAACGGTAGAAGGGGAACGACTTTAAGTAAGTAAGTAAGGATATTATGTGTAATTCTGGATTAGTGTAGCTGTCCAGTGGATATTATTCTTCACTTGGGCCGCATATGACGAAGTTGGTTCATGATTAAAGTATTGAAATTTTGTCATAGATTTTTTGGATCGCTAGGAGGAGCGATAGGTCAGTTACAGTTTTTGTACGGTGTAGTCATACTGGTATGTATGAGGCTATGAGATAAATTATTTTGAGACAAGTTTCTCTGGGCATTTCTTATATATATGTATTCCATACGTTTTGTTGGCCGTGTGAGGCTTTTTGTGTGTGCTTATAGGAAGTACCTATGTGCAGAAGGTGTTGATTTCTTATGTCAGCCATTAGTGTATGTGGTCATGCTCCTAGGGAGCGAGCCTATTAATTAGCAGTATCGTTGCTGTTGATAAATCCACAGCATTAAGGTGGTTAAATTGACACCCATCAATGTCAAAGGAATTCAAACGTTGTAAAGGTAAAATAATAGCATACTTTCCACATTCACAGTATCTAATTTATAAACATGAAATTAAAATATGTTTGAAAAGTTACAAACTAAGTATTACCATGAAATGGTTTATTTGAAAAGCACTAACAGTCATTCATTAAACCTACATTCGATTGTTATTATATCATTCTTTTTTTTGTTCGTCTAAAAATAATCACATTAGGGAGGCAGATAATCAGAACTCATAAAGTATTCGAAAAGTTTACGATTGTATAAATAGGGACTGAGGTTGTTATGTTTTAGTTAATGTGGAAGATAGTTCCAAAGATGAGCAGCAGAGTAAGCTAAGCTTTTCTTGACTAAGTCAAGCCTAGGCTTGGGCACTTGTATTTTTGTTAAGGCGTTGACTTGCGTCATTTTTCATTGTATTTGAGCATTTTTGGCCCACAGATATGTTGGAGCATTCTGTTGTGACTTGGATTTTGTGAACAAATTTAGCTTTTGTTGAACAGAAAAGCGCTTTTTCTTGGAGGGCAGTATTTTGAGATCTTTATGAAATAGATCTACACACTGTTGTTCGGGCAGTTCTCAGAAACTAGAGGACGCACTGTTACGCTTTTGTAGTGAATAGAGTCTTTTTTGTGTTGGACATAAACAACCATCCCAGATTGTGACCAATAGTCAAGGGTTTGTTTGTATGTGAGATATATAGAACAATTTTCGTGCAATCTTCAGCTAGGAAATGTTTGATTTTAGCTAACTGGTAAACTTTCTGTGCCGTTTGCTTAGTCAGTGCATGTACATGTGAGTTCCAATTTAGATGCTGGTCGACGACATATTCCTAGAGTTTTATGTTCATTAACGTTTTCAATTAGTGAAGTACTAATGTAGATCTGAAGTGTTGTTTTCTCTGAATTTTGTAATTTTTTTGTCTAGTTGATATTAACATGCACTTTTTTTTTTAATTATAATATATTTAGCATGCGATTTCCTATGCTCCACTTAATCAGATTACACTGGCTAACAAAAAAAAATTTTTTTTTCTTTCTCTAACATTTCTATGTTTTTCTGGTCAATTTTAATGAGCTGTTTTTAAATCTGCAAACCGTTTTTCTCTATCAGGTCGGGATCTCTAGAAATACGCAATTGAAGTTTTTTAACAACGCATACAGTATTACAACATCATTCGTACAAGAAGTATAACAGTTTTGTAGGCTTGAATTTCTTTGCAGTCGACTTTCGTCGGTGAATGGCATGTGGTACAATCGCGATGAAGCATCCAACAATAATCGGCAAGCATGGTCACACTCCACCGTCCTTGATAGCGTGACTCCATTACGGCGATATCTTGATGGAATCGTTCTCCATGTTCATCGCTGACTTCGCCAAGGTTGTCAGGGAAAAAGTCAAGATGCGAATCGAGCAAATGGATTTTGAGGGACATGTTACAGCCCATAATTCTGTATTCATCTATGCACTGCTTAACAATATGCACATAGTCGACAGATTTGTGATTTCCCAGAAAGTTATCGACGATCGATTTGAATGCCATCCATGCGCTAAGTTCACTACCATGTAACAAGTTCTCGAATTGTTTGTCTGCAATAACTTTCCTAATCTGAGGTCCTACAAAGATACCTTCCTTTATCTTTGCATCGCTAACTTGCGGAAACTTTTCTCGAAGATAAGTGAAAGCTTTGCTCGTTTTATCTAACGCTTTTACGAAATTCTTCATGAGCCCCAACTTTATATGTAACGGCGGTAAAATGATGCTGTCTTTGTTAACTAATGGCTCGTGTATTACATTTTTATGCCCGAGCTGCATACGATCCCTGATAGGCCACACCTTTCTTGCATAATGTTCCTGTCTGTTGCGGCTGTCCCATTCACATAGGAAGCAACAAAATTTAGTATACCCAGTCTGCATGCCCGTGAGAATTGCAATGACCTTTAGGTCTCCACAAATCTGCCATTGGTAGTCATTGTACTTTATTTTTGCCAAAAGTATAGCCATATTGTCATAAGTTTCTTTCATATGAACAGAGTAGGCGACTGGGATTGATGAAAATAAATTTCCGTTATGCAATAACACGGCTTTTAGACTAGTCTTGGAAGAATCGATGAAAAATCGCCATTCGTTGACTATGTGCTCATGACCGTTTACATCTTTGCAATAGCAAATGTCATCATCCATCTCAAAGTATTGAACAAGTTCTCTGTGTCTATGACGAAATTTAGATATCGGAGTATTGGGCGCTAAAAGATTCCATTCTTTGAGTCGCGAACCGAGTAATTCCGCTTGTCCTTTGGTAAGAGCGAGATCACGTATTAGATCTGAAAGTTATGAATGGTTAATTAAGTAAACACCATCATTCACCGGTATGTAATCTGAGTCAGAATTAGTTTCTAAAGCAGGTAAACTATCACTTTCTGATGGTTCATTTACGTCCAACGGATATTGTTCTGGTGGAACTGGGATCGGACACGTGATTGGATCATGAAGCACTAGTTTCGAAACCGATTCAATATTTGGATAAACCACAGACTTTCTAGTTTTAAAAGTGAAACCATGGATATTTGTCAAGCAGAAGTAACAATCAGTAGCGTGATTTGTCGGTTCACGCCATATTACTGGCACTCCAAAAGGCATCGACTTATGCTTCGGCGATTTTCGTAACCAACCTGCCAATGTATTTGCACAAGTCGAACAAACTGCGATTTTTGGCTTCCAGAGGATTTATTTTGCATCATCAACTTTCGAATCGAAATAAAGTTCATATGCTTTCTTTAGTAATGGTGTAAAGTTTTTCTGGTGAACACGATCGGTAAAATATCCGCACACGTAACAGAACAGATCAGCCGCATTTCTACAACTTCTAGAAGCCATATTTTGCTCAGAATTATTTCATAATACAGTAACTATATGAAAAATAGCGTAACATATGTCATGCATCTTTTAGCAGTATAAAAAGTAGAATTATTTTGCATTTTATTAATTTTTAATAAGCTATATAGTAAAAATGAAACGGAGCAAATAACGGTTTCCCAAAAATATATTTATTCACAAATATCTTAAGAACCCGGTGTGATAGAGATAAACGAATTTGAAATCAGCGCAAGAAACTGACCCCAAGAACACTTAATTCTCATATAAGAAAGAAAAATGTGTGTTTGTCAGTGTTATCTGTATCTGTTTGTAACGATAGTTCGAGTGTATTGCAACTTGTATCCCTCGTGTAGATAGTACAGTCATCAGCAAATAGGTCACATTATGCGTGCTCGACGGGTAGGGAAGGTCATTAATGTATATGGCAAAAAGTAGAGGCCCAAGAATAGAGCTCTGAGGAACGCCGGTATTTATTCCGGTTGGGTTTGAGCAAGAGTTATTGTAAGAAACTACATGTTTTCTGTCTGACAGGAATGATTTAATTATCGTCACTAGTTGAAGGTTTACTTTTTGATGTTTCTAGTTTTCTAATTAAAATAGCGTGATCTATCATATCAAATGCTTTTTTAAAGTCTACAAAAACTGCCCCCCATATGTTATCGTTATTAATATTTAACTCTTTGACTCCAGAACAACGCTCAGAGCGATGGTCAGATTTGACACCTGTGCCAAAACAACTCTCAGCGTTGTTTTCAGTCTATCACGAATTAAAATTACGGCACAAGGTGGAACAAATTTGCGGAGTCAAAGAGTTAAGTTCCAGTTGTCAAAATCAATTCTTAGTTAGAGCTGTGTGACATGAATGTTTAGGTCTAAACCACGACTGACTATCAATTAGCAAGCCGCCGTTAACTAGGCGTTGCAGTGTTATTTTATGTATGTGTTTTTTTAGTGGTTTGGATAACGATGATATTAAGGAGATTGGCCTATAGTTACCAAGGTTATTATTGTCGGAAGAGCCAGGTTTTAAGAGAGGATATACCTTAGCGACTTTAAAGTGCCACGGAAAGTAACTCCGTGCGATACATTGATTGTATATGTATGTAAGCGAATCACTAATAGCTGGAGCCGCATAACGCAGTATTCGATTACTGGCTCGTCAAGTCCTGATGACCCCCCCCTTTATTATCTTTAAGGCCTAGAAGATAGTTATGTACTTGATTAACTGTCATAAACAGAATGTTGGATGGGATTGTGTTGGTACATTTGTTCTCACAAAATACTGACAGCCTGCCTAAGTCACAAGGTGAATTTGGTATTGTAGATTTAAGACTGTTTATTTCTGCTTGAAGGTAATTGTTGAAGTCTGTGCAAGTAAATGAAGTATTAGGGGTTTACGAGACTGACAGATTTCGCTTGTTCGCTAAAGTTTTGATTGCTTTCCATATATCTTTACTGTTTGTTTTGTTCTGAACCAAATTTTTAAAGTAATTTTTTTTCCTCTACGAATTAAATATTGCACGTTGTTTTCCTCTGTGCTCCTGTACATGTTAAAGAACTTGTTTTTGTGAGCTTGATCTCTCTGCGTCATGGCGACTAGCACTGCTTGTGTGATCCAAGGATACATTTGACCTGTCGTTTCACACGAACTTCTTTAGTTGGTGCGTGCCACGGATCAGTCTATCCTTTCTCTTTCCACATTCTTTTACTCAGTCCATCCTGTCACAGTTTTTCACAGTCTTACATATAAGTCTTTTTTTTTCCTCCGAGAACGTTAGATTCAGGTGAAGTTCTTGTATTAAATTTCGTTTAAGCAGGCAATTTAGATTCAGCCAGGTAGGGTTTTTTGCAAAGACGGGAAAGTGTGTTTTTTTCTTGGAGACATCAATTAACCTGTGACTCACAGACGACCACCTATTTCCGGTCCTAAAAAATGTTATTTATCAGAAGAAAATGTAACTTTACTCTTGATGATCACCGTGAAACCAGCCGAAACTAAAGCTTAAGTACATAAGACTTTTAATAGAATATACACATATATAAGTATATAATATATATATATATTATAAATATATATATATATATATATATATATATATATATATATATATATATATATATATATATCGAGAGAGAGAGAGAGAGAGAGAGAGAGAGAGAGAGAGACATAGTACACAACTGTATGTAAAGTCAAGTATGTGCTTATGAGTATATTCAAATATTCAAGTTCGGACTGCGTGATCCTGAAGTGATCCTGTGCGGTGAGTTATCTCCCAAAATTATTTGTTTAATTATTGCTTAATGATACAAGTGTAATTTGCAGAATATGTATGCGGTTGACTATGATAAGAAATATATGTTATACTATTGGATTTAGTTTTCTTCCATATCCATTATGTATCTGTATAAAATATTATTAATTTTCTTATATGATTTGCTTATAGTATTTTATTACTGTGCATTATTGCTTGACTTATTAGAACACAACTCTGTTATAAGTATACATTATGAAAGCTGTTATTCCTTGCTGAAAGATTATTAAGACTTAATTATTAACTAAAGATACACCAGACTACAAGACAGACTGTTGATTGTGGAAAATAGTAAGCCATATAAGTGTAGAGGAGAGACACTTGACTTGGAAGGATGAGGACATAGCCTGTTAGACAATAGTCACTGAGACATCTTTTACATACAGTGTACTGGACAGTCAAAGTCTTCAGTGGTAGTGTGCCTATGCTCTGAGACCAAAAGTCTTTGGGGAGGAACTTAATATATGTAAAATCTCTTTAGACAAGAGATTAATGGTCCCCTTCCTTTGTTCTCCAGTGCAGAGTGTAAGTAACATAGGACCTGGCTTCGCCCTTCCTCAATTTTGCTGAGCTCAAAAATCAAGAAGGGACAGGGACTGAATCTTCATCCCTGAGTGTGAACCAGACATCCTTGAAGACACTAGTGCCACACAGGTCAATCAGTCACCACCATATGCCCTCATCAAGAAGTCACAGCAGAGTGTCCTCTCTGCCTACATCCTACAAGAACTTTACGATAAGTATTATAAAGAGAAAGAAGATCACCACACATACAAATCTCAGACCTAGTCAGTGAAGAAAATAAGGCACCCCACTGGGACCTAGATTTTTTATTTTAGATTTAAACTTTGATTCTTTTCCATATTTTTTCATCAGATGTAAATTAACCCTCTGTAAATGTGATTCCCTTAATAAATAGAATATTGTTGTAATTACTTACTACACGTCTGAGTCAATTTGATAAAATATCATAAGCCTTCCAGAGCTCTCTTTTTGTGTGATTATTTCCCTTTCTTGTTTACTGTCATCTTTATTATCGAATTGTCAACATCGTGTGGTGTATGTTAGTTGTGGAACAAAGTCACGTGGGAGAACAACGTGTCTGATATTCTTACACGGTATTTAATTACCCTTGATTCCAGACAGTTAACCTCTTGGTTTCATAACAAATAACATCCCTATTACAGTATTACAAGAAAATCAATCTATATTCTTACTGCTATCCAGAGCAGTTGACCTGCGTCGACCTTGCTCTCCCCCTACGCGTGACAGTGAGTGGTTATCAAACACACAAAGAAAGATACGTGTCAAATGGGCAATGGCGTCATCGGGATCAGAAAGCTGTTAAACACTGGCAAGAGGTGCAGTTCGCAAATCATGTAAAAATAGTTTACGGTTGAAATTTTAAAAAACTTCTAAATTTAATACTGATATGTTTAATTCTTGGAGCTTTATATTTATTCTTTGACCACGTGCAACATATAGGATAGTGGTCACTCATCGCGACAGTAGGAAAAGAGCATTCTATAATGTTTTTCTGCACAGGTGACGTAGATGTGGTCCATTGTTGTGGATGATGTTTTTGTTACCCTGGTAGGCTGGTTGACTATTTGTTTTAGGTTGTATGACAGTATGATGTTTTCCCACGTTTGGTTTGTGTTGTGCATGTCGATGTTGAATTCGCCTAGAAGAATAATTTCTTTGGCAGTGGTAAATATTTTATCCATCATAGCGGTGAAATCTTCATACCAGATGGCTCCTGCACTGGGATTTCTATAAAGATACCCGACTAGAAATTGTCCCTGAGTCGGTAGTTTTATTTCTAACCATATGCACTCGGTCTCTGCTGTCTCTAAATCGCTTCTGCGGCGATAAGTAATAGAAGTGGAAATATAAACTACTATACCTGTTTCTAGCTTTCTACTTGAGTCTCGCCGAACAGTTTTAAAGCCGTTTAGGGTAATTTCATCATCTGATATTTTGTCGTTTAAACGACTTTCGGAAAGTCCAAAAACATGAAAATTTTTATTCAGAATTCGTGTAAGCTCAGGAAGTTTGCCTAATAAATGGTAAATGTTCAGGTGGCCCAGCCGTAGACCATCCTTAATTAGCCATTGTGTCTGATAGGTATGCATTTTATTTTGGCGAGTGGTTTAAAAATGAAAATAAGAAAAGCAGTTTTAAATACGAAACCCACGAAAATTTAAACTAATTAACGTCACCAAGTAAGTGAAAATACAAATGTTAGTACTTAAAGTACGAACACTTGGTACAAGTATTGCTAAAAATTACAATTAACTGAAATTGTCAGTAGTATATTAAAATAGTCACACAAAAGTAGGCACGCACGTTTTCACACCACAACACTAAAATTCTAACAAAGTAATTAAGCAACACCGAGAGAATACGAATTAAAAATAAATCAACAAATAAAAATCAAAAAAACTTCTTGCAAATAAGGAAAAAAACTGTCGAAGACCTGTTTCCAATGAAATTAGAGTGTTTTGAGAAATTAACAAAGTACTTATTACTTTATGCGTTACAGTAATCAACTAATTTTCCAGGTGAGAGACGGCTTTGGTCGCAGGGATTAACTCTTTGACTCCAGAACAACGCTCAGAGCGTTGGTCAGATTTGACACCAGTGCCAAAACAACTCTCTGAGCGTTGTTTTTAGTCTATAACGAATTAAAATTACGGCATTGGGTGGAAAATAATTGCGGAGTCACAGAGTTAAGTCAATGAAAAAAAAAAAAAAAGAGAGAGAGATAGAAGTGAAATAATCAGTATTTAACCGTCTAAGATTTGAAAACGGAAACGCAGGGGTGGTCAGGGTGGAAAGAAAACCCAGGAATAAACAGATGAGGAATTGTGGGAGAACCGTACGTGCTCCGCATTATAGAAAGTGACTGACCTTACGAGAGGTCAAGGCTGGAAATAGAGCGACGTATTGACCAATGGCGTGATAATTTACGGCCGTGGAATCTCTGTCAATGACAGAGCATTAAACAAGTCAGATTCCGGAAAACGGGAAGTCGTTTATGAAGGTTTGGAGAATTTTCCGGAAACGTAGCAGACATTTATCCCGAATCAAGATTTTCAATATTTTATATATATTTCCGAAAGTGTGTTTATGTTTAGTAAATTAATAAACAAACAACATTCAAAGGGGTAATTTCCTATCTTTCGAACCTTTTTACTCCGCAGTGAATATATGTAGTTAGGTGTTGTTTCGTAGCGCTTAGGGTTAGGATTAGGGTTAGAATTAGGGTTAGCATTATGGTTAACACTAACCCTAACACAAACCCTAATCCTAACCCTAATCCTAACCCTAATCCTAACCCTAATCCTAACCCTAAGCGCTACGAAACAGCACTTGTCTATACATATTCACTGCGGAGCAAAAAGGTACGAAAGATAGGAAATTACCCTCAAAGGTATGTTTTCAGGCACTCAGTGAGAATTAAAGAAGTAGAAACTAGACAACAGAAAATCAACAGAAGTGACACGCTTACCGGGAATCGAACCAGGACCTTTCGAACGGCATCTCCCGCCTAGCCACGAGAGCAAATCACTACTATCCTCTCTGCCAGCTGGGCACTACGTGTGTATGCTTGTTTGTTCATGGTTGGCTCCGGCCCCTTTGAAGATATGGCCATGAAATTTTGCACAGGGCTTCTTTCGGGGTCCAGGAGTAACAAAGTCAACATTTTTTTTTCAAAAACGTTCATTCTTGACGTCACACTGTATAAAAAGTCTATCCGCCCATTGACAATATTGATGACTTCATTGAAATCTGTGTACTCAGTCTAAAAAAGTGATGACGTAATTGTATTATGTGTCAGCAGCATACACAAATGATGATCAGTCAGGTAATTAGTATGTGGTTGTGCATGAGAGTGGCAACCTCATGATGTACAACAAATGACCACACAACGCTGCTACTACACAAAAAATAGTATCCATGTTTATTAAAGTTAACGAGAGTCTGAAGCTATGTATCAACAGGCTGAATAAAACTTTTTTGTATTTGTTTTAGAGACAATGTCCTTGAATTGGTAACTGAAACTATTTTCCGTAGACCTATTAAACGAAAACAAGGAAAAATCTGCAAAGGTGGCAGCAGAAATGATGATATTAACACAGAAGACAAAAAACATATTAAAGTCTTAAACCGCTCCGGGTTTTAATGAGGCTAGAAAAAAAAATAGTAACAATAAGTTACCACTCCCATGCAAGTTCGAGGAACGATCTCAAAGATTTGTTACATATGGAATGTTTTGAACTCACTAAATACGAACAAGGAAAAACTAAAACGTGTTGCAGCGCCAAGGGAAAACACGATAATGAGGACAGGCGGACATTGGCTTTGAAATAAGGACAACGCTTTAGAGAAAACCGCATAATATCAATTTACAATGTGATTAGTGGGCAAAGGTGCCGGGTTCGAAACAATGTAGCGTCACGCTTCAAGTCCAGCCCATTTTAAATACGTTTCTGACTATAATCTTGAGTTCAGTAACGCAAAAGCAGCGATCAAGAGCCCTGGTCACCCTACCTCTCGATCCCGGACCTAGTATACTTCACTCCCCTACGGCTGTATCTTCTATTGAACTATCTTTACCGTTAAGAGTTTGACGTCAATTATGGAAAAAAAGTCAACAACATAACTTATAAATAGAACTGAATGCTGGTAGTTATGGAGAGACATGATCCCCACACCCAGCAGACATGGTACTTGAAGACGAAGAAGAGGGAATAGATAGAGACTCTTAAAA
>JAMPIV010002320.1:0-295000 GCA_024509875.1 Oreohelix idahoensis
AGGGGATAGGTGACTGCGTGGGTGTATCGAGTGTGAGGGATGAGCTAGATTGGTTATTCGGGGTGGTTTATGGTGTTGGGAGTAGTGTCGGGAGTGGTTGGAAGAGGTTTGGGTTGGAGGGGCGAGGGCTGGGGGGGGTTTAGGGTTAATATGATTGAGTAGGGGATGGGGGAGACGGCGCATGAGGGGGGGTAGAGGGAGGGGTTCTGATCGGTGAGCTGGAGGAAGGGGTGGAGGGTTATCGGAGAGGATTGAGGCTTGTCGCGGGATTTGTTGAGTGGCTCAGGGGGGTGTTTGGGAGGGAGGGGGGTATGGTGGTGTACGGAAGGTTGATGTTAAGTCTTCATGGCTTATGGGGGGAGGGAGGGGTTGTGTATTGTCTATTTATTATGGGGGTGTACGATTATAAAATGAGTCATAGCGTCTGAATTAACATGCATACTCCGACGGTTTCCCTCAGCTTCGAGATATAGTTAAAAAAATGTATTTTGACAAGCATTAGTATATAAAGACCGACACACATGTAACAACAGGAGCCGTTTATACGTGTATTAAAGTAGCCCTATTCGTACGGTTATCATGTTGGATGGGTTCGTAGGATCTGTTATTGGGTCATGTTATATGTATGACGTATTCACGGTTGGTGTTGGGTGATGTTTGTAGCGTAGAAGGGATTTTAAGTTAGTGGAACGAAGGAGTAAGGGGGGTAGGGAGGGGACGAGAGTTATGGTATGAGTTGTTGGAATTAATTTTCAGAGGGTGGTATATGTTAAGTATTATGATATATGTTTCTTGAAAATGCTGGATCTTTTTTAGGACAGTTCGGAAATTCGTTTTGATATATTATTAAGCAGGGTTTTGCTTGTATATACTCGCAGGTGAGGCGAACCACCTTCCCATTGTACAACATCGTATGTTGAAAGCCCAGCACCTAATGGACATCGACTTGTGTGACTTTTGGGCAAGTCAATTTTGAGGAGATTTGGCTATTTTTCAAGGGGGAGGCACTTGTACTGCGCGAGTGTTCTCATGCTTATCCGAATTGACTAAGTGTTTCCGACTAGGCTCCGTGCATTTTGTCGGGCTCAATTGTTTGTTATCGAGATTTTAAAGAAAGAAATAGTTGCGTACATATTACATATAGAACTTCGTCACATATGTAATAGAAAAGACGCTCAATTGGAGCGAATTTGGAAGGTAGGACAATAGGATGTGGAAAGGCCCTTCAGAACACTGCGGACAATCTTGTGGTACTGTGGAAGTCGTTCAAAAGTGCTGTTTAGATATGCGGGATCGTTTGTGAAACTACTTGGAGGAGGAAATGTTGCGTGGGGTCCAGTTATGCTGGTAGGGTGTAGTGAGTCGATACCTAGCTTGTTGGCAGTAGTATCCAGTGAAGTTATTATTTGGACAACTCTAATACATAATAATGTAGTTGACATGAATCCTTAAATGAATGTAGGGAACCTCATTCGAGGTGATGCACGATCTTGGGGATGGCTCCCATTGGATGTTACTACAGTGCCGTGTCATGATAAAAAATTGTTGAGCACGCATATGAAATCCGCACCATTAAGTACAATAATCAGTAATTGGTTGTTGATGTAGGGTCAACAACTTGGTTGTTTGCCCAACCTCGATGTCTCATGGGGCATATGCAACCGGCGGGTTTTACAGGAACCATATGTTGCATGATTCATTTTGTTAATCTGGTATAGTTAAGGAGTAATATAACATATGGGAGGGGGATGAAGACCGGTTGAGGGGAGGGAACTGGATGGGGCTAGGGACGAGGGAACGTAGGAATACTTTTTTTGGAATAGTGACTCCTTCCTGATTAATAGCCGCAACGCACTAAAGTACGAGGGAGAGCGGCTATGTTGGGGCACTGATGTCTTTGTAATGGAGAAGGAAGGTGTGGGGGTAGCTGTACAGTTATTATGTTCAGTAGAAGTACTTGTCTCGCCTATTAACATGTGTGAGTGTTTCAATTGGCACCAGGAACAGGAATAAACATATAAAATTGTTGAAGCCCCCACTTGTCTACAAGTTGTGAATAAATCAGCCTATAGGAAATCACAGATTGGACAAGTAGGAATCTGTCAGATCGGATCGTCGATTTAACGAGGTCACTGCTCCATTGGCAGCAAATACGTGGGGAAAAAAAAGAAAAAAAATCCCATGGACGCACACATGATCAGGGATGTGGGGAAAATCCGCAACCAACGCTTCATCCCGTGGACAACACCCGCCTGACCACCGGCCCGTCGCGGAACCCCCGGGCGCTAAAATCTTAATGCATAGACGCTGATCTTATGGCTGGCCTACGATGCTCCATGATTATTTGTTCGTCGGCGTACGGTTCCCTGGCGGTTTGGTGTATCGTACACGTACACTTGTCATATGTATGACAGTAACCGTGTGTTCATGCCGGGATGATATTATAGGGGCGCTATACCCCGTGGGGTTTTCATTAACCATATTCTCTCGTCTGCTGGCCTTGAGGCTTTAAGGACCACAGAAGTTTGCTGGAGTGTGGCTCGGTTAAGTTATTGAAGACCAATCGTCGAATCAGGTAACTCTGGCACACTGTCTTTGGTTTCTAGGCAGGCAGCCGTTAAATTATGCGTTTGAGATATAGAATACACCTGTTGGTATTGAAGCTGGGCCCTCCACGTTAGCGTTACACGATCAGTGCCACCCGCCCCCCGTCCAAAGGGAGTTTTGCGGGTCTTCAAAATGAAGGAGATTAGAATGTGGTCCCAAGTTTACCGCTACCGGATGCATTGGCCTTACCTCGATGGGATCTCTTCGTACATCATATCTTTACGACGCAGAGTATGCCCAATTGAAAAAAAGCAGCTGTTTCTGGTGCAAATCTGTAGCTGCTTGGATAACATATGCTTGAAGAACGACGTGTGGATAATTTAACTTTTCTGTATTGCCCATTGCAGCGACTAGGGGACATTATGTGGTGTTACTGAAACGATCGCGCCCTCCACTGCCTTGACTAAGTCCTCATGTCAATGATTCATATGGACAGAGAAACTAGGCAAATCCAGTAACACGAAACTGAGACCCCACTTGGGTAACATATAGTAGGCTATCGACGGTCTACACGACTAACCAGCATGACAATTCTCGGGCTGGGGCTGAATTGAATTCTTGTTTATGTTGGATTTTGTAACCCTGTTGTTCATGGGTGTATGGGGTGTGCACAGAAGGTAAGGATAATCATCCCACAAACCGGAGCTAGACCTCACCACCATGCTTAACGTCGACCAAAAGATCTTCAACTAAAATCACCACTATGTTGGCGCTCTCAAAGTTACACATCACCCTTTCAGGGGAGGATGGAGATGGGGGTATTTAGAGTTGGGTTTTATATGTTTAGATAATAAACAGTAACATGCGTTTGCCCAGTTGCTTCCAGTCGGTTAATGTGTCAATTACTCGAATATTTCGTACGCCAGAACTGATAGCAATATGTTGCAACTAAGGACGGTGTTTGTATTTTGTTGATATTTCACATAGTACTAAGGCCAGTGCTGTCATGTATGTACGATGACTGACCAAATGATGTTGGTCCTCTCGATCGTAGTGCTAGTGTTGTTGATTTGTTGGGGGCTTGCCATTACTCATGTCTTTGGACGGTACCAAAGTTCGTCAGTTACATGACGTATGTATTGCGGTGGGAACTTAGGAAGCCCATCGAAGTCGCTCGGGCGGAGAGTATTGCGGTCAAGGAAAACAGCTTCGGAGAGGTCCCTTGGAGTTGGGGGATTTATAATAGGTTATTCGGGTGTAGTATTAGTTAATGGGACGTAGTGGGTTTGAGCTTGGGATGGATTGGTTATATGGGGGGAAGTTCTGGTGTTAGAATTGCTGTTGTGTGTAGCGGTAGGAGCAGGTGGTTTTTTGTGAGAACTGGGGCTTGCTGCTCGGCAAGGTGGCGCAGAAAAGAACACAATAAGCGGGGGCAGGGTCGGATATTTAGATGGCTTATTATTCGGCCTTACATATCATTAAACCGCATTACAATCAAATAGGATGTATTTTAACCATGGTGGTTTTCTCCTATTTTGCGTATTTTCCGTACAATGGTCCCCCCCCCACCCCCCCCCCCCCCCCCCCCCCAGAGGTTTCAAAACATGGTGGACTATTGTGCCACTGTGCGATTCTGATTTGGTGCTTTCCGACACCCTCACTATTTTCTTTTGGCTATAATTTGTTAATTCCTAGACTATTTGCGTAACACTTAACATTATCTTTGTCAGCAAGTCCTAAGGAACCCAAATATATAAGTTTAATGGGGCTAAGGGGCTGCGTTCAAAATATGCATTTTCTTCTTAGGATAGTCGTGCTGTTACTACCTCCTCACTTCCAAACTTTAGGGTGTCTGCTGTACTGTCAGGCTTTCAAACGTAAACCAGTATAATGTCGTGTTTCCTAATAAGAATTTTACAGGTTTTTAAACCTAACTCTCGTAGTTGTTGTGTTTTTTATCACTGTCCATTTGAAAAAAGTTAGTGCTTCTGGCCTTACGCGGGGAGGGTGGCATTAATTGTGTATCGCGAGACGCGTGTTAGTGTTGCATGCGTTCCTGCTTTCAGCCCTCCCTCTCTCTATCCTAAGTTCATCTGTCTTTTCATCACGCCGTGTATAAAATGAAATTAATGGAAGTATTAATTTAGGTCATTACGCAGCTTGCGTATCTCAAGGTTTTCTTAGAAATACAGTACACGTTTTATTGTAGAAAGCGTGTATTGATGCAGTAGGCTTTACTATCAACGTGAAAGCGTGAGAATATGCAGACGAAGCATAAAAAGGGGTTTTTATTGTTCAACTAGCATGACGTTCTATTAACATAGGCGTACGCTATTGGAAAGCACGGGTCTTTAACCATTTCTCTTTCCTTTTATTGACTTTATGTGTTAGGCTTTACATTTACCTTTTAATTTATATATGTGGATGTAGAATTTCACGACACTGGTGATCAAGAGGCGAGTAGGAAACCACTACTGCCAAATACGATTTTCAGAGTTGCTATGGCTCGTTACACACTGCGTGAGCTTATTTCCCATTAGAGGGATGGGCGTTGACAAAAGGTTGTACTTCAGGTAGGGGGGGTGACAACTCGTGGTGCTAGTTGATTTCAGAAACCGCTAGATCGAAGAGAATGTGACGTTCTTCGCCTGACTGGAATCTTGCAATAGCAGTGCGTTATATCCTGAAACTGAGATCCAAAAGAAACGACTTTTACATCAAGCAAACAATAAAATTACAATAACGTTATAATAAACAGTTATGTTCCACTATGGGATCTATAATTATGGTTGTCATTGCTATGATAGTCTCGGCTGTCTTTATCCATGTGAGTCGCCCTCCTGTTACTTCCACTCTATCAATTATCAGCATGCGCCTGCATAGGCTAATATATTTTATACACACATGTACCTGTCAGTAAATGTTCTGACAGCAAAATCTACTCCGTCCTCTTCCAACTCAACATAAGGGATATCTAACCCTGTAGTTCCAGCTGAGTGAATTTACAAAAAAATACAGCATTTGACATTACATAATAAATGGTATGCGCCCCGTGGGGTCGATACACAAAAAGGGAAAAAGTAATAACCTCCCAGAATGATTACATCTAGTAATTCCAGTTGTTCTTCATTTGATTGGAATACGGACTACTCTGTTTCTACGCCTAGTAAGTATCTGTTATCGTAAGTTTACCATTAACCCATTGTAAACAATAACACGGACACCTGACTGGTTCGTCACCCATTAACTAAGGCGGTAGGCGGCGCTACATTATCACTGAATTAATTACCGGGATAAATCACCTAAAATAATTCAAGTCACACTCCTATCAGGTATATATAATAGCTAACATGAATATATATATATATTATAAAAGATATCTACTTACCCCGAGATGACGAGAAAATAGGCAACACAATCTGCTGTGTTAACATCTGCCTTAGTCTCATTTGTTCATCTACGGGCAGGAAAATTTTACGAGTGTGCTTGACTGAGTAACCTATCTAAATTTATAGTCTACCAGAGACTCGAGAAAGTTTCCCAGATAGATACATAATATTATTCTGTGAGCGATCAGGGGCCGCAACCAAAAATATCAAAATGAACGTGAGTTTTGTCTCCCCTTTTGTTCCCGCTATGGACTTCAAAGAACTATTTCTCGCTCGTGATCAAACACGTTACGCGCCACACGCGCTTCCCCGAGTCAGACAGCCCCCAGGTGCAGCTTAGGTAATATTATCATAAACTGACCACTACTGACCAAGTGTTGAATTTATAATGAAGGCCAGAACGAAATCAAACCGCGGGTGGGGTCTGAGAAGGGAATAATGGGCTGCGTAGGAAAAAAACATCTGGACGAAAAGAAACTGCAAGTGCTAAAAATCGAGGAAACCAGAACATTAAAAGATAAGAAAAATGGGACGTGTTGGTAAAATAAAATTAACAGTCAAATCCGTGACAAGAGGCTTTTGAGATAATTAGCTGTATGAGGTTAGATGCTAAGTTAGGCGGGAGCTCTGTGTAATGTAATAATGAGGTCCGAGTAACAGCATTTGATTATGATAATTGTAGTGAATATACGCGGGTGTGGTTTGTGTGTTCATACGTTGTGCTATTTGGTAATGTAGTCAGAAGACAAGGGGTGAAGGGGGTATATATTAACATAGATGGTGTATGTATAAGTGTGTTAAATAATTCTGTTAAATTGATAACCTTCCCGGGGCAGTCTTTAAGAAGAATAGGGCTGGGAAATTATTCAGTACTGGGGATTTTAGCTTCAGTGAAGCGATGTTGTGACGCCTACCGGCGAGACACGCACACAAAAGATTCAGGTCAGCCCGCGTCTGGGGTTTACGTAACAGACAGTGTAAATTGTGAGGGAGAGATAGGAGAGAGCGGTAATGTAGTCTGACCCTCGGCAGAAATACCTGTTTTATTTCTTGTGTGTAGGGGAGATTTATTAATTTAGGGGACACCATGGGGTAGATGTATTTTGGGTGTTAATGTGTTATGTATTAGGTAATTTTGAATTGTTGTATAGAGGTTGTTATTTTTTTTGTTTTACGGCAATTCACGGTGAGGAGGTTGTAGATAGCCCTAAGCCTACAACGGATTTTGCCTTCTCAGGAGAAGGAGGCACGAGACATCAGTGAAATTGATAGTCAGTTAGTTTCTACATCTTCAGCGGGACAGTGTGTTAGTTATTAACAATAGATTAGTCAGAAGTGGAGGCTCTTACTTAGAGACCCCCACCAAGTATATTTCTTTATCCTTAGTTGTTTTCGTGCAGGTGTGAAAGCGAAGGTGGAAATTTGTATATAGTGTCTTTCACTTGATTTGTTCTTTTTTCCAGGTTGTGCGAACTAGCACTTTATTATTTTTCCTGTGGTATTGATTTGTTGTTTAATAAACTATAAAATGTACACTGGATCAGTTTATCTTTTACTATACTGTACTTGTATGCTTTTGACTGTATAGTGGTGTCTGTGGATAATTTAGTGAAACCTTATCTCCTTTCTGGTAGTCAGAAGTGGTGAGACAGTAGCTAGTAAATAAGTCACAAGTGGCGAGGGAGAGTCAATCTAGGTTCTCACCCTTGAAGCTATAAGTCTCATCCTTCCACATTCACTGTAATTCTCATCAAAATCTATCTTCTCAGACTTTCTCAAAACAGGTGTCTTGTCTCTGTACTCAGACAGACTCTAATTAAAGCCACGTTGTGACAGATGTATAGAGAACACTGTAGGTACAGCGGGTTGAACATATAGTTACAGGTTAGATACACAACATAAAAGGGCGGTTGTAGAACTACAAGTTTCTGATAAAGTAAACTGGAGCGTCCTCCTCGATGGTATATACTGGCACTAATAAAGTTCCTGGTATCAATAAAGCATAAATAACCACTGTTCTTGGTTTCAATACAGCATTAATCACTACTGATCTTGGTTTCAATACAGCATTAATCACGACTGTTCTGGGTTTCAATACAGCATTAATCACTACTGTTCTGGGTTGCGGATTCACAGCACAATAATATTACTTATACTGTCGAGTATCGAGGGCTAATCTGGATACGAGTGCACCTCGAATACTGACGTTGAGTAGGCCTGCAGATTAATTCACTTCTCAGGACCTGGATAACTGCTTATAGATGTGGATTTGCTCAGGGCTATTAGCATTTATGGAAATGCCCCGCAATATTGAGAAATACAATACTTAAGTGCATGAAGACTCGACCACGCTGCCTGCCACGTGGGTTTAGTGATCTGGCGGTGGCAAGGTCACACAAATCAGCCGGACGTACACAGACTGTACAGTCTTGTACTGTCCGATGGAACACAGTGGTTCTAACAATGAAGAAGCCGTGTACCAGATTCTGTTAACCTCACACTGTCGAATTCCCTTGTCAAGCCATGCTACTTTGACTACCCTAGGACAAGAGGAATTCTCACCGCTCTGGATCTAAGATGACTCGTGGTCTGCTGAATTGGAAAGGCTCTGCTGTTGTTGTTGTTTTGATGAGGTGATGGGTGGAGAGCGGGCACTTAACAGCTGACCGTTATTGCCTCTTCTCGTTCCATCTTGGTCTACCCTGTTCAACCTGAAATTTGGTTATAATTGGGGTATTTAGTGTCATTTTATTTACTAATTTTGTATTCAATTGAAAAAAGCTCGGCCTGTTGTTGTTGTTGTTGTTGTTGTTTTCGTCTACTATGTTGCTGTAATACCCTGTTCAACCTGAAAGTTGGTTATAATTGGGGTATATTGTGTGTTAGGTTCTTCGGTGCTAGTTGTCTGTTAGTCCTGAAAAGGACTGGTCCTGAAAAGGACCACTAGCTGGTTGACTGGTTTCCTCTTCGTATCTTGTCGGTCGTGGTGTGTTCATGGTGTTCATTTCCTGCCTTCCTATCTGTCTTGTGTCGTTTTGTTAGTTTTTGCTTTCCTCGTTTCTGTTTCTCTTGTCTTCCTGCTTTCCTGTATCTGTAATAGTGCTTCTTCTATTATTGCTGGTAGAAGTTTTTCAAGTGTTTCTTCGATGACTTCCTCGTCTGATTGGTCGTTCGTTTTACTATCTGTTGCGTGCATATTTTGACGCACATATTACAAAAATCGATATGGCTATTTAATATGGAAAAGATATAGACATTCATTCATTTGTGTATGAAAATGCTGTCTATAGTAAAGCTAGATAACTCATGATTAATTTACACTTTTGATCATAGGAGTAATCGTTCTTGATATTGATTCGGCGCATGGATATGACACCCATGTCCGTACTTATTTGTCAGGGCCAGAAAATATATTAATTTGCTTATTATGTTTATGGCCTGAATTCATATGTATTACATATTATTAGTACAAGTAGAATCAGTCCCATATTGTATATTTTTGATGGGTAGGCAGGACTATATTCTTGTTATGCCGCTCTAGCGGAAGTAGGAGTTGTCTTGACTAGTCGTGATGAGTTCCGAGGTACCGTTTACAATGGCGGTTACGCATTTTCCAGGGCTGGTACATTCTTCAATAAAAATGATTTATGAAGTGGTTTTCTTCTGTAGGAGATTGTGGTTCTACTAGAGTTTGTGTTAGAGACTCTCCTAATGTACGGTACCATGTATGATTCGGACTCCAGGTAATTCCAGACCCTATTTTTGATGATCTCATGTCGGTTAGACCTAGCTGGAATATTATGCTTCGCAACGCTAGGGTCGTGTTTGTATCGACAAAGATGACGGGCTTCCATACAACAATTATGTCTACGTGAAGTAACTGGATTACTGTAGAACTGTATGGAGAAACTTTAGGAAATCATTCATATGTATTTCGAATTAACTTTGGCTTATATATATACCCTCCTGTGAGCGAGTGAGCGACCACTCAGGAAGGCGGCCATGTTACATTCCTGTCATCGTATTTTTGAATCACTGTCCAAAGAACGGGGCATGTATCTTACTATTCGGACAGTGGCAAGGAGATCTCAATTTTGATAGAAACCCCTTCCATGGTTTCATAATATGATATAAACTGTGAACATAAAGCAACTTTAGTTACTTACCGATCCGCCTTCACTGACGCGCTTAGTCAGATAGGGGATGCGGCCATTATGTATCATGACATTGGAAGCTATTGATGTACTACCCATTATTTATGAATGTGTCATGACTTGGGATCTACTATGTATGCCTGCAAATTGATGTGTCAACCTGTACCCATGATTTACTCGTTATGTCCCAGTGTGTGCGTCTAAATAAACTGTGTAAACAAAGATTCCAGCAGTCTGCATTGGTGCCTTGTAGACACAAGTGAATGAGTGTTTAGATTGGTCAGAACACGAACAGTACACCATTCGCATTAATCACACTCTACACTTCTACTCCATATCTACACCATCCTGCGTCGGTTGAATTGACCAAGTTTAGGGCCTGCTTCCCCTGGAGCCTTAGAGGGAAACTACTGCTTACAGCTGCCTTTGCCTTCCCTAACTCAGGACTAGGGTGAGTTACCCATTTACAGCTGGGTAGACTGGAGCATGCCTGATCTCAGTAACACCATACACCACAATTTACACAGATGGTTTACAGATGACTTTTTACACAGCAACTTTACAGTGGTGAGACAGATTCCTGGGTCCAGCCTACGCAGTTTTGTTGTGTTGAGAATCACATTTTACAGTTGCAAGAACATTTGTTTGACCACATCAACACCAGTAGGACAGCTATACAATCAATGTCAGCTTGACCTGTTCTGACAAGTGTAGCAATATCTGGGTCAGCACTTGTTGACATTTGGCACAGTACAGTCAGGATTCTAAACTAGTGATTGTTTATCCTGCTGAAATAGAAGAGCAATGTTGAACTTAAAGTGCAAATTTCATCGTTGGATCTTCTTATGTGCTCAAAAAAATTGAACAGTGTAACAATTAGAAAGCAAATCTATTACTCAATAAAGTGGTAGTCTAATTTGTTAAAACTGAGCATACAGTACGATACATTACAACTGCAACACATTTCATTATATGATACACACATTGATGATTTATATGTATTTATGTTTATATATTATTTGTTATATGTGTGATTGTTATGTGTTTGCGGGCCTGGATGGGAGGTGACTAGAACAGGAAATACCAAGTGATATTGGTCTTGTTCTGGCGTTCTTTAGGGAGCAATTTCTTAATTGAAATTTGCATGCAACATAGTTTGCAAATATTTGGTTAGTTGTGACGACTGTTTCATATTTGTATTTGTAACATTTTTCTGTTCTTTATTTTTGTTTGATTTGTTTGTATAATTGTAGGTCTCATCTTTCCTTTCATTTCAGTTCTTTACACCCTTATGTTTATACACTGTGGCGTTATTTGTCTTGTTATCTTATTGCAGTTATCCTCACAGATTCTGTGATCATTTTTTTTTCATTTCTCCTATTTAATTTAATTTGATCTCTGCAAATGTTTTCAGATTGTCTTTTCTTGTTTGTCCTTTGTAATGTCTTTAGTTGACATATGACATAGGAGGTATAGTTGAATACACTTATATTATATACAGAGTACATTGTTATAAAACAAAGTGTACAAGAGTAGGCTTGTCTCCCTTTATAGGAAATATTATTTTCCACAGGTCCTCAATTCATTGACTAAAGAAATTGCAGATGCAAGTGGCGGAAAGGAGAGTTGATGCAGAACAGAAAAAATTAGAAGTTGCAGCTGAACAGAAAAAATTAGAAGTTGCAGCTGAACAGAAAAAAATTAGAAGCTGCTGCTGCAGCTGAACAGAAAAGATTAGATAGAGAAGCTGAAGAGAGAAAAGCAATAAGAGAACATGAGTTTGAATTAGAGAAATTGAAATTGACAAGTATGAGTAATATTAATCAGGCATCTGGTGGTAATGGTAAACCTTTTAATTATAAGGTCAAGGTGCCAGCGTTCAACTCTGCCAGTGATGATATAACATTCTGGCTTGATAGATTTGAACGTGCTTGTCGAGCTCATAATGTTGACAAATCACAGTATGTGCATCAGTTGTCTGAAAATTTAAAAGGGGAGTCTCTGACTAAGTAATCTTTGGTTGAAGAGGCCGACAAGGATAATTACGATGCTATTAGGGCAGCTTTGATAAAGAGATATCAGCTTTCAGAAGAAGGTTATCGTCTTTTGTTTAAAACAATGAGACCTGAGGTAGGTTTAGAATTCTCAGATTTCATTTCAAAAGCACGACTTACACTCTTACGATGGATTGAATTATCCAAAATAGAGAAAACATTTGATGGTCTTACGGATTTATTGCTAAGAGACAAGGTCATGTCTTCGGTAAATAAACCATTCCTAGAGTTCTTACATGAGCGTAAACCTAGTACATCAAAGCAAATGGAAGAATATTGTGACCAGTATGCCACGGCACACCCTGACATGATTCTTAGTAACTCGAACATCAAAGAGAGTATGCCAGTTGCTTCGGCAACAGAATATAATCAGAATTACTCACACAAATTCCAAGGAGCTAAAAATAAATTTGATAAAAAGGTTAATTGGAATAAGTATCAAAACCAAGATAACCACTCAAATCAGGGTTCTTCTTCGAAGAACTGGAATCGGGCTGATAGTCCTCGACACGCGAGGGGTACCCATAATTTTAGACATTCTCGAAAGGGGAGTAGCTATAGGAACTACCCAAGTGCTTCATGGAGAGACAAAAGAACCAATATTACAGGGATACTCAGTATAATGAGCGTGATGATTATGATCATGAATATTATGATTCAAACCCAAATAGGGGTTATAACAGAGGAAATAATAATTATAGAGACAATTATAACCGAGGTAGATCACAACACAAAAGACATGGTAAATCTTATTACCAGGCTAACTCTGCACAACAGGAGTTCCACGACGCCGGTAATCAGAATAATGATAAAAAAGACTCCAATAGTGTAGCAAATTCCGCTTTCGATTTTGCTAGAGCATCTCAGTGTTCGCAATGCAAAACATTATTCGATCCAACCACAGTTTCTACTTTAAGCTGCGGTCACCCGCTTCCCGCTCTCCCTGCGTCAATCGCGCATAATGGAAGGGGTGCTCTTGTTTTCAATAGAGGCCTAATAGATGGTACTCCGGTATCAATTCTTTTCGATTCGGGGTGCACTACCATCGGAGTGAGGCAATCACTCGTAAATCCTTCTCGAGCTACAGGCGATGTAGTCAAATGTGTAACATTTGGTGGCACATTGGAGAAGTACTCCACTGCCATTATCAATATTGCTACGCCTTTCTTTACAGGAGAGGTGCAAGCATGTCTCTTGCCGAATCCGATCGCTGATCTTATCATCGGTCGCATTCATGGAGTGAAAGAATGCACTCCACAGCAAATTTCTAATTGGGAAAATGTTAATATGCAATCTGCTAATGCAGTAATCACTAGGGCTCAAGCTCTCAATATGCCGCAATCTTCACATTCTGAAGATAATGATGCGCAGATCCAAGATGATCCCTTGGAGATTTCCCATGATTCCTTTATAAAACAGCAGGAAGATGATCCTACTCTAAAGAAATTCTTTACTCTGGCAACAAAAGGTGATCCGAATAAGGATACAAATCGTAAATCTTGGATTACGATGAAGAATGGCGTACTTGTACGTATGGTACAAGACTCCGCTAAGTCCATTCATTCTCAAATCCTTGTGCCTAAAAATATGAGAGTTAAAATCTTACAGCACGCTCATGATTCGCAGTGTGCTGGACATATGGGTTTTTCCCGTACTAAAGCTAGAGTTCTTGAATCTTTCTTTTGGCCTGCTGTGAATAAGGACATACGAATCTATTGTCGATCTTGTAAAGTATGTCAAGAGATTAAATCCAGAGGTCCACGCCATGATGCACCTATTCAGGCTGCAGACATTCCCATTCGACCATTTCAAAAAATGGCGATAGACATCATTGGTCCATTTAAGATAAAGTCTGCTAGAGGACACCAATTTATTTTGACGTGTGTTGATATGTGCACACGTTGGCCGGAGGCTGTTCCTCTAAAGAGCATAACTACTGCTGATGTCGCAGATGCTCTTTGGTTAATATTTTCTCGTCTGGGATTTCCAGCAGAAATATTATCCGACCATGGTACCCAACTCATATCGGATACCATGTCTCAAGTAATGTCGACTCTTAAGATAGAGAGATCGCTGAGTAGTATTTATCATCCTATGTCCAATGGGATGGTGGAACGTCTGAATAGAACTCTGAAAAACCTACTAGGTAAGATAACAGAAGATCATCCTCAGGATTGGGATAGGGTTTTACCCGCGGCTCTCTTTGCATATAGAGAGGTCGCCAACGAACATACAGGATTTTCTCCCTTTGAACTTGTCTTTGGCGCGAAACCGCGAGGTCCTATGTCCTTACTTCATGATCTTATAACTGCTGATAATATTGTCGATGACACAAAATCCTCTTATGAATATGTCATCGCACTTAGACACAAGATTATTGAAGCATGCAAATTGGCAACTGCTTCTTCTGAATTTGCGAAACAGAAGGCAAGGGAATTTGCCAATAAAAAGAGATGCTTGCGACAACTTTGTCCAGGTGACAAAGCATTTGTCTTGCTACCTTGTAGGGAAAATAGACTTCTTATTTCTTGGAAAGGTCCGTACGATATAATATCAAAAGTTTCCGATGTTGACTATATCGTCGATATTGACGGGAAGCGTAAAACCTTCCACATCAACATGCTCACGGAATTCCATGAACGTCCGGATTATTTACAACCTGTTTTCCAGGCAACGGACGATTTTCCAGTCCAACATGGACAGTACTCATCTCTGTCAGTAATACAGGATGAGGAAACGAGTTTCTCGGATGTAAATCTACCTTTTCCAATGATTCCTCTTCACTCTAATGAATCATGGAAAGATGTTGCAATTTCTCCCGAATTATCTCCAGGAGAGCAGAAACAAGTTTCTACTATGTTAGAACAATTTCAGGATGTCCTTACTGACATTCCTGGTCAAACTGATGTCATTCAACATGACATTATTCTTACTGACCATAGTCCTATAAGAGTCAGACCGTATCCTATCCCGATACATTTTCAAGCACAGGTAGAGAAAGAGTTGGATGAGATGATAGAGTTAAAAATTATTGAACCATCCACATCAGCATATTCTTCGCCGATGGTTATTGTACGAAAAAAAGACAATAACATACGTCTTTGCGTGGATTATCGAAAATTGAACCAAGTGACGAAATTTGATGCTGAACCTATGCCTTTACTAGAAGAGCTACTTACGAGACTATCGAATTCTCATTTCTTTACTAAACTCGATTTGTCTAAGGGATATTGGCAAGTTCCATTATCCGAACACGCCAAACCGTTTACTGCTTTTTCGACGCCTAGGGGTCTATTCCAATGGAATTTCATGCCTTTCGGTCTTATGAACGCCCCTGCAACATTCGTACGCATGATGCGTCGAATCCTATCTCATCGCTCAGATGTCATTGCGTATCTTGATGACATCTGTCTTTTCAGTGATACTTGGAACGATCACTATAATGGGATAAATGAACTATTGTCTATCTTACGCGAGCATAACCTGACAGCGAAACCATCGAAAGCATGTATTGGTTTTAGCGAAATATCTTTCTTAGGACACCGTGTTGGTCATGGGTTCCTAAAAACAGAAGACCATAATACAAGTAAGATACTTAACATTTCTATTCCTAAGACTAAAAAGCAAGTGCGAAGTCTCTTAGGTCTAATACAATTTTATGGACGATTCATTCCGAATCTGTCCTCCATTATGTCACCTCTTTCTTCCTTGCTAAAGAAAGGGTCTCCTAATGTAGTCCATTGGACTCAAGAATGTCAATCCTCTTTGGATAAGGTTAAAACTATGTTTTCTACTTCACCTATCCTAGTATTGCCTTCTAAGGATAAGACATTTATTCTTCGTAGTGACGCTTCATCCACCGGGATTGGAGCAGCACTAATGCAAGAGTACTCTGGAACTCTGCATCCTGTGATGTATATTTCTCGTAAATTAAATGCCGCAGAGAAGAACTACTCGGTCCTAGACCGTGAATTATTGGCTATGGTTTGGTCAATCCTTAAACTGCAAAGATTTCTTTTTGGCGCGCATTTCATCGTGGAAACTGACCAGAAAGCTCTTACGGCTATTCAGAGTAAAAATCTGAAGAGCGCGAGATCAACGCGTTACGCAATTGCTCTGCAGCCATTTCATTTTTCGGTGCGAGCTATCCGTGGGTCAGAAAATGTGATGGCAGATATTTTGTCTAGATGCCCACATGATTCATAACTGTTAAATTATATACCTAACTTTGATACAGTTGTTCCTATGTTGAAATGTGTACACATAGGTAATATCATATATTGATTGTAACACTACTTAGCGGTTCATTGATATTTATTCACCGCTGATCTTTCAATGTTTTTTTTTTTCGTCTTTGATGATCATGATGTTAAGATATCTTAGATGAAATTTATGTATAAACTAAAGTACAAATTGTGTCATTGCTAATATTGTAGTATGCGTTGGTGACACCTCTCTGGAAATATTTATACTTAGAGAAGTATTTTCTCTAGGGTCATAAAACTTATGCTTATCATCTGCGCATTGTTATTGGTGCGTTGTGAGCCTATTGTATGTTGCTCCTAGATGTATTTCAAAAAAAAAATGTATCATTTTTTTCCCCCGAGGGGTGTGGTAATCTGTTGCGTGCATATTTTGACGCACATATTACAAAAATCGATATGGCTATTTAATATGGAAAAGATATAGACATTCATTCATTTGTGTATGAAAATGCTGTCTATAGTAAAGCTAGATAACTCATGATTGATTTACACTTTTGATCATAGGAGTAATCGTTCTTGATATTGATTTGGCGCATGGATATGACACCCATGTCCGTACTTATTTGTCAGGGCCAGAAAATATATTAATTTGCTTATTATGTTTATGGCCTGAATTCATATGTATTACATATTATTAGTACAAGTAGAATCAGTCCTATATTGTATATTTTTGATGGGTAGGCAGGACTATATTCTTGTTATGCCGCTCTAGCGGAAGTAGGAGTTGTCTTGACTAGTCGTGATGAGTTCCGAGGTACCGTTTACAATGGCGGTTACGCATTTTCCAGGGCTGGTACATTCTTCAATAAAAATGATTTACGAAGTGGTTTTTCTTCTGTAGGAGATTGTGTCTCTACTAGAGTTTGTGTTAGAGACTCTCCTAATGTACGGTACCATGTATGATTCGGACTCCAGGTAATTCCAGACCCTATTTTTGATGATCTCATGTCGGTTAGACCTAGCTGGAATATTATGCTTCGCAACGCTAGGGTCGTGTTTGTATCGACAAAGATGACGGGCTTCCATACAACAATTATGTCTACGTGAAGTAACTGGATTACTGTAGAACTGTATGGAGAAACTTTAGGAAATCATTCATATGTATTTCGAATTAACTTTGGCTTATATATATACCCTCCTGTGAGCGAGTGAGCGACCACTCAGGAAGGCGGCCATGTTACATTCCTGTCATCGTATTTTTGAATCACTGTCCAAAGAACGGAGCATGTATCTTACTATTCGGACAGTGGCAAGGAGATCTCAATTTTGATAGAAACCCCTTCCATGGTTTCATAATATGATATAAACTGTGAACATAAAGCAACTTTAGTTACTTACCGATCCGCCTTCACTGACGCGCTTAGTCAGATAGGGGATGCGGCCATTATGTATCATGACATTGGAAGCTATTGATGTACTACCCATTATTTATGAATGTGTCATGACTTGGGATCTACTATGTATGCCTGCAAATTGATGTGTCAACCTGTACCCATGATTTACTCGTTATGTCCCAGTGTGTGCGTCTAAATAAACTGTGTAAACAAAGATTCCAGCAGTCTGCATTGGTGCCTTGTAGACACAAGTGAATGAGTGCTTAGATTGGTCAGAACACGAACAGTACACCATTCGCGTTAATCACACTCTACACTTCTACTCCATATATACACCATCCTGCGTCGGTTGAATTGACCAAGTTTAGGGCCTGCTTCCCCTGGAGCCTTAGAGGGAAACTACTGCTTACAGCTGCCTTTGCCTTCCCTAACTCAGGACTAGGGTGAGTTACCCATTTACAGCTGGGTAGACTGGAGCATGCCTGATCTCAACAACTCTGTACACTACAATGGACATATACAGTAGTGACACCACAAACAACATGTTACAGTGATTGATAGTGGAGCTTTACAGAAGATTACAGCACTTTACACTATCTTTTGTGTTTGATGGTTTTTCTTTAATGGTCATTCTTTCTGTCTCTATTCTCTTCAGTACCTCTTCATTTCCGTCTTTCAGTTCTATCAGCTTCTTGATATCTTCTTCTACCTGCTGCTGAATTCTTTTCATGTCTTGGTGTATTATTTTCATGTCGTTCATGAATTGTTGTTGTTTCGCGCTTTCCGAGCTATCAGGGATTTCTTCACATCTGGCAGTTGATGTTCTGTTTTTGTGTGGCTGTCGGTTTTCTCTCTCCTTTCGCAGTTGTTGTTTTAGATCTCTCACCTCAGCCGTGAGCTGTCTGACCTGTTCTGTTAGGCTGTCTTGGCGCCTATTACCTAGAGTACTTGCCTTCAGTGTGTTTTTTGCTTCTTGGTACGATACCCCCTTTCCAATAGCAACTGTAATTATTTGCCTTGTTTGTTGGTATTCGGGACACCCTCTGTATCGTGCTCCGTGCTTTCCGAGGCAGTTGGTACATTTTCTATTGTTGTTTGGTGCTTTGTAGTCGTGGTCTTTTTTTGCCATTGGGCAGTCTTTGTATTCGTGGCTGCCCGCACAGTATCTACAGACCGTCTCTTTTCTGCACGTGTTCTTTGTGTGAGAAAATCCCTGGCACTTTGAACACTGTATCACTGGCGGGATGTAGGCATGTGTTCTTCGAGGTCTATTCTGGATAGTGATGTTTTCTGGGATTGTTTTCCCTTGTAGAGTCACTATTATCAGTCTGGTGTCTTCTTTGTTCCAGGACTTAAGCCTTTCTGCGTGTGTGAACCTGTACCGAGGGTTTTCGGCCTGGATGTAGCTGAGGACCTCTGTGTCTGACAAGCTGGTGTCTATCCCTTTGATGACTACTCTCTTGGTTTCAGTGTAGATTTCTGCTTGGATTTTGATCCGGTGTGGTAGCTGAAATTCTTTAGGCCCGGATGCCAGAGCAGTCATCAGCGATTTAGTCATTTCTGTATCATTCAGGGCAAGTGTCACTCCCTGTGGGTGCCTTCTGATACTTATTATGCCTCTTTTGCCTACTACTTTCTCCAGGACATTGATTACTTTATCGTCCGGGAGTGCCCTGAGTGTGGCTTCTCCTTCAGACAACTGCGTAATTTTTATTTTGCGCTCTTGATCCTGTTCTTTGTGATTGCTTTTTCGTTGTTCGCCTGGGCGGCATCTCCCATCTGCCACCACTGGCTGAGTATCTGTCTTTGGGCTCGGTACCCTGTCCTCTTCTGTCTGCTCATGATTCTGCTTCTCTTGATCACCGCGGGGGACTTGGCTGTTCTCTGTTGAATTCCGGCGTATCTCGATGTCTGACACTGGAGCCACCTCAAATAGTGCTTCTTTCAATGTTGGAATGAGACTAAGGAACTCGTCTCCGTCTTCACGCATTCTGTATAGTGCGTCCATAACGGTCTCTGCGATAGCTTCTGGGTCTAATTCGTCTAGTTCCGATGATATTGTCCCCACATCAGCATCAGGCTGTGAGGTGACGTCTTGTTGTTCTGCTCTTTTGACTACCCCTTGTGCCGGTCTGTGTTGAAGAGTTGTCTCTTCCATCTCCTTCATAGTGTTAGAAGGTGGGTCGGCTGTTTTTTCCGGCTGGCTGTTTTTGCTTTTGTTCAGTGCTGGTGGGCTGGTGTAGACCTTCCTCTTTTTCGAGTGTGGTTTATTTCGAGCCATTTTGACTATTGCGATCGCTGTGTACGTCCTGAAAAGGACGTTGTTATAGTGCGGTTGTTGTCTGCTCTGTGAACAAACGAAGACGAGCTGCTTGAAAGGCTCGGCCAGCCAAAACCTGTGTGGTGAAAAATACAGTGATACAACGTTAAAATATCTCAAATTATAAAGATAACGGGTAAGATAACATGTAGGGATAAAATTATACGTAAGATACGAGGATACATTCTCGCCTACGCCAGCGCTTTCTACCACCATTCAAACTAACTAGTTGGAACATGCAGACTAAACGGTTTACCCTTTTAGACGGGAGGGAAACGGAGATAAAAGAAAAAAAATCATTATGACGGTCTGAACACGTGTTTGAATCTAAAAAAAGCAAAAAGACGCAATTTGTAGTTTAAAGGAAAAAATCAAGCCATTAGTTGACACAATGTAAGGAATTGGTAGAAAAACGACCTTAGCTCTTGTTAGAAACAGTCGTATCTTAGTCGTTTTACGGTAATTAGTTGTTTTGTTTGAATACAGCGGCAAACGCCGTGGACGAAGGTTCAAAAACAATTTTCAAAAAAACTAACCTTGAGAAAAGTAGGGTTTTCTTTAATAATAAAGTTATGAAAATAAAACCTAGCTAGTTTGATAGCCCATCTTGAGCAGAGACATAATATACTTTTAATTACACAGACGGACAGATAACACGGAAGATATTGACGAAAGACCGTATTGTTCCGATCAGACTAGCGAACAGTTTTTTGTGCATACTTTCACTAAAGTTACATTTTGGCGTCCTTGAGACTAAAAATGCAAAAATCAAACTGCAATGAACTAGGGGGCAAAGTCGGAGGATTGTAGCTAAAAATAACTTAGTGGGGCAGGTTTGTGTAGTTTTTTCATGTAGTTAGTCCAAAAAAACAAGTGTAATTTTGGGAAAAATACTACATACTAGACTGAGACTGGACTGAAATTTGACTTTTAGTTTGAATATTTGAAAAAGTTAGAGGGGAAGTCCGCTGATTGGACAAAAGCATTCATATTATTGAATGAGAGACGCACGCTTGTGCCATTTGATAGAAGACTGTCCATTGACACAGTACGTTACAGCTAGAGGTGATTTCCAGGAATTACTAAATAAAAATCAGTGGGACGCCCTAATCTAGCCAGCAGCTCAGCTGAGTTTTGCTAGTACTGAGTAACTGTGTTCTCAATTCTGAATTGTGGTAAGGAAAAAGCATTTATCTTGTTCATTTTAATATTTTGAGTGATTGATACTGCCATATCATGAAAAATGATTACGACAAGTGAGTGCTTGCTCTAGGTCCCCAGCAGCAGTCCAGGGCCTAGAGACAAACTAATAATATATGAAAACCTATCTAAGACTATGGAAGGCGGATCTATATTTGAGATCAGTGGGAACATATCACCCACCTTATTGAATGGAAGAGGAAACTATTGAACATATTTCGGATGCAATGCAGTCTTGGGAAACTGGTACTATTTGATAACAACTGGGTGAGATGTGCTAAGTTGGTCAGAGAGATCTGACCCAATCTGTGTAATGTTGTTTTGTGGTGTTGTGTGTAAGAGTGGCGCAGTAAATAGAGTGTTGACACATGGCACAAATTTTGTTTCAGAGTTTCTGATCTGGCACTACGATTGTGCCAGATGCTTTTGTAGAAGTACAAAAGCGGGTGTCTGTGCAGCCTAACATTTTACTCCAGCTACTGAGAGGAGTGGGCCACAAGAATTCTGTACTACATCGTTACAGGGCAGTAAAGTGCAAACCTGGCCTGCTGGAGATTCATAAACTATTTCCACCATCAATAAAGAAATAAATCTTGTTAAATAAACATTAATATCAGTCCATATGTCAAGGACACTGAACTTTGTAACCATAGATTGGGCATGATGACGCCACCCCAACTAAACATCCAGTGCTAGTTTTTCCCAAGACATTGTAGATATTATTAATATTAACCATTGTAATAATATACCTATGTACAAAAATTACATTTGATTATGCAATATATATATATATGCCTTTCATTGATAAATACATATCATTTCATATGTTCTGACCAAAAGAAACAATTGGTTCAGGACTAATAAAATTTTAAAAGATTTTCAAACTTAAACTTTAACAGCCAGTGTTAGTTCAGTGTATCATAGAGTTTATTAATAATATTATTAGACTTATTATTTACAGGTGTGTGTCTGTGTATTGTATTACCTACACATTACATTTCAGTACCCTAGACTTTTAACGTAGCTAACACTCATTATAGTAGAATAGGTCTGTTTGAGGTCGTAAGTGGTAGCAGAAAGGCCTTCTGTAACTCACATAAACTTTTATCTCAGGAGCCTTCACAGCTGACCTCATCCAGTACACTAGGTAACACAACAACCATACAATAACATCAAAAACGTTGTTGTTGTTGTTGTTTTCGTCTACTATGTTGCTGTAATACCCTGTTCAACCTGAAAGTTGGTTATAATTGGGGTTTATTGTGAGTTACATCAAAAACCACTACTACCTGCGCTTTTAAATGGCTTCCCGTCTCTCGATTAACGAGAGTTCCGTGGTTATTCCCGTCTCGCGATTCACAAGAGTTCCGAGGTTATCCGCTCCCAGCCAATCAGCAGCCGCCTAATAATTATGTTGTCCGAACGGTGTCTCCCAAGATTTTACGGGCGCGGTGACGGTTTTATAAAATAACGATAAGAAAAGGGGCGCCCTACGAGAACGAGGCGAAGCAGATCCTCGTTTGATCCATGCTAGGGAGTGGGCTTTTAAAAAATGTGAAATAATATTTTAAAGTAGTATAACTCCTAAAACCACTTTCAAGTTAAAGTACATCCATTGTCACATATTGTAGGCAAATTTTAGTCGCTTCTGATCATAAATAAAGTTGTTATCACAATTGGAAATTTGTTGGCACATTGAGAAAAAGCATACAAGAAATGAAAATAAACTATCTACACCAGTGGTGGCCAAGCTAAGGTTGGCCGAGTGCCAGATTATGGTAAAGGGTAACACCAGCGGGCCAGACCTATAAAATCCTTAAAAAATAACGTTCTGAAATTTAGTTTTACATATATAATGAACCACGCACAGAAAGCAACGGCAAACTACTGTACTGCACGTCTGCCAAGACATGTATACCAGTCTTCGGACTGACATTACTGTTAAAAAAAAATATAATGAATCTGTTGTTTTAATTTGTTTTGTAATTTGTAATATGACATATAATTATTTATTTCAAACATACATTTGTGTGTTATTTCATTGTGAAGAGTGTGGCTTATCAAAACTTTTCACCAGTGATTTGAAGTCTACTTCCATTTGTGACGTAGCAATTCTGAGAACATGGGATAATACAGTCAGTTAATCTGTTTCTGGTCTTGGATTTGATAAGCTTCATGGCAGAAAATGCTGTCTCACAAAGATATGTGCTACCAAATATAGAGCACACTTTTAGGGCCCATTTTCTCAGAAGTGGGTAACGTTCCTTTGGTAGTAATTTCCACAAATCAGCTCCAGTTGCTTCTGTTGTGTTTATGAATGGGTCACATTGGAGTTCACATAACTGTAATTGTAGTTCTGCTGGCTGAAATTCCACTGTGCACTTGAATGGGTTGTTAAAATGTTCCATTTGTGAACGTAACATCTCAAAATCTTGAAATCGACGATCAAACTCAGAAATCAGCTGTTCAATGTCATCTGTGTACCTCCTGAAGTTAACACTCTCTTTCTCAGATAGCTGTTTACAACAAGGAAAATGAAACAGGTCATTCTTTTGCAAAGACAGACTAAATAGGGCCAGTTTCTTTTTGAAGCCATCAACATAGCCCATCATTTGAAAAAAATGTTTGCCTTTTATCTGTAACTGCAAATTCAGTACATTCAAATGTTATATTATATCTGTGAGAAATGCCAAGTGCTGAATGAAATGAATATCTTTGAGTTTATTTTGAAGATAAATTGAAAAAGGTAAGTTGTCTCGCAGGAAGTCAAATATCTCATCCTTCAGTTCACAAAATCTTATTATACATTTTCCTCGACTAAGCCATCTCACCTCGGCATGAAGCAGGAGATCACCGTAAACAGAATCCACTTCTTCTAAAAATGCAAGGACCTTCCTGTGATTTAGAGAGCTGTGTCCTCCTCTGATCAAATTCGTTATTTTTACTACAGTAGCCATAGTGTCATTTAGGTTTATGGATTTTGCACAAAGGGCCTCTTGGTGAACTGTGCAATGTAATGTAGCCTTGCAACCATCGGTACACACAGCAGACAATTTTTCAAACCCACCATATTCTTCCATAGCATTTTGAACTGCAGAAAATATGTCATCCCCTTTACTTGTACCATGCAAAGTGCAAACTTTCAGTTATTCTTCAGAAACAGTAAAGTCTTCCTGGATCACTTTACCAAAAATAAGAAGCTGGCTAATGTCTGTGATGTCTGTACTTTCATCAATCGCCAGTGAAAAGTATGGACAATTTTCAATTAAAGATTTTAAGTTCTCGGACAAATGCAAACTAATATCTTCTGTTCTCCTTGCTACGGTTTGTTTTGAAAGAGGTACATTTTGAAATTCTCTTACTACTTTTTCTTACTCCCACGTACCGATGCTCAAAATTAGTATGATAGAGAGAGAGAGAAAGAGAGAGGGAGAGAGAGAGAGAGTTGGTGGTGTTGTGGGAGGTGGAGAGATGTTAATCGTACATCTTGGGTCTTTTTGGTTTTGTTTCTGGTGCCTGTGCGTGCTATTTTGTAAAAAAATTTTTAGCACAGTGGTCGGAGTATACAGTAATTTTCAATCAACAATAAGAGGCCGGCTAAAACAGGTTGGCGGGCCGGTCAAAACTGGTTGGCGGGCCAGATCTGGCCCGCGGGCCGTAGTTTGGCCACCTCTGATCTACACTGTCAGTTATCCCGTCATTGTTAAAATGAAACTATTTTGTCTCATGGTGTTTGGCAAATCAGTCATTTGTGTGCAGGTGTGGATGATTTGTTATTTTGTATTACTGTATGAATAGTTTAAAATGTAGTCTACGAAAGCCACGTATTCACTTATTCACACACATACCATACAATTCATATAACTCCATATAAGTGCATAATTTCATGCCTTATCACTAGTTTAAAAAACTGTAGGAGTCTTAAATTGTTTTTGGCCCACTCCACAACCCTGGTTTTTTTTTGACTTAAAACATTAGCACTTTTATGATTATGAAAATAAATGCAGGAAATGATAACAAAATTGAACTTGAAGAATCACCACTACAAGAAATAGAATCATACTTAAATCGTGGCGGAAATATCGCCTCTCCCAGTACTGGAGAGACAACAGTGCAGGTGCAAAGGTTCCATGCGATCAAGGCGAGACTTAAAATTTGCGCCCAGTTGTATTCTGTACCATCCATTCGTCTGTCTGTCCATCACCCTTCCTACCAACAAGCTTACCTATTCCCACCCATTCATCTGTCTATCCATTCATCTGTAATATTTATCTGTTTGCTGTTGTAGTGGTTTTTGATGTTATTGTATGGTTGATATGTTACCTAGTGTACTGTATGAGGTCAGCTGTGAAGGCTCCTGAGATAAAAGCTTATGGGAGTTACAGGAGGCCTTTCTGCTACCACTTTACGACCTCAAACAGACCTATTCTACTATAATGAGTGTTAGCTACGTTAAAAGTCTAGGGTACTGAAATGTAATGTGTAGGTAATAAAATACACTGACACACACATGTAAATAATAAGTCTAATAATAATAATAATCTCTACAATACACTGAACTAACACTGGCTGTTAAAGTTTAAGTATAAAATTTTTTTTATTTATTTATTAGTCCTGAACCAATTGTTTCTTTTGGTCAGAACTTATGAAATGATAGGTATTTATCAATGAAATGCATATATATTGCATAATCAAATATAACTTTTGTACATAGGTATATTATTACAATGGTTAATATTAATGGTATCTACAAAGTCTTGGGAACACTAGCACTGGATGGTTAGTTGGGGTGGCGTCATCATGCTCAATCTATGGTTACAAAAGTTTATAGTCCTTAACATAAGGACTGATCTTAATGTTTCTATAACACGCTTTATTTTGTTATTTATGGTGGAAATATTGAATGAATCTCCAGCAGGCCAGGTTTGCAGTTTACTGGGCTGAAATGATGTAGTATAGAATTCTTGTGGCCCACTCCTCTCAGTAGCTGGAGTAAAATGTTAGGCTGCACAGACACCCGCTCTTGCACTTCTACAAGAGTATCTGGCACAATCGTAGTGCCAGATCAGAAACTCTGAAACAAAATTTGTGCCATGTGTCAGTACTCTATTCCCTGCGCCACTCTTACACACAACACCACAAAACAACACTACACAGATTGAGTCAGATCTCTCTGACCAACGTAACACATCTCACCCAGTTGTTATCAATTAGTACAAGTTCCCAAAGACTGCATTGCATCCGAAATATGTTCAATAGTTTCCTCCTCTATTTAATAAGGTGGGTGATATGTTCCCACTGATGTCAATAATCGATCCTCCTTCCATAGTCTAGATAAGTTTCCATATATTATTAGTTTGTCTCTAGGCCCTGGACTGCGGCTGGGGACCTAGAGCAGGCACTTACTTGTCGTAATCATTTTTCATGATATGGCAGTATCAATCACTCAAAATATTAAAATAAACAAGATAAATGCTTTTTGCCTTACCACAATTCAGAATGAGAACACAGTTATTTAGGACTAGCAAAACTCAGCTGAGCTGCTGGCTAGACTAGGGCGTCCCACTGATTTTTATTTATTAATTCCGGGAAATCACCGCTATCAGTCTAGAACTGTGTTACTGGACAGTCTTCTAACAAATGGTACAAGTGCGCGTCTCCCATTCACCAATATAAATACATTTGTCCAATCACGGACTTCCCCTCTAACTTTTTTTTTCAAATATTCAAACTAAAAGTCAAATTTCAGTCATATCTCAGTCAAGTGTGTATTATTGTCTGTTGGTCCGTCTGTCTCTACTTGGTTTTTCACACAAATACACTTGTTTCTTGGACCAACTACACGTAAAAACTGCACAAACCTGCCCCTTTAAGTTATTTTTAGCTTCTATCCTCCGACTTTCCACTCTAGTTCATTGCAGTTTGATTTTTGCATTTTTAGGGCTCAAGGACACCGAAACGTAACTTTAGTGAAATATGCACAAAAAACCTTTCGCTAGTCTGATGTGAACAATACAGTCTTTCGTCAATATCTTCCGTGTTATCTGTCCGTCTGTATAATTAATAGTATATTATTTCTCTGCTCAAGATGGACCATCAAACTAGCTAGGTTTTATTTTCATAACTTTATTATTAAAGAAAATTCTACTTTTCTCAAGGTTAGTTTTTTGAAAGATGTTTTTGAACCTTCGTCCACTGCGTTTGCCGCTGTATTCAAATAAAACAACCAATTACCGTAAAAGCGTCCAAGATATGACTGTTTCTAATAAGAGCCAAGGTCCTTTTTCTACCCATTCCTTACATTGTGTCAACTAGTGGCGTGATTTTTTTCTTTAAACTACCAATTGCGTCTTTTTGGCTTTTTAGATTCAAACACGTGTTCAGTCATATTTTTCCTTTTTATCTCCGTTTCCCCCCGTCTAAAAGGGTAAACCGTTTCGTCTGCATGTCTAACTAGTTAGTTTCAATGGCGGTAGAAACTGCTGGCATAGGCGAGAATGTATCCTCGTATCTTACGTATAATTTTATCCCTACATGTTATCTTACCCGTTATCTTTATAATTAGAGATATTTTAACGTTGTATCACTGTATTTTTCATCACACATCTCCCCACCTGAGAACATGCACTAATGCAAGTTCCAAAAGCAGTGATACACATAGATAAAATTACTCCTCACGCCTGACAACTACTCTAATTTTGATCACAGGGGTGCCTACTGAGGAAATCTGCACCGACATTCTGTGACCCCGGGATATATTCGATAATAAACTGATAAGGTTGCAACAATAAAGACCATCTCAACAATCTTGCATTTTCATGCTTGGCCTGAGATAAGAACACGAGCGGCTGATGATCCGTCTGGACCACAAAAGTCCTACCATACAGATAGATTTGGAACTTTTTTATTGCCCAGATTAACGCTAAACATTCTTTTTCGCTTGTGGAATATCCCTGCTCCGCTTTATTTAACTTGCGGCTTGCATAAGCGACTGGGTTCAGTTCCCCATTGGGTGAAAAGGACCTTTGCAACAAAGCCGCCCCCAGGCCTACATTTTTTGCATCTGTTCTCACCACAAAGTCCTGAGTCAAATCGGGCAATTTGAGAATAGGCTTGTGATGCGTGATGCCATATGATGATGGATGGTATCCGCATGTCTGGTTTTGTGTAGTGTGCAGATGTGTTCAGTCAAACAATGTTCATACAAAAATAACAGGGCAATCCACATAGGACGTCAGTAAACTCACGACGTATAAAGTCAATGATTCTTGAAACAGCCGTTGACGTTTTTCTTCATTATTTATTGTGGACGCCACAGTGACAAAATGGTTACGCGAATATGTAGACACATCAAACAGTCATTATCACAGCAACATTCAATACAGCAATGGACGGTAGACAGCATTACAATGATGAGTCAGATGCATGTTATATTTCATAGTGCTGTAAATGTAGTCAGGTGAAAAACTCCATCCTTTTCTATAACAGCCAGGAGATAACCAGATGTATGAGATCAGTTCACTCTCCTTAGTCTGACTTCAGCAAGACAGACACGTCTGCCGAAGTATAAATAATGTCCTCAAAAATATCCTCTAGATAACAAAGGTTCTTCAAACCTAGTTCAGGTAACCAAGTAGCAAGTAATAGTCCTTGGGACCTGCATCAACCGATGCAGCACAATACAGCGACATGTGAGCTGGGAAAACATCTCGTGACGACGACTTTCGAAGACAGGCTATGAACCAGAAATCGCTCACGACCAAAAATCGATAGAGTTAATGAAAATGTTAATTTACCTTGCCTTCCGGAAATACACAGAAATATTATGCCTCCCGACATGTGGGAAACACTAGAGGTATCATCTCGAATAAACGAAATATCCATAAGAGGACTACACATCCCTGACAGAACAAAAAATAGCGGAGATCCCCTCTTCAACGAGGCATCTCTTTCGCCATTCAAATCGCTCACTCCACTAGTGGTGGGCGGAAACCGATCGACCAAAAAGCAAGACCAGTCATGCGCAGTCCGGCGCGAAAAATGACCACAGCTCAAAAAAACTCAACTGCATTCAATACCAACGCGAGAAGACAAATGCTTACCGAGAAAAGTAACTATAAATTTCAAGCAGTTGTTGCCCTTGCGTTATAAAATAGATATTGTAATAAAATGATGTTGCGAGAATTTATCACGCAACATATCACCACCTCCTCCCGATAAAAAAAAAAAATGTGGAACATATTTTTTTTTTTAAATATCAAAGAGCATGCGATAAGCGGCTCAAAACGCACGAATTATGCGCTGATAATTAATTAAATTGCCTAACATGAGGCTAAATATAGAGTGTCTGGTGAGGATATACCTCAACAGAAAAATAAATATGTCTCAAAAAATATTCACATCGGGGAGGTGTCACCAACACACATCACGTTAGCATGTAAACACAATATACGTATGCAAGTTACTATAATCATCATTAAACAGCATACTCTAATATTGTCTTTAAAAATGGATGTACAAATCTGATAGGAAAATTTAAATAGTACATTCTTTGACATGTAATGACATAAGTACATAGTAAAGTTAAACTACATGACGATCCAGGACATATGCTCTGGCATTCCGAGGGTAAGTACACAATCTAGAACTCGTCATGCTTGATACTAGTAAGGTAAGTCCTCAGCTCAACAATGACATTCTGAGAAAGTACAAGCAATATAATGCTAATTAATAACTAATATGCTTCATAAGGTACAATACATTATTAATAATTGTGGCTGTTTAGTAAACTAACGGCCCTTATATTAACTACTCAGTCCTCCTCTATCATCTTAAAAACGAACAGAAGAAGATGACAACAAAGCACGATAGTGTGTACATATAAAGTGAGTACAGATGTGCTAATCTATTGTAGTAATATAGGTGTGTTATGACTCTGTAATATATAGGAATATAGGACAGAAGTATTAGTTAGAGTCATGTGGGCATCTAGACAAAATGTCAGCCATCACATTATCCGCACCACGGATAGCTCGTACCGTGAAGTGAAAAGGTTGAAGAGCTATAGCATATCGAGTGGATCTCGAACTCTTCAAATTCTTAGTCTGAATAGCTGTAAGAGCTTTCTGATCAGTCTCTAGAATGAAATGTGCGCCCAGGAGGAATCTTTGTAGCTTTAGAATTGACCAAACCATCGCTAACAACTCACGGTCTAAAACCGAGTAGTTCCTCTCTGCCGCATTTAGTTTTCTAGAAATGTACATAACAGGATGCAGAGTATTTGCATATTCTTGCATCAGTGCTGCTCCAATCCCAGTGGATGAAGCATCACTCCGAAGAACAAAAGTCCTATCAAGAGTAGGTAATCTTAAGATGGGAGGAGAAGAAAATATATTCTTGATTTGGTCTAATGAAGATTGGCATTCTTCAGACCAACGGACCAGATTAGGCGAACCTTTCTTCAACAATGTTGAGAGAGGTGCCATGATCGAAGATAAATTTGGAATAAATCTCCCATAAAATTGAATTAATCCTAAGAGACTCCTAACTTGTTTCTTCGTTTTAGGAACAGAGATGTTCAGTATTTTTGAAGTATTGTGGTCTTCTGTCTTCAAGAGACCATGACCAACACGATGACCCAGGAAAGAGATTTCACCAAAACCAACAAAAGCTTTAGAAGGTTTTGCTGTCAAATTATTCTCACGTAGAGTGGACAGTAAGTCATATATCCCTAAATAGTGATCTTCCCAGGTATCACTGAAGAGACAGATGTCATCTAAGTATGCGATGACATCCGAACGATGTGACAGAATTCGACGCATCATGCGAACGAAAGTGGCAGGGGCGTTCATGAGACCAAAAGGCATAACATTCCATTGAAATAGACCCCTAGGTGTAGAAAAAGCAGTAAGAGGTTTGGCATGCTCTGCTAAAGGCACTTGCCAATAACCTTTAGACAAGTCAAGTTTAGTGAAGAATCTAGAATTAGAAAGTCTAATCAGTAGATCTTCTAACAAAGGCATCGGTTCAGCATCGAACTTTGTGACCTGATTCAATTTGCGATAATCAACACAAATTCGTATGTTCTTATCCTTCTTCCGGACAATAACCATGGAAGAAGAATATGGTGAAGTCGATGGTTCAATTATATTTAATTGAATCATTTCATCCAATTCCTTTTCCACCTGCGACTGAAAGTGTATAGGAATAGGATACGGCCTAACCCTAATTGGATTATTGTCGGTAAGAATTATGTCATGTTCTATGACATCTGTGTGTCCAGGAATGTCAGTGAGAACATCCTGAAATGTTTGTAACATCGACGAGACTTGTCGATGTTCGTCACCAGAAAGATTAGGAGAAACAGAAACGTTTTTTCCAAGATTCCGTGGAATGTAATGGAACCACTGGAAGGGGAAGGTTGACATCAGAGAAGGTAGCTTCCTCATCCTGTATGACAGACAGGGATGAATAATGACCGTGAGGTGCAGGAGCATCATCCGTTGCCTGGAAAATAGGCAGCAAATAGTCCGGACGTTCGTTGAAATTCCGAAAGCATGTTTATGTGGAAAGTTTTATGCTTTCCATCAATATCGACCACATAGTCAACATCGGAAATCCGAGAGACTATTGCATACGGACCTTTCCATGCAATAAGAAGTCTATTTTCCCTACTGGGGAGTAGGACGAATGCTTTGTCACCTGGACAAAGTTGTCGTAGACATCTATTCTTATTAGCAAACTGTCTTGCCTTCTCTTTAGCAATTTCTGATGAAGCAGTTGCTAGCTTACATGCCTCAATGATCTTTTGTCTAAGAGCAATGACATACTCATATGAGGATTGAGTTTCATCGCTAATATCATCGGCAGTGATGAGATCGTGTAATAAAGACATAGGGCCGCGTGGACGCGCGCCAAAGACAAGTTCGAAGGGAGAAAATCCTGTGTGTTCATTAGGGACTTCTCTATAGGCAAAGAGAGCCGCGGGTAAAACCCTGTCCCAATCTTGAGGATGATCTTCAGTTATCTTACCAAGCAAAGTCTTGAGCGTTCTATTCAGACGCTCAACTAACCCATTAGACATAGGATGGTAGATACTACTGAGAGATCGTTCAATATGTAAGGTAGACATTACCTGTGACATAGTGTCAGATATGAGTTGAGTGCCATGGTCTGATAATATTTCTCTGGGGAACCCCAAGCGAGAAAATATCAACCAAAGAGCATCTGCGATATCTGTAGTAGATATGCTCTTAAGAGGAATAGCCTCTGGCCAACGTGTGCACATATCGACACATGTAAGGATAAACTGATGTCCTCTGGCCGACTTGACCTTAAAAGGGCCAATAATATCTATGGCCATTTTCTGAAACGGCCGAATAGGAATGTCAGCAGCCTGGATAGGCGCAGCATGTCGTGGTCCTCTAGATTTGACCTCCTGACATACCTTGCATGATCGGCAGTAAATACGAATGTCCTTATTGACAAAAGGCCAAAAGAAAGCCGCAAGGACTCTCGACTTCGTACGGGAAAAACCCATATGTCCAGCACATTGCGAGTCATGAGCATGTTGTAATATTTGCACTCTCATGCTCTTGGGAACAAGAATTTGCGAATGTGCCGACGTAGTCGAATCTTGTACCATACGTACAAGTACGCCGTTTCTCATTGCAATCCAAGATTTTCTATTTGTATCCTGATTCGGATCACCTTTCTTCGCAAGAACGAAGAATTTTTTTTAAAGAAGGATCTTCTTCTTGCAATTTTATGAAAGAGTCACGAGTGATTACTAAGTGACTATCTTGGCTATCAACTTCATTATCACTATTCAGTGATGTTTCGGGTGTTTGTAGAGCTTGTGCTCTTGTAACTACTGCATTTGTAGCTTGCATGTTATTATCTTCCCAAGCAGCAATCTGCTGTGGGGTACACTCCCTAACTCCGTGAATACGACCAATAATAAGGTCCGCAATAGGATTAGGTAAGAGACAAGCATGCACATCTCCAGTAAAGAAAGGAGTGGCAATGCGAATTACAGCAGTAGGATATTTTTCTAGAGTGCCGCCAAATGTGACACATTTAATAACCCTTCCTGTAGCACAAGATGGATCTACAAGCGATTGTCTAACACCAATAGTGGTGCATCCGGAATCGAAAAGTAGTGAGACCGGAGTATCATTAACAAGACCCTTATGTAGAATTAAAGAACCCCTCCCGTCATGCTCAACAGCAGCAGGAAGAGCGGGAAGTGGGTGACCACAACTCAAAGTAGTTATGGTACCCGGTTCGAATAAAGTACTGCATTGGGGGCATTTGTTTGCTCTCTCAAAGTCAAAAGCAGAACCAGTGACAGCGTCAAAGTTTTTATTATCAACAACATGATTACAGGCTCCCTCAGTTTCCTGTTGTACAGCATTAGCCTGCTGATATCTCTTTTTTTTGTGTTGAGATCTACCCCGACTATTATTACCTCTGAAGTTATCAGAGTTATTATTATCTCTGCAGTTATTATTGTCTCTATTGTAATTGTTATCCTGGTTCGAATTCCAGTTTCCACGATTACTATCATGTTCACATTGATGCGAACATCTATTTGTTTGGTTCTGAGGTCTTCGGCAGGAATAACCTCTATTACCATATCCTCTTTTGAAATGCCTATAATTATTAGGGTGATAGTAACGACCACTATCAGGTTGTCTCCAATTCTTCGAAGAAGAATCACCATGAAATTGGTTTCCATGATTTTTGACAGAAATTACCGCTGCTCTTTCTATCAAAATTTTGTTGGAATCTACGAGCAAAGTTTTGACCATACGGAGCTGCCGAAGCAACTGGTAAACCTTCTTTCACCTTAGAGTTACCCATGGTTATGTGTGGGTGCGCAGTTACGTATTGGCAACAGAAATCTTCCATTTCTTTTATTGTTTTAGGTTTACGTTCATGAAGGAAAGCAAGGAAAGACTCATTGACAGACGACATGACTTTGTCTCTAAGTATTAAGTCCATAAGTCCTTCATAAGTTTTTTTTCCGTCTTAGATAGTTCAACCCATCGTGAGAAAGTAATGCGTATTCTTGCAATAAACTCGGAGAATTCAACTCCATTTTCAGGTAACATGTTTTTTAAATTGTAGACGATAGCCGTCTTCGTTAAGCTGATATTTCTTTAACAGAGCGGCCCTGACAACCTCATAATTGTTCTTGTCAGGTTCATCCACCATATTTAATATACTTAGAGCTTTACCTGTCAGTATCCCTGATAACTGATAAACATATTTTGCTTTGTCTATGTTATGAGCTGTACATGCTTGTTCAAATCTGTCCAGATAGAACATTATGTCATCACTGGAAGGACTAAAAGTTGGCAACTTAATCTTAAAAGTATCATTATTAGCCTTACCAGAAGATGAACCCTTGTTTGAATCATTACCATTACTCATGTTCATCAATTTCAATTTTTCCAACTCTAAAGCTAAGACCTTTTCTTCATGTTCCATTTTTGCTTTCTCTTTCCTCTCATCAGATTCTCTCTGTAATCTTCTCTCCTCAGCCTGAGCCTCTATTTGAAGTCTTTCAGCTTCTTTTTCAAGTCTTTTATTTTCAGCCTCTTTTTCAAGTCTTTTATTTTCAGCCTCTTTTTCAAGTCTTTTATTTTCAGCCTCTTTTTCAAGTCTTTTATTTTCAGCCTCTAGCTGGAGTTTTCTTTCCTCAGCTTCTGATTCCCTTTTTTGTTTTTCCATTTCCATTTGGAATCTTTTTTCATCCACCTGCATCTGCAGTTTCTTTTGTTCAGCTTCCATATGCAGTTTCTTTTGTTCAGCTTCCATTGCTTTATCATATCGAGCAGTTGCAAATTCTTCTAACTTATCACCAGTCTTCCCAAGCAATTTACCCTGCTCAATAAAGTGCTCAAATGTAGACATGTTGTCTAACATATGAGTCCAAAACCTGAAATAATTAACTAATTTATTTCAAACCTAAGTGTAACAAGTCTTAATTAAGCACTTGTATATTCACATCACCTTATATTATCCCAGTCTCTGTGGGAAACAAGTCTCCAATCAAAGAACTTGTATATGAAATATCACCAATCAATTCTTGATCATAAGTGCACTTCTCATTCAATAGTGCACAACACTATTCATCATTCATTTATCATCAGTGTAGTAGTAACAGTGCATTAGCATAGCCCATTAACTAATTACTATAACTGTAAACAATGACTATGTAAACACATGCAGAATGTAAACATTGAAAATGTAAACAATGCAAACAATGTAAACAATAACAATGTAAACAATAACAAAGATCAGCAACAATACAAAAACGTTCGCAGAAATCAACTAAAAATAAAGCAGAAATTAATGAAATATCACAAAAAATGTGACGATATCTACGATAGAATTAAACAAAATACATGACACCACAGTGTATAAACAAAAATGTTGTATGAAACTAAATTATAGACAAGAGTAGGCTAACAAATACAAACAAATCAAAACAAAACTAAAGAATGCGAAATAATAACGAAAACAATATTAAAACATGTCATCACAGCTAACATAAATAGCAACAGAAGTCGCTTAGCAAATTCCAGTATCGGAAATTTGCAAACCCTACAGAAAACGCTCACAATAGACGACCTCTATGACGTGGCATAATCTAACGGAGACACCACCCAACCGAGAACCCGCTGAAATATAAACATATAAATATACAAATAACATATAGACATATAACATATAGAATGAGATGATACACAGAAGACTCAGCAGAAGTATAAGGGCACAGTTTACATACAAACAGGCCACTTAACTTATAGGCTTCCAATCGTCGAACAGCAGAAAAACGGATGTCAATCAACGTCCTAAAGAGCGAAGCTCCAACGATGATGGCACATCTGAACTGCTTCCACTGCTAACACGATGGTACTTGAGCTTCTGACATACTGTGTGTTGAGTTGTTTCGGCACTTGACCTTCTAATCCAAAAGTAAGTTGATGGAAATCGGTACTTGGCCTTCTTCAGAAAACAACCCGTTTCAACCGGCACTTGACCTTCACAAAAAACGACAGCACTGGAACCTTGACAGCAGCAACTTGCTTGACTTGCGTAAAAGATAACAGCAGTCCGAGTTATCCGGCAACATGTAACAACGCCGGGTACTGTCAAATTCTTGTTTCCGTCAAAAAATTGAAATTTTGACTTTTACCGGGCAACGCCGAGTACTTTGAAAATGGTGAAGATGTTGACTGTATTGAAGAATGTTAATTTCTTGAAGGATGCTGATGAATTCTTGTTGAAAATGAAGTGGGTAAGGGACCCCGTGTTTGCTGGTACCAGAATCAAACCAGCTTATGGCCACCAAATGATGCGTGATGCCATATGATGATGGATGGTATCCGCATGTCTGGTTTTGTGTAGTGTGCAGATGTGTTCAGTCAAACAATGTTCATACAAAAATAACAGGGCAATCCACATAGGACGTCAGTAAACTCACGACGTATAAAGTCAATGATTCTTGAAACAGCCGTTGACGTTTTTCTTCATTATTTATTGTGGACGCCACAGTGACAAAATGGTTACGCGAATATGTAGACACATCAAACAGTCATTATCACAGCAACATTCAATACAGCAATAGACGGTAGACAGCATTACAATGATGAGTCAGATGCATGTTATATTTCATAGTGCTGTAAATGTAGTCAGGTGAAAAACTCCATCCTTTTCTATAACAGCCAGGAGATAACCAGATGTATGAGATCAGTTCACTCTCCTTAGTCTGACTTCAGCAAGACAGACACGTCTGCCGAAGTATAAATAATGTCCTCAAAAATATCCTCTAGATAACAAAGGTTTTTCAAACCTAGTTCAGGTAACCAAGTAGCAAGTAATAGTCCTTGGGACCTGCATCAACCGATGCAGCACAATACAGCGACATGTGAGCTGGGAAAACATCTCGTGACGACGACTTTCGAAGACAGGCTATGAACCAGAAATCGCTCACGACCAAAAATCGATAGAGTTAATGAAAATGTTAATTTACCTTGCCTTCCGGAAATACACAGAAATATTATGCCTCCCGACATGTGGGAAACACTAGAGGTATTATCTCGAATAAACGAAATATCCATAAGAGGACTACACATCCCTGACAGAACAAAAAATAGCGGAGATCCCCTCTTCAACGAGGCATCTCTTTCGCCATTCAAATCGCTCACTCCACTAGTGGTGGGCGGAAACCGATCGACCAAAAAGCAAGACCAGTCATGCGCAGTCCGGCGCGAAAAATGACCACAGCTCAAAAACTCAACTGCATTCAATACCAACGCGAGAAGACAAATGCTTACCGAGAAAAGTAACTATAAATTTCAAGCACTTGTTGCCCTTGCGTTATAAAATAGATATTGTAATAAAATGATGTTGCGAGAATTTATCACGCAACAGCTTGCTAGTGAGTTTTTCCTTTAACTCTTGAAATGCTAATTCACATTGCGCAGACCAAACAATTTTATCTGGATTTCCTTTGCGAGTCAGATCAGTCAGAGGAGCACATATAGAGTTAAAATTTTTTATATATTTTTGGTAAAACCCACATAACGACACGAATGATCGCACGTCTTTTTTTGTTTGTGGTCTAGGTGCTCTCTGCAGTTTTTCCAAGTTCTTGGGGTCAGGGGTCATGTTACCCTGATATACAGTATGTCCCAAGAATTCCAACTCTTTGCATCCAATACAACACTTTGTTGGTCTAGCAGTTAAGTTCGCTTCCCTAAGCCTATCAAATAACATATTCAGAGAGTTAATGTGTTCCTCAAATGTTTCCGTGGCGACAAGAATATCATCCATGAAATTCGTGATACATGGATTATTCAGGGGATCCAACAATTTGCGCATCATCCTAGAAAATACACTCCGAGCATTTTTCAGTCCAAATGGTAGCATGTTGAATTCATAATGTCCTTCCGAGGTGCTAAAGGCTAAATAAGGTCTAACTTCAGGCTTCACTGGAATCTGGTAATAGCCTTTGCTAAGATCCACCTTCGAAAATTACTTTGCCTTGTTCAATCTGGCAAATAACTGTTTTGTGTCTGGTAATGAATCCACTTGTCCTTCTGTGACAGCATTCAGTTTCCTGTAATCTATGCACAGTCTATGTTCCCCAGACGGTTTCCTCAACAAAACTACACTGGAGCTAAAAGAAGATTCACTGTGTGAAATAATCCCTTCTTTCAACAAATAATCTATTTCCTCTTTCAATGCCTTCTCCTTCGCGAACGGAATAGAATAGGCTCTCATACAGATTGGGTTTGAGTCTACCAGCTTCATGTCATACTGTAGCAAATTTGTATGTCCTGGTTTATCTGTTAATACATCTGTATGTTCCTCCAGAACCTGTTGAACTCTCTCCCTCTGATTTTTAGTCAGGTGATTACTGACTTTTACCTGTGCGGCTGTTTCACAAGGATGTAATGGGTATTCATGTGAGGTGAGTGGTTCCTTTTGTATTTGAGTTGCGATAGCCAAGGTCAGTAAGGGGGTGCTTTCCTGGAGTGGTCTGTTCAGATACTTCTTTAAAAGGTTTACATGATATACTTTCTCCTTCCCCTTTTTGTCAATTTCATAGTTTGTTCTAGACACCTTCTCTAGAACCGTATATGGACCTTGCTATCCAATTTGCAACTTATTCTGGCTGCCGGGTAGTAGAAGAAGCACATTCTCTCCCACAGCTAATTCTCTGTCCTTTGCGTTCCTATTAAAGTAAGCTGCATGTTTCTTCCTGGCTTGTCTCAAATTATCATTTGCCAGTTTCCATCCAGCTTTCAGACGAGTGGTCAGCTCGTTCACATATTGATATGATGAGGTAACAGTCTCTTCTGCTTTCTCATCTGTCCAGGTCCTTAATAAGGCTTCCAATGGACCTTTTATTGGCCTCCCAAATAGCAGAGTTGCGGGAGCCATCCCGGTTGAACTATGTGGTACCTCCCGATACGCAAACAACGCGGCGGGCAGAAATTGATCCCACATATCAGGTTTTTCATGTGCCAGCTTCCTCAGGATAGAAATGAGAGTCCCGTTGAACCTCTCTACCTGGCCGTTCCCTTGTGGATGGTACAGACTACAATGAAAGTGTCTGGCTTGAAATAGCTTAAAAACTTCTTCCGTTAGTTTCCCCTTGAACTGTGAGCCATTATCAGTCAAGATTTGATGCGGGAATCCTAATCTTGTGAATATTGTAAGTAGTGCCTCTGCTACATGTTTCGAATCAATTGATGGCAGGGCTACCGCCTCTCCCCACATAGAACAATTTTCCACCAGAGTAAGGATGTAACTGTTCCTCCTCTTCGTCCGAGTGAGAGGTCCCACAATATCCACTGCAACCCTCTCAAAAGGTGTTCCCACTATGGGCATTTCCCCTAGAGTTGCTGGAGTAGTCCAATGCTTTGGAGCTACCCTTTGACATTCTGGACAGGATTTGACATATCTTTTTATATCCTCCGTTATCCCTGGCCAGAAGTAATGACAAGCTATACGCTGTCCTGTGGCGCTGATCCCCATGTGACCACTGAAAAGAATCGCATGCCCTAGTTCCATCACTTTTTCCCTATATGACGCGGGAAGAACCAGCTGGTTGTGACCATTTGTTCCAGTTCCGGCCTTCCTGTAGATCAATTTGTTCTTCATAAAGTACTCTCCCATGCTTGGAGGTGTGTGGCATTTGGGCAATTTTTTAAAACATGGCTTGAGTGTCCTATCCTCAGCCTGCGCCTTCCTCATCTCTTCTGGATGAGCATTTATAGGTTCACCTTCTTCCTCCTTTTTCTGTGACCTGGTCTGCACTGTCGCCATGATCACAGGTCTCTCAAGATTCCCCAAGAAGACGTATCTACACCCCAATATCAGAGGGTAGATTGGTTCATCTATCACTGCTGCTCTGATTTCTCCTTCCACATAGCGAGTTTTCACCGTTATCCTGGCGATGGGAAGTGTCATGAGTGGTATGTCCTTAGTTGCCCCTTGTATTTCCACTGTTTCTGTGGTATACTGACTTGGGTCCACTAGGCTAGACTTCACAACTGAATCATAATCCAAACCTGTATCATAAAGGCACCTTATGGTGACCCCATTACAAATAACATCCTCACATACTGGGGGGTGATAAGGTTCCTGCTGTCCATTAGGATTAACCTTTAATCTTTGTTTCCCCGACTTCATTGCAGCAATGTTTGAAGGTTTCCTTTTACAAAATTCGGTGTTATGGTAGTCTTTCTTACAACATTTGCACCATCTCTTTCCTTGGTTAAACGGTTTTCTTTCGTTATATTTTTGGTCATTGAACTGTGAGTTTCTATCACGATAATGATTTCGTGGCCTATCAAAGTTTGTCCTGCCTTTATTACCTTGTTCTCTCGTATCAAATTTACTAAATTGCTGTGGAGCTTTAAAATTGTCTATGTGCTTCTTTTTAGTGCCACTTACCTCTGCCTGGGCTGCCTGATACCTCTCAGCGACATTTAAAACCTCCCCCAATTTCTCTGCACCTTGTTCCATGAGAAATTTTCTCAAGTCTGGAGCCATGGACTCTCTTAATTGCTCTATCATGATCATCTCTTTAAGATCTTGGGTCTTCCCCAGAGCAGTCCATTTCTCCAAATAGGTTTCCAGTCTGGCAGAGAATTGGTGGTATGTCTCCCCAGACAACAGTTTGGCATTTCTAAACTTCTTACGATAAAATTCACCATTCTTTTCATATCTCAATAACAAAGCCTGCTTTAGCATGTCATAATTGTCTTGGTCGTCTCTATGCATATTAGCAAAAACTTCATAAGAAGTACCTCTCAGTCCCTGGGATAACTTAAGACTCCACCTCTCTCTCTCTCTAACCCATACGTAGTAGCTAATAGTTCGAATCTACTGAGGTACCCCTCGATGTCATCGTCTTTCTCAATAAAATGGTCTAAATGAAACCCCATAGCTGAGGTTGAGGCTCCCTGACTAGGCGTAGCATCTGAGGCAAAAGGGCTGGCACCATTTTCAGGAGCATGGCTTTGTAATTCCAGCTCCCTTAGTCGTAATTCGTGCTGCCTTTGCAATCTTCTATCTTCTGCTTCCCTTTCGGCAGTCAATCTCTTTTCTTCTGCCTCCCTTTCGGCAGTCAATCTCTTTTCTTCTGCCTCCCTTTCGGCAGTCAATCTCTTTTCTTCTGCCTCCCTTTGCTGTCGTTTTTCTTCTGCCTCCAATGCCTTAGCCTCTTTGTCAGCCTCAATCTGCAGCCTCTTAAGTTCTTTATCAGCCTCAATTTGTAACCTCTTCTCTTCAGCTAACCTTCTATCTTCCCTTTCAATATACTTGTCACATTCTGAAGTCACATATTGAATTAAAACTTGACCCTCCATGTTCATCTCCTTCGCCGTCAGCACAGCAGCCGATCTAAATTTTGCTAGATCTGCCATACTCAACATACAATTTAGCAATGACTAAGGTAAATTCCAAATATATAATTACCAAGGTAAACAAGAAGGTGTAATTATCAAGGTAATATATTAATTAATTAATTAATTACCACTGGCTGTGAAGATTCATCAACTTTTACTTTCCACTTTTTATTTTAAGGGACACTTTTAAATTTATTCCCTTATGCCCCCACTAGTTTAATTCCCAGACCAGGAGACCCTAATATCTTTGATGAACTTAATCCCCGGACAAGACCTCAATATTTGTAGTGGTTTTTGATGTTATTGTATGGTTGATATGTTACCTAGTGTACTGTATGAGGTCAGCTGTAAAGGCTCCTGAGATAAAAGCTTATGGGAGTTACAGGAGGCCTTTCTGCTACCACTTTACGACCTCAAACAGACATATTCTACTATAATGAGTGTTAGCTACATTAAAAGTCTAGGGTACTGAAATTTAATGTGTAGGTAATAAAATACACTGACACACACATGTAAATAATAAGTCTAATAATAATAATAATCTCTACAATACATTGAATTAACACTGGCTGTTAAAGTTTAAGTATAAAATTTTTTTTATTTATTTATTAGTCCTGAACCAATTTTTTCTTTTGGTCAGAACTTATGAAATGATAGGTATTTATCAATGAAATGCATATATATATTGCATAATCAAATATAACTTTTGTACATAGGTATATTATTACAATGGTTAATATTAATGGTATCTACAAAGTCTTGGGAACACTAGCACTGGATGGTTAGTTGGGGTGGCGTCATCATGCTCAATCTATGGTTACAAAAGTTTATAGTCCTTAACATATGGACTGATCTTAATGTTTCTATAACACGCTTTATTTTGTTATTTATGGTGGAAATATTGAATGAATCTCGAGCAGGCCAGGTTTGCAGTTTACTGGCCTGTAATGATGTAGTATAGAATTCTTGTGGCCCACTCCTCTCAGTAGCTGGAGTAAAATGTTAGGCTGCACAGACACCCGCTCTTGCACTTCTACAAGAGTATCTGGCACAATCGTAGTGCCAGATCAGAAACTCTGAAACAAAATTTGTGCCACGTGTCAGTACTCTGTTCACTGCGCCACTCTTACACACAACACCACAAAACAACATTACACAGACTGAGTCAGATCTCTCTGACCAACGTAACACATCTCACCCAGTTGTTATCGATTAGTACAAGTTCCCAAAGACTGCATTGCATCCGAAATATGTTCAATAGTTTCCTCCTCTCTTTAATAAGGTGGGTGATATGTTCCCACTGATGTCAATAATCGATCCTCCTTCGATAGTCTAGATAGGTTTCCATATATTATTAGTTTGTCTCTAGGCCCTGGACTGCGGCTGGGGACCTAGAGCAGGCACTTACTTGTCGTAATCATTTTTCATGATATGGCAGTATCAATCACTCAAAATATTAAAATAAACAAGATAAATGCTTTTTGCCTTACCACAATTCAGAATGAGAACACAGTTATTTAGGACTAGCAAAACTCAGCTGAGCTGCTGGCTAGACTAGGGCGTCCTTCTGATTTTTATTTATTAATTCCGGGAAATCACCGCTATCAGTCTAGAACTGTGTTACTGGACAGTCTTCTAACAAATGGTACAAGTGCGCGTCTCCCATTCACCAATATAAATACATTTGTCCAATCACGGACTTCCCCTCTAACTTTTTTTCAAATATTCAAACTAAAAGTCAAATTTCAGTCATATCTCAGTCAAGTGTGTATTATTGTCTGTTGGCCCGTCTGTCTCTACTTGGTTTTTCACACAAATACACTTGTTTCTTGGACCAACTACACGTAAAAACTGCACAAACCTGCCCCTTTAAGTTATTTTTAGCTTCTATCCTCCGACTTTCCCCTCTAGTTCATTGCAGTTTGATTTTTGCATTTTTAGGGCTCAATGACACCAAAACGTAACTTTAGTGAAATATGCACAAAAAACCTTTCGCTAGTCTGATGTGAACAATACAGTCTTTCGTCAATATCTTCCGTGTTATCTGTCCGTCTGTATAATTAATAGTATATTATTTCTCTGCTCAAGATGGACCATCAAACTAGCTAGGTTTTATTTTCATAACTTTATTATTAAAGAAAATCCTACTTTTCTCAAGGTTAGTTTTTTGAAAGATGTTTTTGAACCTTCGTCCACTGCGTTTGCCGCTGTATTCAAATAAAACAACCAATTACCGTAAAAGCGTCCAAGATATGACTGTTTCTAATAAGAGCCAAGGTCCTTTTTCTACCAATTCCTTACATTGTGTCAACTAGTGGCGTGATTTTTTTTTCTTTAAACTACCAATTGCGTCTTTTTGGCTTTTTAGATTCAAACACGTGTTCAGTCATATTTTTCCTTTTTATCTCCGTTTCCCCCCGTCTAAAAGGGTAAACCGTTTCGTCTGCATGTCTAACTAGTTAGTTTCAATGGCGGTAGAAACCGCTGGCATAGGCGAGAATGTATCCTCGTATCTTACGTATAATTTTATCCCTACATGTTATCTTACCCGTTATCTTTATAATTGGAGATATTTTAACGTTGTATCACTGTATTTTTCATCACAGCTGCATATTATTATGATTTATTGTATGATGTGATAATAACAATATTGTGCACGAATACTGTGATGAATATACCGAGATACAACGTTAAAATATCTCCAATTATAAAGATAAAATGTAGGGATAAAAATAATGCGTAAGATACTAGGAGACATGCTCGCCCATGCCCGCATTTCCTACCGCCTTTCAAACTAACTAGTTAGACGTGCAGATGAACACGTGTTGGAATCTAGAAAGGCAAAAAGACGCAATTGGTAGTAAAATAAAAAAAATAAAAAAAAATTCACGTCACTAGTTGACACAATGTAAGGAAATGAAAAAAAAAAGACCTTAGCTCTTATTCGAAACAGTCATTTCTTGGACGTTTTACGATACTTGGTCGTTTTATTTGAATTCAGCGGCAAACGCCGTGGAGAAGGTTCGCGAACAAATTTCAAAAAACTACCCTTGAGAAAAAAATATGTTTTTTCTTAATAATAGAGTTATGAATATAAAACCTAGCTAGTTTGATAGCCCATCTTAAGCAGAGAAATAATATACTTTAAATTATACAGACGGATAGATAACAAGGAAGATATTGACAAAAGACTGTATTGTTCATATCAGACTAGCGACTGTACTGTTCATACTTTCACTATAGTTTCAAAATTTCGTCCTTGAGACACGCAAATGCAAAAATCAAGCTGTAATGGACGAGAGGGGGAAGGTGGAGAATTGTGGCTAAAAATAACTTAGGAGGCAGATTTGTGTAGGGTATTGCATGTAGAACCAAGTGTGTTTTTGTGAAAAACCAAGTAGAGACAGACGGACCAACAGACAATAATACATACTTGACTGAGATCTGACTGAAATTTGACTTTTGGTTGTAGATTTGAAAGAGTTAGGGGGGAAGTCTGTGATTGGACAAATGTAATCATATTAGCGGGACAGAGACGCGCATTTTTGCCATTTGATACAATTCTGTCCAGGGACACAGTCTGTTATTGCCTGTGGTGTTTTTCCCAGAAGATATTACATACATTTAGTGGGACGCCATCATATAGCCAGCAGCTCAGCTGAGTTTTGCTAGCAATTAACTGTGTTCTCAATTCTGAATTCTGGTAAGAATGAAAGCATTTATTTTGTATATTTTAATATTTCGAGTGATTGATACTGCCATATCATATAAAATGATTACGACAAGTAAGTGCTCGCTCTAGGTCCCCAGCCCAAGTTCAGGGTCTAGAGACAAACAAAATATATATGGACGCCTAACTAAGACTATGGAAGGCGGATCTATTGTTGAGATCAGTGGGAACATATCACCTATCTTATTGAATAAAAGGAAACTATTGACCATATCTCAGATGCAATGCAGTCTTGGGGAACTAGTACTATATGAAAACAACTGGGTAAGATGTGCTATGTGGTCAGAGAGATCTGACCCATTCTGTGTAATGTTGATGTGTTGTGCTGTGTGTAAGAGTGGTGCAGTAAATAGAGTACTGACACATAGCACAAATTTTGTTTCAGAATTGTGAGTTTCTGTTGTGGCACTAAGGTAGTGCCACATAAGTAATCAAGATTACACAAGCAGATGTGTGTGCCGCCTAACATTGGTGTCGGTGCAGTCTAGCATTGTATTCTAGCTACCGAGAGGAGTGGGCCACCGGAATCCAGCATCAGATCTTCACAGACAAGATGAGTGAATTAGTGGCCTGCTGAGGATTCACCATAACTGTAGTGGTGTTGATGGTATTGTATGATGGAGATGTTACTAAATGTAATTGTATGAGGCCAGCTGTGAAGGCTCCTGAGATAAAATGTAGTTGTGAATTGACAGAAGGCCTTTCTTGCTACCACTACGACCTCACACTTAATTTTTTTTTTTTAATGAATGTGGCTACGTAAAGTGTCTAGGGTAATGATGTGTAGTGTGGTGTGATAGTTTCTAAATACACCCACAGATAATTAAGAAGACTAATAATATTAACAAGTGTTAAAATACACTGAACTAACTCACGTGTGTAAAAGTTTTGATAGAATTATATTACATTTATTTTGTTCTGTATCAATTTTTTAGGTTGACCAGAACTTAAAAGGATTTAGAGATTATGAAAGAAATGCATGGAATATTATATCATAAATGCAATAGTGTACATATATATGTACTATACTAGTTAGTTTTATTAAAATGTTCTAGTAGTCATCTACTTGGGAGGATATTTAATGTTTGTGCTGTTGGGGTGGCCTCATCACACCTGTCTATATTGACTATACAGTGTCCAGAAAATGGTGGGAATTTTTATGGGGTTATTAGTAACTAAAGGGCTTTGGTGAATGTCCAGCAGACCAGAGGCTCACTCATCTTATATTTGTAGCTCTGGTGCTGAAAACTGATGGTCCCACCTCTCCGTGCTGGCGGGCAATAATGGTGGTCTCTGTCACAAGTACTGCACAGATACACTCGAGTAAAGTCACCAACTGAATAGACACTGCTTTGTTGACAACAGAAACTCGCAGCTCTGCAATCAAAGTATGGGCCATGTGTCAAAATCTATTCTCTACCCACGTCTGGACACAACACTGACACAACAACCACATCATACAGACAGGTCAGATCTCTCTGACCAAACAGCACATTTACCATGGTGGTTTTACATCAGATAGATCCTCCCAGACTATAGATTCTGAAAAATATTTATTAGTTGTCTGCCCTAAAAGAGGATAGGTAATATGTTTCATTATTCTCAACACTTGATCTGTCTTGCCTAACCCTTGTTGGAGTTTATGTACATTGTTGGTCCCTAGACCCTGACTAGGGCGGGGGGTCTAGAGCAAATCCCTACTTGTTTGTAAGGCTAGATTTCGATATGGCAGTATCAAATCACTCGAACATGAAACAATATTCAAAATATATAAGGAAATAATTTCAATCTTACCAGATTATGAATAAATAACACAGAAATGCTAGCAAAACTCAGCTGAGCTGCTGGCTATAGTATGGCGTCCCTAACTTTCTTTCACTTTCTTTCATATGGAAATCACCACACTTTAAAATCTGTGTCTATCACTGAACAACTATTGAAGAATGGCCCCACTTTCGCGTCTGAGCGCTAATGATATGATTGTCTGTGGCCAATCACTGCCTAGGTTTATTTTAAATTTCAAATTTCCTACCATAAAGTCATTTCAGTCATGCTTCAGTCAAGTATGGATGGTTATCTGTTAGTCTGTCCGTCTCTACTTGTGTTTCTACAAAATGTACTCGATTTTTGAACCAACCTTTCTCTCCCCTCCAAAATTTTGTCGTTAAAAGTTATATTTAGACACAGCTACCACCCAAAAACCCTCTCCTCCATACTAAGTAAATTTGAACAACACCTGCGTTTCGAGGTCGTGTTTTTTTTTGTGCAACTTTTAGCGACACCTTTAGCTTCAATACAGTCTTTTTGTCATTATCTTCAATATTATCTATCCGTCTGTAAAATTAAGACCATATTAGTTCACTGCTCAGAATAGGCCATCCGGCCAGCTAATTTTTATATTCCTAACATTAATATTAAGAAAAAAGTACTTTTTAAATTTTGTAATATTCCAAACATCTGCGTTTTAGCCGCTGAATTCAAATCAAGGGCTTGGTATTGCAAAAGCGTCCAATAAATGACTGTGGCGTAACATATCTAAGGTCCCTTCTGTCGAGTTGCTTACTTTTTATGTCAACTTGGGAAACGTGACTTTTCTCCGTTTCCCCCCCCATTGCGTCTCCTTAGCCTTTCTAGTCTCACGCAATCTTTCCAGTCATATTTTTTTCCTTTTTGATCCGCCGTTCCCCTCCTGTCTAGCAAGTCAATTATTATGGAGGATGATGACCCGCGGTCTAGGCGATCATGTACTATTCGCAGCCTACGCATTATGTTTTTTATCCTTAAATGTTATCTTTGGAGGATTTTACCGTTGTATCTCTGTCAATTTCACTACACATCTCCCCACTTGAAAACATGCCTATGGCAAGTTCCAAAACCAGCGATACACATAGGTAAAATTACTCCTCACGTCTGCCACTACTCTAATTTTGATCACAGGGGTGCCGACTGAGGAAATCTGCACCGACATTCAATTTGCCTGGGATATATTGGATACTGAACTGATAAGGTTGAAGCAATAAAGACCACCTCAGCAATCTTGCGTTTTCATGCTTAGCCTGAGATAAGAATACGAGAGGCTGATGGTCCGTCTCCACCACAAATGTCCTACCATACAGGTAGATTTGAAACTTCTTTATTGCCCATATTAACGCTAAACATTCTTTTTCGCTTGTGGAGTATCCTTGTTCCGCCTTATTCAATTTGCGGCTTGCATAAGCGACTGGTTTAAGTTCCCCATCAGGTGAAGATGATCTTTGCAACAAAGCCCCTCCGAGTCCTACATTACTTGCATCGGTTCTTAAGACAAAGTCCTGTGTCAAATCAGGCAGTTTGAGAATAGGCTTGCTAGTGAGTTTTTCCTTTAACTCTTGGAACGCTAGTTCACATTGTGCTGTCCAAATAATTTTATCTGGAAGTCCCTTGCGAGTCAGATCAGTCAGAGGAGCACAAATAGCGTTAAAATTTTTGATGTATTTCTGATAAAATCCGCATAACGACACGAATGATCGCACGTCCTTTTTTTGTTTGTGGCCTAGGTGCTCTCTGCAGTTTTTCCAAGTTCTTAGGATCAGGGGTCATATTACCCTGATATACAGTGTGTCCCAAGAATTCCAACTCTTTGCAACCAATACAACATTTTGTTGGCCTAGCAGTTAAGTTCGCCTCCCGAAGTCTATCAAACAACATCTCCAGAGCTTCAATGTGTTCTTCAAATGTCTCTGTGGCGACGAGAATATCATCCATGAAATTCGTGATACATGGGTTATTCAGGGGATCCAACAATTTTCGCATCATCCTTGAAAACACACTCGGAGCATTTTTCAGTCCGAATGGTAGCATATTGAATTCATAATGTCCATCCGAAGTGCTAAAAGCCAAATAAGGTCTCACCTCAGGCTTCACTGGGATCTGGTAATAGCCTTTACTAAGATCCACCTTTGAAAAGTATTTTGCCTTGTTCAGTCTGCCAAATAACTGTTTTGTGTCTGGTAATGGATCCACTTGTCCTTCTGTGACAGCATTCAGTTTCCTGTAATCTATGCACAGTCTGTGTTCCCCAGACGGTTTTCTCAACAAAACGACACTAGAACTAAAAAGATGATTCACTGTGCGAAATAATCCCCTCCTTCAACAAATACTCTATTTCTTCCTTCAATGCCTTCTCCTTCGCGAACGGAATAGAATAGGCTCTCATACAGATTGGGTTTGAGTCTACCAGTTTCATGTCATACTGTAGCAAATTTGTATGGCCTGGTTTATCTGTTAATACATCTGTATGTTCCTCCAGAACCTTTTGAACTCTCTCCCTCTGGTTTTTAGTCAGGTGCTTACTGACTTTTACCTGTGCTGCTGTTTCACAAGGATGTAATGGGTATTCATGTGAGGTGAGTGGTTCTTTTTGCATCTGGGTTGCAATAGCCAAGGTCAATAAGGGGGTGCTTTCCTGGAGTGGTCTGTCCAGATACTTCTTTAACAGGTTTACATGATAAACTTTTTCCTTCCCCTTTTTTGTCAATTTTATAGTTTGTTCTAGACACCTTCTCTAGAACCGTATATGGACCTTGCCAACCAATTTGTAATTTATTCTGGCTTCCGGGTAGTAGAAGCAGCACCTTCTCTCCGACTGCCAGTTCCCTGTCCTTTGCCTTCCTATTAAAATATGCTGCATGTTTCTTCCTGGCTTGTTTCAAATTATCATTGGCCAGTTTCCATCCAGCTTTCAAACGAGTGGTCAGTTCGTTCACATATTGATACGATGAGGTAACAGTCTCTTCCGCCTTCTCATCTGTCCAGGTCCTTAATAAAGCTTCTAAAGGACCTTTTATTGGCCTCCCAAATAGCAGAGTTGCGGGAGCCATCCCGGTTGAACTATGTGGTACCTCCCGGTAAGCAAACAATGCGGCGGGCAGGAATTGATCCCACAGATCCGGTTTTTCGTGTGCCAGCTTTCTCAGGATAGAAATGAGAGTCCCGTTGAACCTCTCTACCTGGCCGTTCCCTTGTGGATGGTACGGACTACAATGAAAGTGTCTGGCTTGAAATAGCTTAAAAACTTCTTCCGTTAGTTTCCCCTTGAACTGAGAACCATTATCCGTCAAGATTTGATGCGGGAATCCTAATCGGGTAAATATTGTAAGTAGTGCCTCTGCTACATGTTTTGAATCAATTGATGGCAGGGCTACCGCCTCTCCCCACATAGAACAAGTGTCCACCAGAGTAAGGATGTAACTGTTTCCTCCTCTTGGTCCGAGTGAGAGGTCCTACAATATCCACTGCAACCCTCTCAAAAGGTGTTCCCACTATGGGCATTTCCCCTAGAGTTGCAGGAGCAGTCCAGTGCTTTGGAGCTACCCTTTGACATTCTGGGCAGGATTTGACATATCTTTTTATATCCTCCGTTATCCCTGGCCAGAAGTAATGACAAGCTATACGCTGTCCTGTGGCGCTGATCCCCATGTGACCACTGAAGGGAATCGCATGCCCGAGTTCCATCACTTTATCTCTATATGAAGTGGGAAGAACCAGCTGGTTGTGACCATTTGTTCCAGTTCCGGCCTTCCTGTATAAGAGTTTGTTCTTCATGAAATATTCCCCCTTGCTCGGAGGTGTGTGGCATTTGGGCAATTTTTTTAAAACAGGGCTTGAGTGTCCTATCCTCAGCCTGCGTCTTCCTCATCTCCTCTGGATGAGCATTTATAGGTTCACCTTCTTCCTCCTTCTTCTGTGACCTGGTCTGCACTGTCGCCATGATCACAGGTTTCTCGGGATTCCCCAAGAAGACGTATCTACACCCCAATATCAGAGGGTAGATTGGTTCATCTATCACTGCTGCTCTGATTTCTCCTTCCACATAGCGAGTTTTTCACCGTTATCCTTGCGATGGGAAGTGTCATGAGTGGTATGTCCTTAGTCGCCCCTTGTATTTCCACTGTTTCTGTGGTATACTGACTTGGGTCCACTAGGCTAGACTTCACAACTGAATCATAATCCAAACCTGTATCATAAAGGCACCTTATGGTGACCCCCATTACAAATAACATCCTCACAAACTGGGGGGTGATAAGGTTCCTGTTGTCCATTAGGATTAACCTTTAATCTTTGCGTCCCCGACTTCATTGCAGCAATGTTTGAAGGTTTCCTTCTACAAAATTCGGTGTTATGGTTATCCTTCTTTCACCATTTACACCATCTTTTCCCTTGGTTCAACGGTTTTCTTTCATTGAACTTTTGGTCATTGAACTGTGAGTTTCTGTCGCGATAGTCATTTCTTGGCCGCTCAAAGTTTGTCCAACCTTTATTTCCCTGCTCTCTATTATCAAATTTATTAAATTGCTGTGGAGCTTTAAAATTGTCTATGTGCTTCTTCTTAGCACCACTTACCTCTGCCTGGGCTGCCTGATACCTCTCAGCAACATTTAAAATTTCCCCCAACTTCTCTGCACCTTGTTCCATGAGAAATTTTCTCATGTCTGGAGCCATGGACTCTCTCAATTGCTCAATCATGATCATTTCTTTAAGATCTTGGGTCTTCCCCAGAGCCGTCCATTTCTCCAAATAGGTTTATAGTCTAGCAGAGAATTGGTGGTATGTCTCCCCAGACAACAGTGTGGCATTTCTAAATTTCTTACGATAAAATTCACCATTCTTCTCGTACCTTAATAACAAAGCCTGCTTTAACATGTCATAATTGTCTTGGTCTTCCCTGTTCATTTTAGCAAATACTTCATAAGAAGTACCTCTCAATCCCTGTGATAGCTTTAAGCTCCACCTCTCTCTCTCTAACCCATATGTAGTAGCTAATAACTCAAAACGTCCTAGGTACCCCTCTATGTCATCGTCTTTTTTCAACAAAATGGTCTAAATGAAACCCCATAGCTGAGTTTGAGGCTCCCAGACTGGGCGTAGCATCTGAGGCAAAAGGGCTGGCACCATTTTCAGGAGCCGGACCTTGTAATTCCAGCTCCCTTAGTCGTAATTCGTGCTCCCTTTGCAACCTTCTATCTTCTGCCTCCCTTTCGGCCTTTTTTTCTTCTGCCTCCCTTTGCTGTCGTTTTTCTTCTGCCTCAATCTGCAGCCTCTTAATTTCTCTATCAGCCTCAATTTGTAACCTCTTCTCTTCAGCTACCTTTCTATCTTCCCTTTCAATATATTTATCACATTCAGCCGTTACATATTGAATTAAGATCTGACCATCCATTCCCATCTCCTTTACGGTCAGCACAGCAGCTGATCGGAATTTTGCTAGCTCCGCCATACTTTTCAGACAATATAATAATATACAAGCTAAATCTCTAACCAGTAAATACACTAAGTACTTCTTATGACTATAGTCTAACCAATTCTAACTAACCAGTTAACTAATTAATTATTACTGGCTGTGAAGATTCACCAACTTTTATCTGCAGGGACACTTTTAATTTTAAAGGAAATTTTACAATTTATTTCCCTACTTTTATTTCTCCCACCAGGAGATCCTAATATTATTGTTGGGCTAATTATCCCTGGACAAGACCCCAATTTATGTAGTGGTGTTGATGGTATTGTATGATGGAGATGTTACTAAATGTAATTGTATGAGGCCAGCTGTGAAGGCTCCTGAGATAAAATGTAGTTGTGAATTGACAGAAGGCCTTTCTTGCTACCACTACGACCTCACACTTAATTTTTTTTTAATGAATGTGGCTACGTAAAGTGTCTAGGGTAATGATGTGTAGTGTGGTGTGATAGTTTCTAAATACACCCACAGATAATTAAGAAGACTAATAATATTAACAAGTGTTAAAATACACTGAACTAATTCACGTGTGTAAAAGTTTTGATAGAATTATATTACATTTATTTTGTTCTGTATCAATTTTTTAGGTTGACCAGAACTTAAAAGGATTTAGAGATTATGAAAGAAATGCATGGAATATTTTATCATAAATGCAATAGTGTACATATATATGTACTATACTAGTTAGTTTTATTAAAATGTTCTAGTAGTCATCTACTTGGGAGGATATTTAATGTTTGTGCTGTTGGGGTGGCCTCATCACACCTGTCTATATTGACTATACAGTGTCCAGAAAATGGTGGGAATTTTTATGGGGTTATTAGTAACTAAAGGGCTTTGGTGAATGTCCAGCAGACCAGAGGCTCACTCATCTTATATTTGTAGCTCTGGTGCTGAAAACTGATGGTCCCACCTCTCCGTGCTGGCGGGCAATAATGGTGGTCTCTGTCACAAGTACTGCACAGATACACTCGAGTAAAGTCACCAACTGAATAGTCACTGCTTTGTTGACAACAGAAACTCGCAGCTCTGCAATCAAAGTATGGGCCATGTGTCAAAATCTATTCTCTACCCACGTCTGGACACAACACTGACACAACAACCACATCATACAGACAGGTCAGATCTCTCTGACCAAACAGCACATTTACCATGGTGGTTTTACATCAGATAGATCCTCCCAGACTATAGATTCTGAAAAATATTTATTAGTTGTCTGCCCTAAAAGAGGATAGGTAATATGTTTCATTATTCTCAACACTTGATCTGTCTTGCATAACCCTTGTTGGAGTTTATGTACATTGTTGGTCCCTAGACCCTGACTAGGGCGGGGGGTCTAGAGCAAATCTCTACTTGTTTGTAAGGCTAGATTTCGATATGGCAGTATCAAATCACTCGAACATGAAACAATATTCAAAATATATAAGGAAATAATTTCAATCTTACCAGATTATGAATAAATAACACAGAAATGCTAGCAAAACTCAGCTGAGCTGCTGGCTATAGTATGGCGTCCCTAACTTTCTTTCACTTTCTTTCATATGGAAATCACCACACTTTAAAATCTGTGTCTATCACTGAACAACTATTGAAGAATGGCCCCACTTTCGCGTCTGAGCGCTAATGATATGATTGTCTGTGGCCAATCACTGCCTAGGTTTATTTTAAATTTCATATTTCCTACCATAAAGTCATTTCAGTCATGCTTCAGTCAAGTATGGATGGTTATCTGTTAGTCTGTCCGTCTCTACTTGTGTTTCTACAAAATGTACTCGATTTTTGAACCAACCTTTCTCTCCCCTCCAAAATTTTGTCGTTAAAAGTTATATTTAGACACAGCTACCACCCAAAAACCCTCTCCTCCATACTAAGTAAATTTGAACACCTGCGTTTCGAGGTCGTGTTTTTTTGTGCAATTAGCGACACTTTTAGATTCAATACAGTCTTTTGTCATTATCTTCAATATTATCTATCCGTCTGTAAAATTAAGACCATATTAGTTCACTGCTCAGAATAGGCCATCCGGCCAGCTAATTTTTATATTCCTAACATTAATATTAAGAAAAAAGTACTTTTTTAACTTTTGTAATATTCCAAACATCTGCGGTTTAGCCGCTGAATTCAAATCAAGGGCTTGGTATCGCAAAAGCGTCCAATAAATGACTGTGGCGTATTATATCTAAGGTCCCTTCTGTCGAGTTGCTTACTTTTTATGTCAACTTGGGAAACGTGACTTTTCTCCGTTCCCCCCCCCCCCCCCCCCCCCCCCCATTTGCGTCTCCTTAGCCTTTCTAGTCTCACGCAATCTTTCCAGTCATTTTTTTCCTTTTTGTTCCTCCGTTCCCCTCCTGTCTAGCAAGTCAATTATTATAATATTTATGCATTCCATTTATAACTCCATTAATAACTGACCAAAAAAACATTGGTCTGAAAAAAAGTTATTGAAACTAAAACAGTCTGAGTTAGTTCAGTGTGTTATAAATTTTATTAATATCATTAGACTTATTAATTATCTGTGTGTGTTTGTATATTCTACTAAAACACATTACATTTCAGTACCCTAGACTTTTTAACGTAGCTACATTCATAATAGTAAAAGAGATATGTTTGAGGTCGTAAGTGGTAGTAAGAAGGGCCTTCTGTAATTCACATCTACATTTATCTCAGGAGCCTTCACAGCTGACCTCATACCTTACACTAGGTAACACTACAACCATACAGTACCATCAAAACCACTACAAATACGACATGGAACATTATCACAAAATAAACCTCTATCGTCCTCCATTCCTCCACTTTTGCCCTCTCTTGCCCTGGTCAGCAAATTCACTGGCACGGAAGTAGTTACAATGTTCTGTTTACTACGCTGAAAGAAATAGCTAATATGGATCACAACAACACAAAGGACTAGAGTTTTTTTTAAGGAATTATATTTTTTCCCCAAATATTCTTAATATTAGAAATTTTATTAAGATAATGTTATTTCTTTGTTTAGAAATAATTACTAGCTTATTTAATCTAAATAATTTTTTTTAACACACTACAAATATTACATTTAGTTTGAATGCGCTCTTAGGACCATTGTGCCCTAGGCCGTCCGCCTAGATTTGCCTAATGGAAGTGCCGGTCCTGAGAGACAGTGATATCAAAATAGCAATACAAAATAGCAATACAAAATAGCAATACAAAATAGCAATACAAAATAGCAATACAAAATAGCAATACAAAATCAAGAAGAGTTTTCATTTCATTGAGAAAAAAGGCCTACGTGAGGGAGGGAAAAAAATTCAAGGCCATCCAAAATAAACACACCATTATAAAAAATGTTAAAAGTCGTCAACTCAAATGCTAATCCATCACATTGTGTGGCTGTGAAACATGGCGACCAACAACCAAGAAGTGATAGACTTTCATAAATGGATGCATGTGTAGAATAGAAGGATTGAGATGTTAAGGCAAGGTCACAATGTAGAACTGATGACATAAACCAGTGGAACAACAGATGAGAAGAAGGTGCAGGAGATGGAAATGACACAAACTGAGATAAACATGTTGATAGCATTACAAGGTAGTTCTCGTACTGGAATCCCCAATGCAAGAAAGGTAGTAGGTGCCAGAAAAAAACACACAGAGGGATAAAACAGACATGGCAAGACCTGGAGCGGGTAACTCAAGACCTTGAGCGAGTAGCTCAAGACCTGGAGCGGGTAGCTCAGGTCAAGAGGCTTGGAAGTGTTTTTGTTGAAGGCCTAAGCTCCTTCTTGAGCTAAAGAGAGGTGATATTGGTTATGATTTGACCTAGGAGCCAAGAGACAAGGACATTAAGTTATGCATCGCTTAATTTTTTTTACATTATTATTTTTTCGGGAACAGTTTCGAAATTTAAAAAAATGAACTCCTAAAAAAACCAGCTGTTAACGAAGTTTCGTCTCAATGCATTAGAATCTGTCTACGCATTTCAATCGCCTACATATTGGAATAACCCCTCTCAATTTGCAACGAACGCGCCTGTTGGTAGACAGCGAAGCATTCCTCACCCACCGGCTGTCTCATTGATCATTGGCACCACCCAAAATCACGATAACCGCTACAAGCTAAAACTCCGCCTACTTCCAGTACCGCACCGCCCACTTTTGAATGACGTATGATCTTGTTGCAGCCGGCTTGTTGTTCAGACTTGTAAGTTTGACAGTACTTGTTTGAACCAGAGGATGGACTTTTCATTAAGCGAGTTCAGATTTGCGTTTTAAAAATAGAAGAAAAATAAATAAGAAAAAAAAAAAAAAAATTAAAACGTTTTAAAAATACTTGTAGACTCCGGTGTTTGGAAAACTGGCCTGTGTCGTGTGTTCTTGAAGATTTTTTTTATATTTTCTTAACTTTTTTTCTGCGATGTGAAAAATAAGCTTCTAATATCTATCCAGCGATCATTAGTTTTAAGAATTCTGAATTGGAACACGTATTCTCTTGGACGTAATATTCGGGAGATACTTTTGTCACAAGAAACAGTGTTTTGTGTGAATCGATGAAGCTGGATATACTGTGTTCCGATGTGAGCAGGAGTGTCTGATGTAATGATTTGACAGTTCTATGGAAAGGTACTCTAAAATATGTATTTTATTTACGTTTTTTTAAAAATAGTTTTTGGTTTGAAGTAATTTTAATGTTAGATTATGACATAATATAGGGGCCTAATATATGTTAACAATAGGTGTGTGTTTTTTTTTAAGTGTTGTTTGGTAATTAGATTTAGGTTTACTTTTCGGAATAAAGTAGGCTAAATATTGGTATCCCTTCCCTTCTTCATGGCGGGTGGAAAACAAAAAAAGACTGTGAGATGAGAAGTAAAGGAAATTTCAGATGTATACTTTCATGGGGTAGGCCTACTTACTTTTTTGCGATTATTTTGCCGTGAAGCGTTGTGGGGCGTTCAAGTTTCCGTTTTTAAGCCAGTTATGTCGCAGTATCTGCTGTGAGTCGGAGTTGTAGAATTTATCTGATCTTATCTATCCATCTGCTGTTTGGTCTTTCTTGTGCTCTGAAACCATAACTTCTACGGTTGTATTGCACATATTGGTAATCATGTGTGTACTTAACGCATTTGGTACCCGGGGTGGATCTTACATTTGCCCCTCCCACCCACCCCAAAGAAACAGACGTGCAAGCATATTTTTAAGAGAAAGTACTATCAGAATAGTGTCCGATGGTACCCCTCTCCTGGCTGTCAGTTGGGGCGGTCCGCCTCCCTCGCGACCCCATAGTACGCCACTGGTGGTAATTGATCTTAAAAGATGCCCAAACCACTTTATTTTTCTCTCCCTTGCAGTGGCGGGTTATGGTTGTGCGATGCCTAGGGAAGCTTGCAAGGCCCTAGACAAGCGTGAACTAGCGGGGCCCTTTTCAGACAAATTCAGGTATCGACAAGCATATATTTGCGCACGATGCCCCGAAAGGGGCGAGACCCAAGGCATTCGTGTAGGCCAGGGGTCGGGAACCTTTCCGTGACAAAGAGCCAAATATTTAATTTTGTCTCCACTTTAACAAATTAAAGAGCCGCATGAAACAAAAAAATCACATGGTATCCCTCATTCACTAAGAGTTAAGTAGTAGAGAGCCGCACGAGATGGCTCAAAGAGCCGCATGCGGCTCGTGAGCAACGGGTTCCCAACCCCCTGGTCTAGGCTGTCTATATTCTATACCGTAATCTGCCACTGTCTGTAGGCTTATGTTCCTGATGCAGTATATAGTATCTACAATTTGTCTGATATCATCATTTCACGTTCTGTCTCTCCTGGTTTCTTAAACATCTCAACTGGCACGATGCAATTTTTCTCTCCTGTGCTCTGTTCTGGGGCCAGGTTTGACTCTTCTACTGACCAAAGTTTATTTATGTCCAGGCTACGGACACCCCTGACATTGCTATAGTCAAATCGACCAAGTTGCTGCTGTAACATGGGGCATAGGGAATTTCGGTGTTGGGACTACAATGTGAGCTATACAAAAAAAAAAGAGATAATGGATTCCGTTACACCATCCATTGAGGCATATTGGGAATATGGTGTTAGGCCCATATTTTCTTGACCATCGGCACACTAGAGGCGATGTGGTTAGCATCACGCCGGCCGCCTTAACCTTCCCAGAGTTGCTCTAAAAAAATCCCACCTCTACTGGGGATCGAACCATTGACCACCGAGCTAGGAAGCCATTCTCTAACCACTTTCATAAATTTATTATATTTATGTATTAAATGCGTTCCCATCCGTTCAGGGTGGACTATTTACAAATATCCGCAACATTTTCGGTAGCAAATGTTTAAATGTTCTTACCAATTTAAGTTACGCAGTTCCCCGAAATGCATTGCCTATAAGTAATGAATGCGCATCTCCGTCCTTGATTTATACTTAGCGGTTTACAATGAACGTAGTTATGTAAATTTATAGTCAAACGAATCTTTACAATATGCAGTAAACATTGCTGTCGGTAGTATATGATTAACAAAACACAGGGACAATCTAATGCATATTTTTAGTTTGAAAGGAATTTTACAGAACGGGTGAAAAAAAAATCTTTTTCTTCAACCTTTCAACTCCTAAATGATCTCAGCCAATAATGCACTTTTTTGGGGGTGCAAAATTGGCTGCGCGTCCTTTCGCGATGTACTGTCACAGCAAGGCGATGACGCCGTTTGGTTGGTCCTAGGTTCGATTACCGGTAAGCCTATCACTTATATTTTCTTTTCTGTTGTCTAGTGTCATCCTTTATGTCCAACGAGTACCTGTTAATTACCTTTAATTATTTATTTATTTATTTATTTAAACTCCTAAAGGAGCATAGGAGCATAGACTTTCAACAAATTTGTGCCAAATCTTCCTGTCACGTGCCATCAGCTCTAGATCTTTCTATGTCTTCTTCCACCCCCCCTCGTGTCTGTCTCCAGTTGTCTTCTCCATGTGCCCTTGATTACCTCTCTTAGCCTGGGGTTTCCAGAACTGGGACTATAAATAGATTTTCTCAATGTGTGTTCAATCCATCTCCATCGCCTTCTTCCCATCTGTTTTTCAACTAAAATAATTATTGATAACTCGGCCGATACAGGGTCTCAAGTCGATACGCCCTATATATATAAACCATTAGCAAGATAGAAAACAGGAAAAACAAGAAAGCAGTATAATGTGGGATATCTAAGAAATCAGGAAATAAAAGTAAAATTTTTCTACTAGGTACTCCAACAGCTGGAAGATGAAACAGATACGGAAGACCACTGGCAACAAGTAAAACATTTATGGAACGAGACATGTGAAGAAGTACTGAGAAAAAGAGAACGTCTGCACAAAGCATGGATAACAACAGAAACCATTAGTAAGATAGAAGACAGGAAAAACAAGAAAGCAGATTTAAACAGAAGCAAAACCAGAAGCTCCAAAGCCAAGGCTCATGAAGTGTACATAGAAGCAAACAAAGAAGTAAGAAGAAATATCAAAAGAGACAAGAGGAAGTATTTTGAAGAGTTGGCAAGGGAAACAGAGGAAGCTGCAGCCAAAGGAAATATGAGGGACCTGTACAACAACACAAAGAAGCTAACAGGGAAATATAAGCAAGCAAATGGCCTCATAAAAGATAAGAATGACAAATTGCTTAGTAATAAACAAGAACAAATGAAGAAAAAAAACTCAAAATTAATAACACTAGCATTTTTAAAAATGAATAAATTATTCCTCTATATATTCTTAAAAAAATTCTAAATAAATATTTGCCTAGTTTTCGCGAGGCGCGCTCCGTTCAACATAGACACAGGTCTCCGTTGGTTATATAAGGGCGCATGTCCAAATATAATGACTTGTTGGTCAAGCTTTTAATGCCTTTTACACTTTGCTTCTGTCATGTGTACGCCCAAAGTTATTAAAGTTTTCTTCAAATCAAATCCCACGTAAGCTGGTACAGGCCACCCGATGTCTCCATAACTGCCTGTTTTTAGTAAATAAATAAGTAACTAAATAAATATAGATAATTAACAGACACTCGTTGGGCAGACACTCGTTGGGCAGACACTCGTTGGACAGACACTCGTTGGGCAGACACTCGTTGGGCAGACACTCGTTGGACAGACACTCGTTGGACAGACACTCGTTGGACAGACACTCGTTGGGCAGACACTCGTTGGGCAGACACTCGTTGGGCAGACACTCGTTGGACAGACACTCGTTGGACAGACACTCGTTGGGCAGACACTCGTTGGACAGACACTCGTTGGGCAGACACTCGTTGGGCAGACACTCGTTGGACAGACACTCGTTGGACAGACACTCGTTGGGCAGACACTCGTTGGACAGACACTCGTTGGGCAGACACTCGTTGGACAGACACTCGTTGGGCAGACACTCGTTGGGCAGACACTCGTTGGACAGACACTCGTTGGGCAGACACTCGTTGGGCAGACACTCGTTGGACAGACACTCGTTGGGCAGACACTCGTTGGGCAGACACTCGTTGGACAGACACTCGTTGGGCAGACACTCGTTGGACAGACACTCGTTGGGCAGACACTCGTTGGGCAGACACTCGTTGGACAGACACTCGTTGGACAGAAAGAAGGACGACAGACAACAGAAAAGAAATATAAGTGATAGGCTTACCGGAAATCGACCCCAGGATCATCCAAACAGCATCATCGCCTTGCTGTGAAAGTACACCGTGAACTGACGTACGGCCAATTTAGCACCCCACAAAGTTATTTCATTGGCCGTGATCATTCTCACGACACCTACACAACTACGGTATCCTGGACCCGTGAACGACCCAGAGGGACCTAAGACGCGTCAACAGTGAGCAATGCAGTAAGCGACCCATAGCTTGACTGCTTGGGTCAGGGTCAGCGAACCAGAGCTGACCAGGACCCTACTCCACCTCCACGTGGTGGTCCTGGAAACAGGCTGCATCACTGCAGTCTGGCTGAGAGAGTAGGGATCGAAGAGGGAAGGCTAACCCGGTCCCAAAATGCCGTGCTGAAGTCGGATGTGTCGGCCGAAAAGCGCAAATACCGCAGCTTCGCTGTAAACAGACACAACGCAACCAACGTCCTTTTCAGGACGAACGCAGAAGAAGAAGAAGAAGAAGAAGAAGAAGAAGAAGAACGACCCAGACATTTGAAGACCCAATCACTAATATAGCTTTTCTATCAGCAAGTATAAACCCTGTTTCTAGTGCTGTATTTGTGTTACTAATGTAAAAGCCTATCTATGGTGTGTATTGAAAGTCAATTCTAGTTAGAGACCAATCACGAACTATTTATTTACGAGGAATTAACTCGTTAAGAAATGTCGGGAAAGAACTATGGTGTGCGCTCTCTGCCTCTTGTCCTGTTATTTTAGAAACATAAATTTATCACAAAGCATGACAGGAAATGAAAGATATTATTACTTATCGTCCTTGCTGATTCCAAATGAAATTTAAATTGATGTCATGTACTTGTGAAAACAAACTTGGGCAAAAGTGATTAAGTTGTTGATTTTACGCGCTATCTTAAAGAAGTATAATTATTTTCCCTTGTTTAGTTTCTGTACAACACAGTCCAAAGACGCAGCAAACGAGATGAATGCAGTCATCGACTCATAGCTTGACTGCTTGCGTCGGGGTCAGCGAACCAGAGCTGACCAGGACCCTACTCCACCTCCAAGTGGTGGTCCTGGAAACAGGCTGCATCACTGCAGTCTGGCCGAGAGAGTAGGGATCGAAGAGGGAAGGTAAACCCGGTCCCAAAAATGCAGTGCTGAAAACGGATGTGTCGGGCCGAAAGGCTCAAATATCGCATCTTTGCTGTAAACGGCGACACAACGTAACAAACGTCCTTTTTAGGACGAACGCAGAAGAAGATTTCCCCTAGCTTAAAAAAAAAAACACAAAAAAAAAACGTAGGTTAGCATCACTGTTAGGAGTTTCATACATTTCAGGACATACACTTGAAATTATACTGTTGAGTCTGTTTGTTAATTTTAATAGAGGCTGGATTAGCAGTACTGGTGGGCTTGTACAAATGGGAAAACAACGTTGGTAGCTTACTGGCATGGTAGCAGTGCCTTTGAGTGGCAGGGGCATGTTTACCTGGAATTTCGGTCTAATTCTTGTTAATTTACTTCGTGTTTGTCCTGTTTTACCTCTGTCTTTTCATCTGTCTGCTCTTTATCTGTATGGTGCATTTACTCCTATTTTCTTCTTGCATGTATTGTGAAAATCAATCAATCATTCAATCAATCAATCATTCAATCAATCAATCAACATCCTTCACTCCCCAAGGAGCACGAACCTTCAACGAACACATACCAAGTCCTGCATCTTAGCTATCAGCTCATAGTATTTCCATGTCTTTTTCAGAGGCGTCCCTACAGTATTTAGCACCCGGGGCGAATCATATCTTTGGCACCCCCCCCCCCCAATCCATAAACAAACACACTTGCTAGTAAATTTTGAATAGTAAGTACTACGAAAATACTGACCGATGTTGTGGTGGGTTTTGATGTTAAAAGGTTAAGTATTAATTGTCTACAGATGTGAGGTCAGCTATGCAAGTCCCTGAGTCTAATTGTTGATGAAGTTGTTCTCAGGGTACCTGTTTGCTACCACCCTACGACCTCAATCTGCTATATATTTTGAACCTAATTATATGTTATGGCGTCTGGATGTTATCTGGCTAAGTGTCTAGGGTATAGTGCAATGTAATGTTAATAAAATGACAACAACTACACCTATAACTTAATGAACAAGTAAGTAAACAAGTCGCTGTGTAAATTTTGAATGAAAATCTTTTTTACAATTTATTTTGCCTGTATCTCAATGGCTGGGATACAGGACTGTTTAAAACTCAAAAGATAATGCAATTTATTTACAGCAAAGTAATTTAAAACAACAACTGTATCTGTTATTATTAATATAAATTGTTCCTGACTGGAAGTGTTCTGATGAAGCAATAACTCCTATGAATGGACACGCTTTGGAGGAACGACTTGTATCATCATGTCAAGAAAACTGATTGATATATTAATGATGGAGAGTATGGTTAAATGAACTAACACACGCCCGTGGACAATTGGGCTTAACTTTGTGTCATAGAACTTGTGATGTCTTTCTCACAACCACCTTCTTCCCGACTGCAACGTCTGAATACTGCTTCCGACTCTTTAGAATACAGGCAAACAGGTAGTTTTTGCCTCGATCTTGCAGCTTCAGGAGTACGTATATTTTGGTATGTGGTTCACTGATTGTTTCAAGATGGAACCCTGAAATCAGAGGATTAATGCCTCCTCAGCATATCATACACCTATCTCCATCTCTAAACAATTAAACATTATCAACATTTTCAAGATCAGTGAAGTTGTAAATAAATAGCTATCGTTCCTATCTGATTTTGTGCCCTATTCATCATCAGGTAATCTTCAAACCTTCGTTTGATACATTCCTTGTCATAGAATAAATGATAGTTAATTATATAAAGTCAGGTGCAAACACTGTGACTTTGCTGAAGACGGCCAGTGGTTTGCTGGTCTTACATCTTAAAAATGTCATATTTTATTTTCAATTATGTCTTTTCATTCACTCCCACAGTTTACGTAAGCCTGTCTGGCTTTAATACAAGTTGATAATCTTTCCTAATAACATTTGTAGCATGACACAAAGGTTTAGTTTGGCGCCTGTCTGGTGGTGCCTCTACGCATCAATAAGGCATACACGTGCAATAATACAGATACATATCAATAACAAGGTTGATATAAATGTTTATCGTACCGCATCAATGAAATAATACACAATTTGTAGGTTAACCGGCGATCAATGGGCACATTCAGATCGCCACTGATGCAGAACAGCGAAGGCACTGGTCATGTATTCCTCGCGTCTGAAGCTAACACTACTTGTGAGATTTTAATTGCCGAATGGCAACTAATGCTGGTTTCAAATCGTTTTTATCACTCCTCTTAGTCTATTCTACCACAGCCAATCGAATTATGTTATGCCCACTAGCCTCTTTTTTTCAAAAATAAATTACACTTTCAAAAATGTACCGTTCCACTCCCTTTTTCCCCTCCGGGCAAAGTTGAGTGAGGACTACAATGCGTATGTCTCTGTGTCTTCTCTTTACAGTATTCTGTTATTATCTAAGCGTTTTTACGGTAAGATAGTATAACATTATTGGTAGTATTATCTTCTAATCTATAAGTCTAATCTATTAGTCTATAAACTAACCATTGCAAATACACTATTTCCTCATAAGTTATCAAGAAGAACAACGTGGCATGCCCCAAAAACTGAGATACATGGCCAAATTGATTTTATTCTTGTATCCAAAAGATTCAAGTCCAGTATTAATAATGCCAAGACTAGGACTTTTCCTGGCGCCGACATTGGTAGTGATCACGACATGGTATTGATGACGCTCAAGCTTAAACTTAAAAAGAACTATAATCAAAACAGATGTTCTCAGTTAAGATTCAATTTAGACAAACTGAAAGATCCAGAAATCGCGGGAATCTTTGAGGCAACTGTTGGAGGAAAATTCGCAGCTCTCAACTTTTTGGAGGATGATATCAACTCAATCACAGAGAACATGAAAGACGTGCTCATTGAATCAGCAACAGAAATACTTGGTAAAAGAAAGAAAATAAACAAACCATGGGTTACAGATGACATTCTGAAGTTATGTGATACACGGCGAGAAATGAAAAAGGTTAAGAAAGAGGTTCCTGAAGCAGCATGGCAATACAGTATGGTGAATAAAAATATTAGGAAGAGAATGAAACAGGCCAAAGAAAAATGGGTAGCTGATCAATGTGAGTCCATTAATACGGGGCTAATAAAAGGTAACAGCAAGGCAGCTTTTGACACATTAAGAAAACTATCAAAACCCCAACAGCCCAGGGTAACTGTCATAGAAGATAGCAATGGGGCTCTGCTCAATGAAAAAACAGCTGTAATGAGAAGATGGACAGAATATTGTAAAGAATTATATAACTGTAAACTTGACACTAACTTAGGCATATTAAACAACATTAAATGCGAAAACAGGGAACTCGGAAATGCAGCAATATTACGGGAAGAAGTGGAAGAGGCTATATGTTCGATGAAAGGAGGGAAGTCACCGGGTGTGGATAATATCCCAGCAGAGCTCTTGAAATATGGAGGACCAGATATAGTAAAAATCATGACAACAATTTGCCAGAAGATATGGAGTACAAAAAATTGGCCAAAAGAATTGATGCAGTCATTAGTAATACCGCTTCCAAAGAAAGGAAATCTAAAAATGTGCAAGAACTACAGAACCATAAGCCTTATTAGTCATCCAAGTAAGGTGATGTTAAGGATACTTTTGAACAGAATAAAACAGAAATCAGAAGAAATCTTGTCAGAGGAACAGGCTGGCTTTAGACCAAAAAGAAGTACCTCAGAACAAATCTTCAATATTAGATTACTTATCGAAAAACATCTCCAACATCAACACGATTTATACCATAACTTCATCGATTTCACAAAAGCCTTCGATCGAGTCTGGCATGAAGGCTTATGGCAAGTAATGAAAAAATTCAATTTTGATACCAACATCATAGATATCATTGAAGCACTATACAAGGACGCAAGCAGTGCTGTTTTTGCAAGCAACGACATTGGAGAATTTTTCAAAACAACTGTAGGAGTTCGGCAGGGATGTATCCTGTCCCCAGTGCTCTTTAATATTTATCTAGAACATATTATGCAAGAGGCTCTCTACGATTATAAATCAACCATATCAATTGGAGGCCGACCTCTGTGCAACCTACGTTTTGCTGATGATATTGATCTGATAGCTGGATCAGAATCAGAACTTCAAGACCTTACCTCTAGACTGGAGAAAGTAACAAGAACGTATGGGATGGAAATTAATATAGAAAAAAGCAAGATATTGGTGAATAGCCATAAGAAACATGTTCCGACCAACATTACATTAAATGGGCAAACGTTAGAAGAAGTTAACACCTTTAAATATCTCGGGTCCACTATATGCAGTGATGGAAGATCAATTAAAGAAATCAAGACAAGACTTGAGATGGCCTCAGCTGCCATGACAAGGTTGAATGTGATCTGGAAAAGTAACATCAGTTTTCCTGTGAAGATCAAATTATACAAATCACTTGTATTATCTATTCTCTTGTATGGGTGTGAGAGCTGGACACTCACTGCAGATACGGAGCGAAGGATTCAGGCTTTCGAGCATAAATGTTATAGAAGAATTTTGCGCATTTGCTATAAAGAGCACAAAACAAATGTCTATGTTAGAGAGAAGATAAACACCTATGCAGGCCACCAAGAACCACTTTTGTCAACAGTGAAACGTCGAAAGCTTGCCTGGTTTGGGCATGTAACTCGTCATGACTCCCTTTCGAAAACGATCCTTCAGGGAACAGTCGAAGGTAAACGGAGAAGAGGAAGGCAGAGAAAATCCTGGGCTGATAACATCAAAGAATGGGCAGGACACGGTTTTTCCACACTTGTACGCATTGCTGAGGATAGAGAGCAGTGGAGGACCCTGTCTGCTGATGCTTCCACCATGGCACCCCTACGACCCATGACGGGTTACGGGCTGAGATGATGAGATGATGATCTTCTAATAAACAAATATTAGCATTTTATTTGTCAACTGTCCTTGCTTTTATTTTATTATTCAGCTAGGTTTCATTGGGCCACCCCTTCTCTCCCCTTTCAGTATCACACTGCATAAGCTATCTTTTCAAATATGCCTCCATGCAAATCCCCCACTTACATTTCTCTCTCTCCTGCTCGTTCGTTTTTCAAAACGACGCAACGCGTTAGGATTTCATCAGAAAATATTATCACTGTATACAGAAATGCGAGCCTGTCTGTGTGTTTATACTAATCGTCTCCCTATCTAAGTGGTTATACATTCAAACTGCGCTACTAATGAACGGGGTGGGGCAAGCGGTGAGGTTTCCTCTCATTCAATAGCAGACACTACTGCTTTATTTAACTTTAACTTTTTTGGGGAAAAAAATATGCCCCTAGCAACAGCGTAACTATGGCCCAGTAGTTTTTATTCCAACTCTCAACCATTCATTCGCGTTTAGTGTTAGACTAAGCAAGTCTATGACGTCAGCTGTCGCCTGTCGTCCTAGTTTGAAATTCAAAAAACCAACGCTTGTCAAGGTTGCATTTTTCCTTCTCTCATTTCATTCCTCCGTTTATTTATTCTCTCACTCCGTTTGAAACTAACTATGCATTTCGATCTGTCCAAAGGCTCCCATTTCAGAGGAAATGGGTATTGCGGAGAGGGGAAAAGCCAACAGTTTTTGTGAAACGTTTACCATGGCGTCCCGCTTGTTAGAACCAACATGATGGCGTGCTATGGTGACGATGTTGAACACAACTCCCCTATTTTATCTCTATAGTTTTTGAATTTATAAGCAGTAATATTTTATCTATTTGATCGGGGTATCAGGGACCTCACTACAGATGTTCCCCCTTTCTGGCTGTCACCCGGGTCGGACCGCCCCATCGCACCCCCTTAGTACGCCGCCACTGATCATCCTCGCCATTTTTATTTCTGTCTCCAGTTTTCTTCTCCACGTGTTCTATGATCTAGCCCTCTATGTCTCTTACCTTGGGGGTTCCAGAACAAGAACTTCCTTGTAATGATATCAACAGGTTTGGTCATTCTATGTCCCATCTATGTCCCATCTATGTCCCATCTATGTCCCGTCCATCAACAGGTTTCGTCAATCTATGTCCCATCTATGTCCCATCCATCAACAGGTTTCGTCAATCTATGTCCCATCTATGTCCCATCTATCAACAGGTTTCGTCAATCTATGTCCCATCTATGTCCCATCTATCAACAGGTTTCGTCAATCTATGTCCCATCTATGTCCCATCTATGTCCCATCTATTAACAGGTTTCGTCAATCTATGTCCCAGATATGTCCCATCTATGCCGCATCAATCAACAGGTTTCGTCAATTTATGTCCCATCCATCAACAGGTTTCGTCAATCTATGTCCCATCTATGTCCCATCTATGTCCCATCTATGTCTCATCCATCAACAGGTTTCGTCAATCTATGTCCCATCCATCAACAGGTTTCATCAATCTATGTCCCATCCATCAACAGGTTTCGTCAATCTATGTCCCATCCATCAACAGGTTTCATCAATCTATGTCCCATCCATCAACAGGTTTCATCAATCTATGTCCCATCCATCAACAGGTTTCGTCAATCTATGTCCCATTCATCAACAGGTTTCATCAATCTATGTCCCATCTATCAGCAGGTTTCGTCAATCTATGTCCGATCCATCAACATGTTTCGTCAATCTATGTCCCATCCATCAACAGCGTCTTATGTATGTGTGTATTTCTGAAGCGTTGATTTATTGTTATTATTTAATACAGGTATACCTCAGAGATATTGCGGGTTCGGTTCCAGACCACCGCAATAAAGCGAATATCGCAATAAAGCGGGTCATACCCATGTTTTTGTGTGCTTCCCAGTGCATATAAAAGCCTAAAATAATGTTTACACTATGTCTATTAAGTGCGCAATAGCGCTAGGTCTTAAAAAAACAACCAGTGAATTGTAAAATTAAAAATACTTTATTCCTAAAAAAAAAAAAAAATGCTAATCTTCATCATCTGAGCCTTCAGCGAATCATAATCTTGTTGCTGGTGGAGAGCCAAAATCTATCGGAAGAAGAAGGCACGTTCTAATAAATAAACCTGAATAATTTAGAAAAAAGCGCAATATCTGCGAAGCGCAATATCTGCGAAGCGCAATATCTGCGAAGCGCAATAAAGTGTTTGTTAGGGTGGCCACTCAGTCGTTAGTGTTAGTAAAGAAGGCCGCTTAGTCGTTAGTTTTAGTTAGGTGGGCCGCTTAGGCGTTAGTGTTAGTTAGGGATGCCGCTTAGTCGTTAGTGTTAGTTAGATGGGGCCTCTTAGTCGTTAGTGTTAGTTATGGATGCCGCTTAGCCATTACTTTTAGACATGGAGGCCGCTTAGCCGTTAGTGTTAGTTTGGGATGCCGCTTAGTTGTTAGTGTTAGTAAGGGAGGCCGCTTAGTTATTAGTGTTAGTCAGGGGGCCGCTTAGTCGTTAGTGTTAGTTAGGTGGGCCGCTTAATCGTTATTGTTAGCAGTTGGTGTTAGATAGGGAGGCCGCTTAGCTGTTATTTGTTAGTTAGATAAGGCAATAAAGCGAAGCGCAATAAAGCGAGGTATATCTGTATTAATGACTGACATTAGAAGGAAACAGTTCACCTTCTTTGGGCATCTTATTACAAGAAGAAAGCTGTAATATATAATGGAATGACTGTAGAGAAAAGGATAAAGGGGGAGAAACAAGGAAAGAATAATAGCATGGGAAGAAGTCAGAAACAGAATTGATAAACAGTCCAGAGAAACCATATAACCCCAAGACCTCAAGATATTTTAAATTTCGACGTGCGCCCTAATATGTCAGACGAATCTTATCTCTAGGGTTGAATGAAGCGCGCCTCGCCAAAACGAGGCAAAACTTATTTTAACGCAAACAAATTAAATTGTGGAGAAACGTGATCACCTACGCCGCAAGGCATGGTATTTAAAGAAGAAGAATGTTCTTATCTGATTATATTTAACTCTGTGACTCTGGAACAACGCTCAGAGCGTTGGTCAGATTTGACACCCGTGCCAAAACAACTCTCTGAGCGTTGTTTTTAGTCTATCACGAATTAAAATTACGGCACAGGGTGGAAAATAATTGTGGAGTCAAAGAGTTAAAAGAAAAACATGTACACAAATATATGTGTGTGTGTATATTTACACATATCTCTATTGCGCGTGTTCCTTTGTGTATGTGTTCCTTCTACCTATGTATGTGTAATATGTTCTTAAATTCACGTTAGATATCTGTGAATGTATGTGGAAGTTCACATGTACGAACTTACATATGTATGTATGAATATACACAGAATTATCTATACAGAAAGCTAGTCAAACGCAAGTTCGTAATCAGTTTTCTGTGTGTTTTTCTAACTTATTTACCGCAAGGTAAGTTTTATTAAAACAAAAGTTAAGATAAGCCATACCTGATTGACGCATGACCAAATATTTGATTTATTAATCACGCATTGTCTCAAAGGTATCTATTAATTTCTCTGCGAGTTACTATCTTTAGAGTTTAAAGTACGGACCTTTAAAACGATTAGGTACTTTTTTTTGTTTTTGCATGTGGACTTTGGGCTTAAGATTTGAGACACGCCTAGCGAAAATATGACATCGTAGAAACATGGAACAAGGCAAGATATCGCTGTAGAAACTAGTTTATAACGTAAGGTAAAAGATCCCGTTACACGCCTGTTGCGTGATAAATTCTCGCAACATCGTTTTATTTCAATATCTATTTTATAACGCAAGGGCAACAACTGCTTGAAATTTATAGTCACTTTTCTCGGTAAGCATTTGTCTTCTCGCGTTGGTATCGAATGCAGTTAAGTTTGAGCTGTGGTCATTTTGCGCTGGACTGCGCATGACTTGTCTTGCTTCTTGGTCGATCGGTTTCCGCCCACCACGAGTGGAGTGAGCGATTTGGAATGGCGAAAGAGATGCCTCGTTGAAGAGGGGATCTCCGCTATTTTTTGTTCTGTCAGGGATGTGTAGTCCTCTTATGGATATTTCGTTTATTCGAGATAATACCTCTAGTGTATTTGCACATGCCGGGAGGCATAATATTTCTGTGTATTTCCGGAAGGCAAGGTAAATTAACATTTTCATTAACTCTATCGATTTTTTGGTCGTGAACGATTTCTGGTTCATAGCCTGTCTTCGAAAGTCGTCGTCACGAGATGTTTTCCTAGCTCACATGTCGCTGTATTGTGCTGCATCGGTTGATGCAGGTTCCAAGGACCATTACTTGCTACTTTGTTAAATGAACTAGGTTTGAAAAACCTTTATTATCTAGAGGATATTTTTGAGGACATTATTTATACTTCGGCAGACGTGTCTGTCTTGCTGAAGTCAAACTAAGGAGAGTGAACTGATCTCATACATCTGGTTATCTCCTGGCTGTTATAGAAAGGGATGGAGTTTTTCACCTGACTACATTTACAGCACTTTGAAATATAACATGCATCTGACTCATCATTGTAATGCTGTCTACCGTCTATTGCTGTATTGAATGTTGCTGTGATAATGACTGTTTGATGTGCCTACATATTCGCGTAACCATTTTGTCACTGTGGCGTCCACAATAAATAATGAAGAAAAACGTCAACGGCTGTTACAAGAATCATTGACTTTATACGTCGTGAGTTTACTGACGTCCTATGTGGATTGCCCTGTTATTTTTGTATGAACATTGTTTTGACTGAACACATCTGCACACTACACAAAACCAGACATGCGGATACCATCCATCATCATATGGCATCACGCATCATTTGGTGGCCATAAGCTGGTTTGATTCTGGTACCAGCAAACACGGGGTCCCTTACCCACTTCATTTTCAACAAGAATTCATCAGCATCCTTCAAGAAATTAACATTCTTCAATACAGTCAACATCTTCAAAATTTTCAAAGTACTCGGCGTTGCCCGGTAAAAGTCAAAATTTCAACTTTTTGACGGAAACAAGAATTTGACAGTACCCGGCGTTGTTACATGTTGCCGGATAACTCGGACTGCTGTTATCTTTTACGCAAGTCAAGCAAGTTGCTGCTGTCAAGGTTCCAGTGCTGTCGTTTTTTGTGAAGGTCAAGTGCCGGTTGAAACGGGTTGTTTTCTGAAGAAGGCCAAGTACCGATTTCCATCAACTTACTTTTGGATTAGAAGGTCAAGTGCCGAAACAACTCAACACACAGTATTTCAGAAGCTCTTGTACCATCGTGTTAGCAGTGGAAGCAGTTCAGATGTGCCATCATCGTTGGAGCTTCGCTCTTTAGGACGTTGATTGACATCCGTTTTTTCTGCTGTTCTACGATTGGAAGCCTATAAGTTAAGTGGCCTGTTTGTATGTAAACTGTGCCCTTATACTTCTGCTGAGTCTTCTGTGTATCATCTCATTCTATATGTTATATGTTTATATGTTATTCGTATATTTATATGTTTATATTTCAGCGGGTTCTCGGTTGGGTGGTGTCTCCGTTAGATTATGCCACGTCATAGAGGTCGTCTATTGTGAGCGTTTTCTGTAAGGTTTGCAAATTTCCAATACTGGAATTTGCTAAGCGACTTCTGTTGCTATTTATGTTAGCTGTGATGACATGTTTTAATATTGTTTTCGTTATTATTTCGCATTCTTTAGTTTTGTTTTGATTTGTTTGTATTTGTTAGCCTACTCTTGTCTATAATTTAGTTTCATACAACATTTTTGTTTATACACTGTGGTGTCATGTATTTTGTTTAATTCTATCGCAGATATCGTCACATTTTTTGTGATATTTCATTAATTTCTGCTTTATTTTTAGTTGATTTCTGCGAAAGTTTTTGTATTGTTGCTGATCTTTGTTATTGTTTACATTGTTATTGTTTACATTGTTTGCATTGTTTACATTTTCAATGTTTACATTCTGCATGTGTTTACATAGTCATTGTTTACAGTTATAGTAATTAGTTAATGGGCTATGCTAATGCACTGTTACTACTACACTGATGATAAATGAATGATGAATAGTGTCGTGCACTATTGAATGAGAAGTGCACTTATGATCAAGAATTGATTGTTGATATTTCATATACAAGTTCTTTGATTGGAGACTTGTTTCCCACAGAGACTGGGATAATATAAGGTGATGTGAATATACAAGTGCTTAATTAAGACTTGTTACACTTAGGTTTGAAATAAATTAGTTAATTATTTCAGGTTTTGGACTTATATATTACTCATCATGTCTACATTTGAGCACTTTATTGAGCAGGGTAAATTGCTTGGGAAGACTGGTGATAAGTTAGAAGAATTTGCAACTGCTCGATATGATAAAGCAATGGAAGCTGAACAAAAGAAACTGCAGATGGAAGCTGAACAAAAGAAACTGCAGATGCAGGTGGATGAAAAGAGATTCCAAATGGAAATGGAAAAACAAAAAAGGGAATCAGAAGCTGAGGAAAGAAAACTCCAGCTACAGCTAGAAGCTGAAAGACTTCAAAAAGAGGCTGAGAATAAAAGACTTGAAAAAGAAGCTGAAAATAAAAGACTTGAAAAAGAGGCTGAAAATAAAAGACTTGAAAAAGAAGCTGAAAATGAAAGACTTCAAAAAGAGGCTCAGGCTGAGGAAAGAAGATTACAGAGAGAGTCTGATGAGAGGAAAGAGAAAGCAAAAATGGAACATGAAGAAAAGGTCTTAGCTTTAGAGTTGGAAAAATTGAAATTGACGAGCATGAGTAATGGTAATGATTCAAACAAGGGTTCATCTTCTGGTAAGGCTAATAATGATACTTTTAAGATTAAGTTACCAACATTTAGTCCTTCCAGTGATGACATAATGTTCTATCTGGACAGATTTGAACAAGCATGTACAGCTCATAACATAGACAAAGCAAAATATGTTTATCAGTTATCAGGGATACTGACAGGTAAAGCTTTAAGTATATTAAATATGGTGGATGAACCTGACAAGAACAATTATGAGGTTGTCAGGGCCGCTTTGTTAAAGAAATATCAGCTTAACGAAGACGGCTATCGTCTACAATTTAAAAACATGTTACCTGAAAATGGAGTTGAATTCTCCGAGTTTATTGCAAGAATACGCATTACTTTCTCACGATGGGTTGAACTATCTAAGACGGAAAAAACTTATGAAGGACTTATGGACTTAATACTTAGAGACAAAGTCATGTCGTCTGTCAATGAGTCTTTCCTTGCTTTCCTTCATGAACGTAAACCTAAAACAATAAAAGAAATGGAAGATTTCTGTTGCCAATACGTAACTGCGCACCCACACATAACCATGGGTAACTCTCTTTGCTCGTAGATTCCAACAAAATTTTGATAGAAAGAGTAGCGGTAATTTCTGTCAAAATCATGGAAATCAATTTCATGGTGATTCTTCTTCGAAGAATTGGAGACAACCTGATAGTGGTCGTTACTATCACCCTAATAATTATAGGCATTTCAAAAGAGGATATGGTAATAGAGGTTATTCCTGCCGAAGACCTCAAAACCAAACAAATAGATGTTCGCATCAATGTGAACATGATAGTAATCGTGGAAACTGGAATTCGAACCAGTATAACAATTACAATAGAGACAATAATAACTGCAGAGATAATAATAACTCTGATAACTTCAGAGGTAATAATAGTCGGGGTAGATCTCAACACAAAAAAAAGAGATATCAGCAGGCTAATGCTGTACAACAGGAAACTGAGGGAGCCTGTAATCATGTTGTTGATAGTAAAAACTTTGACGCTGTCACTGGTTCTGCTTTTGACTTTGAGAGAGCAAACAAATGCCCCCAATGCAGTACTTTATTCGAACCGGGTACCATAACTACTTTGAGTTGTGGTCACCCACTTCCCGCTCTTCCTGCTGCTGTTGCGCATGACGGGAGGGGTTCTTTAATCCTACATAAGGGTCTTGTTAATGATACTCCGGTCTCACTACTTTTCGATTCCGGATGCACCACTATTGGTGTTAGACAATCGCTTGTAGATCCATCTTGTGCTACAGGAAGGGTTATTAAATGTGTCACATTTGGCGGCACTCTAGAAAAATATCCTACTGCTGTAATTCGCATTGCCACTCCTTTCTTTACTGGAGATGTGCATGCTTGTCTCTTACCTAATCCTATTGCGGACCTTATTATTGGTCGTATTCACGGAGTTAGGGAGTGTACCCCACAGCAGATTGCTGCTTGGGAAGATAATAACATGCAAGCTACAAATGCAGTAGTTACAAGAGCACAAGCTCTACAAACACCCGAAACTTCACTGAATAGTGATAATGAAGTTGATAGCCAAGATAGTCACTTAGTAATCACTCGTGACTCTTTCATAAAATTGCAAAGAAGAAGATCCTTCTTTAAAAAAATTCTTCGTTCTTGCGAAGAAAGGTGATCCGAATCAGGATACAAATAGAAAATCTTGGATTGCAATGAGAAACGGCGTACTTGTACGTATGGTACAAGATTCGACTACGTCGGCACATTCGCAAATTCTTGTTCCCAAGAGCATGAGAGTCCAAATATTACAACATGCTCATGACTCGCAATGTGCTGGACATATGGGTTTTGCCCGTACGAAGTCGAGAGTCCTTGCGGCTTTCTTTTGGCCTTTTGTCAATAAGGACATTCGTATTTACTGCCGATCATGCAAGGTATGTCAGGAGGTCAAATCTAGAGGACCACGACATGCTGCGCCTATCCAGGCTGCTGACATTCCTATTCGGCCGTTTCAGAAAATGGCCATAGATATTATTGGCCCTTTTAAGGTCAAGTCGGCCAGAGGACATCAGTTTTTTATCCTTACATGTGTCGATATGTGCACACGTTGGCCAGAGGCTATTCCTCTTAAGAGCATATCTACTACAGATATCGCAGATGCTCTTTGGTTGATATTTTCTCGCTTGGGGTTCCCCAGAGAAATATTGTCAGACCATGGCACTCAACTCATATCTGACACTATGTCACAGGTAATGTCTACCTTACATATTGAACGATCTCTCAGTAGTATCTACCATCCTATGTCTAATGGGTTAGTTGAGCGTCTGAATAGAACGCTCAAGACTTTGCTTGGTAAGATAACTGAAGATCATCCTCAAGATTGGGACAGGGTTTTACCCGCGGCTCTCTTTGCCTATAGAGAAGTCCCTAATGAACACACAGGATTTTCTCCCTTCGAACTTGTCTTTGGCGCGCGTCCCACGCGGCCCTATGTCTTTATTACACGATCTCATCACTGCCGATGATATTAGCGATGAAACTCAATCCTCATATGAGTATGTCATTGCTCTTAGACAAAAGATCATTGAGGCATGTAAGCTAGCAACTGCTTCATCAGAAATTGCTAAAGAGAAGGCAAGGCAGTTTGCTAACAAGAATAGATGTCTACGACAACTTTGTCCAGGTGACAAAGCATTCGTCCTACTCCCCAGTAGGGAAAATAGACTTCTTATTGCATGGAAAGGTCCGTACGCAATAGTCTCTCGGATTTCCGATGTTGACTATGTGGTCGATATTGATGGAAAGCATAAAACTTTCCACATAAACATGCTTTCGGAATTTCACGAACGTCCGGACTATTTGCTGCCTATTTTCCAGGCAACGGATGATGCTCCTGCACCTCACGGTCATTATTCATCCCTGTCTGTCATTCAGGATGAGGAAGCTACCTTCTCTGATGTCAACCTTCCCCTTCCAGTGGTTCCATTACATTCCACGGAATCTTGGAAAAAACGTTTCTGTTTCTCCTAATCTTTCTGGTGACGAACATCGACAAGTCTCGTCGATGTTACAAACATTTCAGGATGTTCTCACTGACATTCCTGGACACACAGATGTCATAGAACATGACATAATTCTTACCGACAATAATCCAATTAGGGTTAGGCCGTATCCTATTCCTATACACTTTCAGTCGCAAGTGGAAAAGGAATTGGATGAAATGATTCAATTAAATATAATTGAACCATCGACTTCACCATATTCTTCTTCCATGGTTATTGTCCGGAAGAAGGATAAGAACATACGAATTTGTGTTGATTATCGCAAATTGAATCAGGTCACAAAGTTCGACGCTGAACCGATGCCTTTGTTAGAAGATCTACTGATTAGACTTTCTAATTCTAGATTCTTCACTAAACTTGACTTGTCTAAAGGTTATTGGCAAGTGCCTTTAGCAGAGCATGCCAAACCTCTTACTGCTTTTTCTACACCTAGGGGTCTATTTCAATGGAATGTTATGCCTTTTGGTCTCATGAACGCCCCTGCCACTTTCGTTCGCATGATGCGTCGAATTCTGTCACATCGTTCGGATGTCATCGCATACTTAGATGACATCTGTCTCTTCAGTGATACCTGGGAAGATCACTATTTAGGGTTATATGACTTACTGTCCACTCTACGTGAGAATAATTTGACAGCAAAACCTTCTAAAGCTTTTGTTGGTTTTGGTGAAATCTCTTTCCTGGGTCATCGTGTTGGTCATGGTCTCTTGAAGACAGAAGACCACAATACTTCCAAAATACTGAACATCTCTGTTCCTAAAACGAAGAAACAAGTTAGGAGTCTCTTAGGTTTAATTCAATTTTATGGGAGATTTATTCCAAATTTATCTTCGATCATGGCACCTCTATCAACATTGTTGAAGAAAGGTTCGCCTAATCTGGTCCGTTGGTCTGAAGAATGCCAATCTTCATTAGACCAAATCAAGAATATATTTTCTTCTCCTCCCATCTTAAGATTACCTACTCTTGATAGGACTTTTGTTCTTCGGAGTGATGCTTCATCCACTGGGATTGGAGCAGCACTGATGCAAGAATATGCAAATACTCTGCATCCTGTTATGTACATTTCTAGAAAACTAAATGCGGCAGAGAGGAACTACTCGGTTTTAGACCGTGAGTTGTTAGCGATGGTTTGGTCAATTCTAAAGCTACAAAGATTCCTCCTGGGCGCACATTTCATTCTAGAGACTGATCAGAAAGCTCTTACAGCTATTCAGACTAAGAATTTGAAGAGTTCGAGATCCACTCGATATGCTATAGCTCTTCAACCTTTTCACTTCACGGTACGAGCTATCCGTGGTGCGGATAATGTGATGGCTGACATTTTGTCTAGATGCCCACATGACTCTAACTAATACTTCTGTCCTATATTCCTATATATTACAGAGTCATAACACACCTATATTTCTACAATAGATTAGCACATCTGTACTTACTTTATATGTACACACTATCGTGCTTTGTTGTCATCTTCTTCTGTTCGTTTTTTAAGATGATAGAGGAGGACTGAGTAGTTAATATAAGGGCCGTTAGTTTACTAAACAGCCACAATTATTAATAATGTATTGTACCTTATGAAGCATATTAGTTATTAATTAGCATTATATTGCTTGTACTTTCTCAGAATGTCATTGTTGAGCTGAGGACTTACCTTACTAGTATCAAGCATGACGAGTTCTAGATTGTGTACTTACCCTCGGAATACCAGAGCATATGTCCTGGATCGTCATGTAGTTTAACTTTACTATGTACTTATGTCATTACATGTCAAAGAATGTACTATTTAAATTTTCCTATCAGATTTGTACATCCATTTTTAAAGACAATATTAGAGTATGCTGTTTAATGATGATTATAGTAACTTGCATACGTATATTGTGTTTACATGCTAACGTGATGTGTGTTGGTGACACCTCCCCGATGTGAATATTTTTTGAGACATATTTATTTTTCTGTTGAGGTATATCCTCACCAGACACTCTATAATTAGCCTATTGTTTGGCAATTTAGTTAATTATCAGCGCATAATTCGTGCGTTTTGAGCCGCTTATCGCATGCTCTTTGATATTGAAAAAAAAATATGTTCCACATTTTTTTTTTTATCGGGAGGAGGTGGTGATATGTTGCGTGATAAATTCTCGCAACATCGTTTTTATTTCAATATCTATTTTATAACGCAAGGGCAACAACTGCTTGAAATTTATAGTCACTTTTCTCGGTAAGCATTTGTCTTCTCGCGTTGGTATCGAATGCAGTTAAGTTTGAGCTGTGGTCATTTTGCGCTGGACTGCGCATGACTTGTCTTGCTTCTTGGTCGATCGGTTTCCGCCCACCACGAGTGGAGTGAGCGATTTGGAATGGCGAAAGAGATGCCTCGTTGAAGAGGGGATCTCCGCTATTTTTTGTTCTGTCAGGGATGTGTAGTCCTCTTATGGATATTTCGTTTATTCGAGATAATACCTCTAGTGTATTTGCACATGCCGGGAGGCATAATATTTCTGTGTATTTCCGGAAGGCAAGGTAAATTAACATTTTCATTAACTCTATCGATTTTTTGGTCGTGAACGATTTCTGGTTCATAGCCTGTCTTCGAAAGTCGTCGTCACGAGATGTTTTCCTAGCTCACATGTCGCTGTATTGTGCTGCATCGGTTGATGCAGGTTCCAAGGACCATTACTTGCTACTTTGTTAAATGAACTAGGTTTGAAAAACCTTTATTATCTAGAGGATATTTTTGAGGACATTATTTATACTTCGGCAGACGTGTCTGTCTTGCTGAAGTCAAACTAAGGAGAGTGAACTGATCTCATACATCTGGTTATCTCCTGGCTGTTATAGAAAGGGATGGAGTTTTTTCACCTGACTACATTTACAGCACTTTGAAATATAACATGCATCTGACTCATCATTGTAATGCTGTCTACCGTCTATTGCTGTATTGAATGTTGCTGTGATAATGACTGTTTGATGTGCCTACATATTCGCGTAACCATTTTGTCACTGTGGCGTCCACAATAAATAATGAAGAAAAACGTCAACGGCTGTTACAAGAATCATTGACTTTATACGTCGTGAGTTTACTGACGTCCTATGTGGATTGCCCTGTTATTTTTGTATGAACATTGTTTTGACTGAACACATCTGCACACTACACAAAACCAGACATGCGGATACCATCCATCATCATATGGCATCACGCATCAACGCCCATTGAGGCATATTGGGAATATGGTGTTAGGCCCATATTTTCTTGACCATCGGCACACTAGGGGTGATGTGGTCAGCATCACGCCGGCCTCCTTAACCTTCCCAGAATTGCTCTGTTACCCAATTCATGAGGCTGGGTCGACCACAGAGCCGTTTCCGGTCTAAAAAACCCCACCTCAACTGGGGATCGAACCATGGACCACCGAGCTAGGAAGCCAGTGCTCTAGCCACAGTTTATAAGGTGGCTTCCTGTAATTCATCATCATCATCGTCGACATTATCATTTTTCTGTTTGTTACCTGTGGAGCATGTGCCCATCACGGGAGCTGGGCTCTTGGCAAATAAACCTGAACCAAACATTCATATGCTTATGCAGCTGTGGTTTCAATGGCAATTAGTTTCAGATGATGAGGTTACCAGCCTCATCTAGGGTTACCATGCAGCCTCATTTATGCGGACATGTCCTCATTTTTGGGGTAAAAATTACTGTCCGCAAACATTTTTGTGAATTCCCTGTTTTGTCCGCATTTCCAGTGATTGGACATTTTTTCTTCACTCTGGCGGTACCGCACACGTTTTTTTGTAAAGATGGATAATTACTTTTCAATTTACACTGTCCATGTTGAGTCCCTAATAGAGTTAAGTGCGTTTGTTGATGTAGAATACCAGCAACTCCTTAATCACAGCAAAACATGGCGGTTGTCTTTATTTCCAGATGTTCAAATACTTCTACAAATGTTTCCAGCTCTCAAGTCATTCTTTCTTTCACAGAACAAACAACCAGCTGTACTGAAAAAAGTTTTGTGAGGATCCATAAAGTGAAATCTATTTATTCAGACCCTAATTATTGTATTTCATGCTCATATTAGCAAATTAGACAAGGAAGATAACTCCCTTATTGATGTCATGAAAATCCTTTCATCCTTGCAAGACCTCCTTCAAGAAAGAAAGGATATCAATGTCATGCCACTCAAAGTGAAGGACATGCTAAAGCAAATGGAAAGTGATGGCTAAAAATCTGAGGTGCAACAGTTTCGGTGCAATGTAGAAGCACTGTATGAAGGATGTTTAGATTATTTAAACATGTAGATGCAGCCTTTTCAGGAATTTTCTGGGTTTAAGTGGCTAGATCTTGAAGATATTTCCTGGGAAGATGTAGTAATAAGCATAACATTGTTGATGGAAAAAGGTGTACAAATTGATGATACTAAATGTTTTGATCAGTTCTCCAATTTGAAGAAATTTCATTATAATATCCGCCCTTGTCCTACTTTTCATGACTAAAAATTGAGAATTGTCCTCCTGTTTGCGTTGAACGATATGGTAACCCTAGCCCCATCCACAATCTCATATTAGTCACCTTGTACGACATGTTTAGCGGAGCAGTAGATCTTTCTTTCTCCCTTCATATACCACAAGGAGTAGCTCCTTGGCAGGGGGGCAGTTAAAATGTGGTTCCTGTAAATAGAAGAAGAATATTTAAGACTAACAGGAGATGAAGAACTAGCAGAGGAAGAAATAAAGTGAAGAGAAACTGGCAGATAAAGAAGACAATGATAAGAGTTTGTAGTAGTTTGGGGTTTGGTTTGGTTTGGTTTTCAAAGATTATCTTCATTGGACACGGATAATTCTCTTCTCCATGTGATGTGTCGAGGAACTAGCAGAAGATGAGAAGAAGAACTAGCAGAATATGAGAAGAAGAATTAGCAGAAGATGAGAAGAAGAACTAGCAGAAGAAGAACTAGCAGAAGAAGAACTAGCAGAAGAGGAACTAGCAGAAGAGGAACTAGCAGAAGAGGAACTAGCAGAAGAAGAACTAGCAGAAGAGAAACTAGCAGAAGAACTAGCAGAAGAGGAACTAGCAGAAGAGGAACCAGCAGAAGAGGAACTAGCAGAAGAAGAACTAGCAGAAGAGGAACTAGCAGAAGAAGAGAAGAAGAACTAGCAGAAGAGGAACTAGCAGAAGAAGAGAAGAAGAACTAGCAGAAGAACTAGCAGAAGAGGAACCTGCAGAAGAAGAACTAGCAGAAGAGGAACTAGCCGAAGAAGAACTAGCAGAAGAGGAACTAGCAGAAAAAGAACTAGCAGAAGAAGAACTACCAGAAGAAGAACTAGCATAAGAAAAGAAGAAGAATTAGCAGAAGAAGAACTAGCAGAAGAAGAAGAACTAGCAGAAGAAAAATTAACAGAAGAAGAGAGGAAGAACTAGCAGAAGAAGAACTAGCAGAAGAAGTACTAGAAGAAGAAGAACTAGCAGAAAAATAACTAGCAGAAGAAGAACTACCAGAAGAAAAACTAGCAGAAGAAGAACTAGCAGAAGAAAAGAAGAACTAGCAGAAGAAGAACTAGCAGAAGATGAGAACTAGCAGAAGAAGGACTAGCAGAAGAAGAACTAGCAGAAGAAGAACTAGCAGAAGATGAGAACTAGCAGAAGAAGGACTAGCAGAAGAAGAACTAGCAGAAGAAGAGGAAAGAACTAGCAGAATAGGAACTAGCAGAAGATGAGAAAAAGAACTAGCAGAAGAAGAGAAGAAGAACTAGCAGAAGAGGAACTAGCAGAAGATGTGAAGAAGAACTAGAAGAAGGGGAACTAGCAGAAGAAGAACTTGTAGAAGAAGAACTAGCAGAAGAAGAACTAGCAGAATAAGAACTAGCAGAAGAAGAACTAGCAGAAGAACTAGCAAAAGAAGAGCTAACATAAGAGGAACTAGCAGAAGATGAGAAGAAGAACTAGCAGAAGAAGAACTAGCAGAAGAAGAATTAGCAGAAGAAGAACTAACAGAAGAAGAACTAACAGAAGACAAGAAGAAGAACTAGCGGAAGAATAACTAGCAGAAGAAGAACTAGCAGAAGAAGAACTAGCAGAAGAGGAACTAGCAGAAGAAGAGAAGAAGAACTAGCAGAAGAGGAACAAGCAGAAGAAGAACTAGCAGAAGAGGAACTAGCTGAAGAAGAACTAGCAGAAAAGGAACTAGCAGAAAAAGAACTAGCAGAAGAAGAACTACCAGAAGAAGAACTAGCATAAGAAAAGAAGAAGAATTAGCAGAAGAAGAACTAGCAGAAGAAGAAGAACTAGCAGAAGAAGAATTAGCAGAAGAAGAGAGGAAGAACAAGCAGAAGAAGAACTAGCAGAAGAAGAACTAGCAGAAAAAGAACTAGCAGAAGAAGAACTACCAGAAGAAAAACTAGCAGAAAAAGAACTAGCAGAAGAAAAGAAGAAGAACTAGCAGAAGAAGAACTAGCAGAAGATGAGAACTAGCAGAAGAAGGACTAGCAGAAGAAGAACTAACAGAAGAAGAGAAAATAACTAGCAGAAGAGGAACTAGCAGAAGATGAGAAAAAGAAGTAGCAGAAGAAGAGAAGAAGAACTAGCAGAAGAGGAACTAGCAGAAGATGTGAAGAAGAACTAGAAGAAGGGGAACTAGCAGAAGAAGAACTTGTAGAAGAAGAACTAGCAGAAGAAGAACTAGCAGAATAAGAACTAGCAGAAGAAGAACTAACAGAAGAAGAACTAGCAAAAGAAGAACTAACAGAAGAGGAACTAGCAGAAGATGAGAAGAAGAACCAGCAGAAGAAGAACTAGCAGAAGAAGAACTAGCAGAAGAAGAACTAGCAGAAGAAGAACTAACAGAAGACAAGAAGAAGAACTAGCGGAAGAATAACTAGCAGAAGAAGAACTAGCTGAAGAAGAACTAGCAGAAGAAGAACTACCAGAAGAAGAACTAGCATAAGAAAAGAAGAAGAATTAGCAGAAGAAGAACTAGCAGAAGAAGAAGAACTAGCAGAAGAAGAATTAGCAGAAGAAGAGAGGAAGAACTAGCAGAAGAAGAACTAGCAGAAGAAGAACTAGCAGAAAAAGAACTAGCAGAAGAAAAACTACCAGAAGAAAAACTAGCAGAAGAAGAACTAGCAGAAGAAAAGAAGAAGAACTAGCAGAAGAAGAACTAGCAGAAGATGAGAACTAGCAGAAGAAGGACTAGCAGAAGAAGAACTAACAGAAGAAGAGAAAATAACTAGCAGAAGAAGAACTAGCAGAAGATGAGAAAAAGAAGTAGCAGAAGAAGAGAAGAAGAACTAGCAGAAGAGGAACTAGCAGAAGATGTGAAGAAGAACTAGAAGAAGGGGAACCAGCAGAAGAAGAACTTGTAGAAGAAGAACTAGCAGAAGAAGAACTAGCAGAATAAGAACTAGCAGAAGAAGAACTAACAGAAGAAGAACTAGCAAAAGAAGAACTAACAGAAGAGGAACTAGCAGAAGATGAGAAGAAGAACTAACAGAAGAAGAACTAGCAGAAGAAGAACTAGCAGAAGAAGAACTAGCAGAAGAAGAACTAACAGAAGACAAGAAGAAGAACTAGCGGAAGAATAACTAGCAGAAGAAGAACTAGCAGAAGAAGAACTAACAGAAGAAGAACTAGCAGATGAGGAGCTAACACAGAGAACTAGAAGAAGAAAAACTAGCAGAAGAAAAGAAGAACTAGCAGAAGAGGAGCTAGCACAGAGAACTAGCAGAAGTAGAACCAGCAGAAGAAGAACTAGCAGAAGAAGAACTATAAGAAGAAAAGAATAAGAGCTAGCAGAAGAAGAACTAGCGAAAGAAGAACTAGCAGAAGAAGAACCAGCAGAAGAAGAACTGGCAGAAGAAGAACTATAAGAAGAAAAGAATAAGAGCTAGCAGAAGAAGAACTAGCGAAAGAAGAACTAGCAGAAGAAGAACTAGCAGAAGAGGAGCTAGCACAGAGAACTAGAAGAAGAAGAGCAAAAGAAATAGCAGAAGCGGAAAAGGGGAAGAACTAATAGAAGAAAACAACAGGGAAAAACTAGTAGAAAAAGAAGAAAGGAAGAACTAGTTGAAGAAGAAGAGATAAGAAATAGTGGAAGAAGAAATAGTAGAAGAAGAAGAAAAAAAGAAGAAAATAGAAGAACATGTAGAAGTCGCTGACGGAGCATAAGAGAACTACCTGAAGAAGTAGTAGCAACTGAATTATTTGGGGGGAAAAAAATACAAGACAAAGAAAAGCTATTTGAAGAAGATAAAGATGACAAAGAATAATGAGACAAAGAAAAAGATGATGAAGAAGAAGATAGAAAGAGCTAGGAGATGAGCATGAGAAATAGAAGAAGGGAAGAAGTACTAGCGGAACAACGGAAGGAGAACACGGAAAAGAAGCTTAGAAGAAGAACTAATAATAAAAGGGAATGAGTTCTTGACAAAAGAAAAAGCGACGAAGAACTAGGAGATAAATGGAATAACGACGATTAGAAGCGGCACAACAAGAAGACGAAGAGGAACGAACGAACGAACGAACGAACGAACGAACGAACGAACGAACGAACGGACGAACTTTATTTTCAAAGGGTTAAGAATTGGGCAAACAGGCCCGTCTGACATTCTGCCCTTCCTTTCTCTCACCTTTCATACTGAATTCATTTATTCTCACATACATTTTACATATCAATGTCAAGGAATTCAACGTTGTAAAGTAAAATAAAATAGCACACTCATATTAACATTAACTACTTATAAACATGATATAAAATTGTTGAAAAGTACAAACATCGTCATTAGAACCTACAGTTGATATTATAAGAAAAGATAATCTGATTAGGGGGGCATGTAATCAGAATTCAGAAAGTATTCGAAAAGTCTATGATTGTATGAATAGGGACTAAGGTTGTTTCTTAGGTTATGTGGAAGACAATTCTAAAGATGAGCAGCAGAGTACGCTAAGCTTTTCTTGAATAAGACAAGCCTAGGCTTGGGCACGTGCAATTTGTTAAAGCGTTGACTGCGTCTTTCAAATGATGACGAGCAAGGCAAGGAAGACAAGAACTAACAGAATAAGAAAAGGAAAAAAAAAGTAGCAGATGCGATGAATAAGAACTAGCAGATGTAGCACAAGAACTAGCAGATGTAGCACAAGAACTAGCAGATGTAGCACAAGAACTAGCAGATGTAGCACAAGAACTAGCAGATGTAGCACAAGAACTAGCAGATGTAGCACAAGAACTAGCAGATGTAGCACAAGAACTAGCAGATGTAGCACAAGAACTAGCAGATGTAGCACAAGAACTAGCAGATGTAGCACAAGAACTAGCAGATGTAGCACAAGAACTAGCAGATGTAGCACAAGAACTAGCAGATGTAGCACAAGAACTAGCAGATGTAGCACAAGAACTAGCAGATGTAGCACAAGAACTAGCAGATGTAGCACAAGAACTAGCAGATGTAGCACAAGAACTAGCAGATGTAGCACAAGAACTAGCAGATGTAGCACAAGAACTAGCAGATGTAGCACAAGAACTAGCAGATGTAGCACAAGAACTAAGACGAACAGGAGAATAGAAGTGAGTAGAAGAAGAGAGAAAGAGTTAAAAAAAAAAGAAAGTATAGGACAGTGTTTTTCAAATGTTTTGGGGTCAATGTCCCCTTGATTCCCAGAGCACATCATTAGCGCCCCTTCCATTTCCCTGCATTACATTAAAAACTTTAAAATATAGAAGAAAAGGTGACAACTAATTGCTCTAGTTTTTAAACTTCTGATGTAATGGTTACCACACTGCGCTGGCGATCGGGTGATCCAGGTTCAAGCCCGGGCGAGGAGATTTGAAAGAGTGTCGTGGGCTGGGACTTGGACGGGATTAATTCGAGCCCTGGCGAAAGACATTTGAAGGAGTGTCGTCGACCAGGGACTGGCGGCTCCTGAGCCGACCCAGCTCTAATGGGTACCCTCCGAAGACGGCGAGTATCTGCCTGAATGGCGAGTGGACACCTGTCATTGTACAGGGAAAAGAGGGATACCCACGTAAAAATCTATCTCAGGCTAGATATACTAACCGGAGATTCTCGCCTCGAGTAATAGCGGGTTACTTTCACAATTGCCTCCGACTGACAGAAAAACTGGAGTGAAGTTGAAAGCTGCAACCAAGGTGGAGTGGGTTCAATTCTCTGCACTAGACAACAGGAGGCTGACACTTTGGATTCATGACCCAAGTGGACCTCCCCCCCTTTTCCCCCCCGTAGAGTGTAAAGGAGATATAGAGGTCGAAACGCTTAATCGACGGGGGACCACTTCTGATGATCAGATTTCTTCCTGTGGTATCGCTCTGTATAGAGTTTCGTATCATATCTGTGATAGGTTCACAACAGGTCCGAATTTGACATCTGATTTCTAATTTGCGGAGATTAATAGCGAAAGCTGCTGTGACAGGTAGATTCCGCCTCAGGTACGGCAAGCAGCACACAGACAACTGACAGAAAAACTGTCGGTAAATACTGCAGATTTGAACCTGCAAACTCTGGTTATCTACACTGGTACGTCATTGAAGAAAAGTCGGTTAGTTGGCCGTCCGTTGTATCGAACTATCGTCACGTCATTGTAAAGAGATTAAGTATCCGGCCGTTCACTTGTGTAGACTAACCTTACTTCATTATTGGAGAATTAGAAAATTGTTTAACTAAATTTCGCATACGTTTATTTTCTTCATAAATCTCAGATGTTGGATACTTATGTTTTTTTTTTTTTCTTGTCCTTGCACAAGAAAATTTGTGTTTATCTCGTGCATGTAATTCTCGGTTCAATTCCACGTGGGTTCTATATTGGGTATATTGTATTCTTGATTCTATATAGTACATTACATTTGTTGTTTTTTCTTGTGATTGTTCTTCCTGGATGCAAATTCTCTGGCATTTGTTGTCGTGTTTTCTAATGTCTGTAGTGTATGTGGTTTATCACAGTTCATGTTTTTACTACCTGTCTTTTTAACCCTGTTGCGTTTTAAGAGGTTGGTAGACGTTGAATTGCGTTATCTTTATCCATATTTTTCTACTGCAATTGAAATAATCTCATATATACTGTACATGTTTTGCATTCGTTGGTTTTTAGGTTTGGTAGTTTAACTAACTTGTTGTAATGAAATTATGTCGTGAGTATTATGTTATACACTTTTTATTTATCCTTGATCGTTCTTATTAGATCTGGTCTCTGTTATGGGCTGATGTTGCGTTTGGATTATGTGTCACATGACACTAGATTTGTAAAAATCTTACTATATTTCCGGGTATTGATTTCTTTAAATTGTTTATTTATCTGAAGACACAACATTTTTTAATGTATTCATATATCGCCAGGTCTTAGATTTCTTAAAGAGTTTGTTTTGTTTGAGTTTATGGACTATCTTCATTACACACGGACAACTCCATCAGTGCTCCTTCTTCTTCTTCTTCTTTCGTTGGCTTGAACTATATTGTCTATATCTGCAATGTTGTTTCTTGTATAAACTTCACTGTCTTTTGTAGTTCATACAGAGGTCCATATAGTTTTGCTTCCAGTGTTGTTTCTCTGGGCCAGTGGGTTTGCCTCAATATATCATATTCGGGGCAATCTTGCAGTACGTGCTCCGCTGTCTGGGGTGCCTGTCCACATGTACACATGGCTGAATTGCCAATCTTGAATTTTGTATACATGTGGCTGCGGAGGCGGTTGTGTCCTGTTCTGAGGCGCAGAATGACTATTTGTTCTGATCTGTTCATAGCTTGGTAGTCATCCTGCGTTGATGTTGGTGGCTTTCTGATAGATTTGATCATCTTTTTCTTCTGATGGTACGTAACTGGTACATCCGGTTGCTCGTCTGCAGCACCTTCTTTAGCCAGTCCGTCTGCTCTCTCGTTTCCTGGTATTCCACAATGAGACGGTATCCACTGCATGGCGACCCTGCGCTGGTTGCACAGTTCAGAAAGTAGGGCCTGTATAACTGGAATTTTCTGGACTGAAGTGCTTGGAGTGCTGATCTTGCATCTGTCAGGAATACTACAGGCTGTGGACCGAGATTGGTGTTCAATAGTTTCTCAGTTGCCACCTTGATTGCCTGGACTTCTGCATCATAGTTGTTACAGAATTTCCCCGTTGGTACTCTGACCGTATCCCTAGTGTTGTTTGGGTATTCTATGTACACTCCTGCTCCTCCATTCTTTACTGCATTCTGTGCTGACCCATCCGTGTTTACTCGGACCCAGAGGTCCTGTGGGTATTCATCATCCAGGAAACTGAGAGTGACTGTCCTACGTTGCACGCTGTTCTGTTCATCCCTGTCGAATATTCCTTTCACTTTTGTGTGGATGTGTACTGGTAGTCCATGCTCCTCTCTCCAAGGGGTTTGTTCTGGCACAGACTTTAGGGGGCTGTTAACTTCAGGCAGGTCTGAGGTTTGTCTACGAAATCGTTTGGCCTGGTGGATAAAGCTGCTTCTTTTCAGTCGCCCCATTGCTAGGTTTTGGAATCTGTCTTTCATTGGATGGTTCGGCATACAGAGGAACTTTTCTGCCTGTGTTAGCACTTTCGTGTCTCTGCGTTCTCTCAGTGCTTGTATCCTCCCCATTTTGTCCATCTCCACTATAGGCGTTGATTTCATTGCCCCCGTGATGACCCTAAGCGCCTGGTTTTGCACCTTATCTAGCTCTTGTAATGTGGTGTTTGATGCTGGACACCACGCAGCTGACCCATATTCCAGGTGTGGTCGTATGCCCTGCTGGTAAACTTTACTAAGTATTTTCCCGCTGGCTCCCCATGTGGTTCCACTTAGTTTTCTCAGGATGGCTAGCTTCCTCCTGGCCTTTGTTGCTGCCTTGTTGATGTGCTGCTTCCATGTCAGCCTATCATCGAATGTAACTCCGAGATAGGTGGGTTGTTTATCTTCTCTCAGGAGCTCTTCGTTTATCTTGATGACACCAGCTTTTTGTTTGGGAGAGAGGGTGAAGAGCGTAGTGCTGCACTTGTCTGTGTTGATGCTGACACACCATCTATTTGCCCATGAGGTTAAGGCATCTATAGCTCTTTGTAGCAGTTTGGTGGCCACTGTTGCATGCTCATCTGTGCACCATATTACCAGGTCATCAGCGTACATTGCCACTTTCATTCCATGTGGTAGTTCAGCAACCAGGTCGTTGATGTAGACTAGGAAAAGTGTGGGGGACAGAACCCCTCCCTGAGGGACGCCATGACGCAGTAGAATTTTCTTACTCTTGAGGCCATCTAGTTGTACTCGGGCTCTTCTGTTATGCAAGTATGCTTTCACCCATTTGTACATCTTACCATTCACTCTACAATTTCTCAGTTTCTTCAGAAGCCCTTCTTTCCAAACCTTGTCAAATGCTTTCCTTAGATCTATCCATGCTGCTAGTACCAGTTTCTTATCTTGGAACGCATCCTCAATCTCTTGGGAAAGGTAAGTTGCCTGATCTTCGGTGGAATAACACTGCCTAAAGCCCGCCTGCTGTGGTACAAGAAGGTTTTCACTTTCACTTTCAAGGTACCACTGTAGCCTGAGGTTGATGATACGTTCCATTGTTTTGCAGAGGCAGCTTGTAAGGCTGATTGGTCTGTAGCTGGAGGCAGTGGAACTGTCTTTTCCTGGTTTTAGGAGTGGTATCATGATTGCTTCCCTCCAGGTCTGTGGAACTCTGCCTGAGTTCCAACAGATATTGAAGATCTGCAGCAGCTTTGTTTTTGCTGCGGTTCCCAAGTTCTTAATCATTTCATTGGACACTCCATCAACTCCTGGCGACTTTCTCATTTTCAATTTGGATATTGCAAGCTCCAGTTCTCTGAATGTGATTGGTGCCTCCATAACTTCAGGTATGGTTCCATCTCGTCCTGCGTGTTGTTTCTCACGAGTCTCCTGTTGCTTCTCTGGGCTAACTTCGATGTTGTTGTCTTTAGCAAAGGAGTCTGCAAAGTGATCAGCTGCCTGTTTTCCCATGAGGATGTTTCCATCTTTGTACAGAGCAATCCTTGAGTTTCTCCCTGTACCTTCATCGTTAAGTTGCTTTACCAGCTTCCACAGTTTCCTCGTATCTCTTTCAAAGTTCAAGGACTCTGTTTTCTCCTTCCAGCTTCTTCGCCTGGCCTGCAACTTGGCCCTTTGAAATTTGGCCTTAGCTTGCTGGTAGTTATTGTGTGGTGTTCTTGGCATGGACTGGTCTCTGCCTGCTTTCGAGATGTTTCCACGTCGTTGTGCAGCTGCTCTAGTTCACTATTCCAATATGGTTTGTAGTGCTTACGAGCCCCTCTAGGTATTGTTTCACGAGCAGCCTGTAATATGCATCTGCTGAATTCATCGACTAGCTTATTGATGTCTTTGTCTACAGTCAGATCTCTAGCCAGTATACTAGTACGGTGCTGGTACATTGTCCAGTCTGCCTTCTTGTAGTTCCACCTAGAGAGAGTGCTGCTCTCCTTGACAAGTTCATTTTCCACAATTAGGAAGACTGGCCGGTGGTCGCTGCCTCCAAGTTGTTTCCCTACAATGCGTGTGGTGTTCCACTCCAAGCTGGGTGAGTGGAATGCCAGGTCTGGTGTAGAGGTGGTGTGCCATGATCTCGAGTAGAAGGTTGGTGGGTCGATTGGCTGGTTAATCAGGATAAGCCCATTGTCATCCTGCCAGTTTTCAAGCTCCTCACCTCTCCTGTCCATGTGATCATAGCCCCAGCTCTGTGAGTGGCTGTTGAAGTCTCCGCATACAATCAGTCTTTCTTTTGCTGGGATTGTATCTAGTGCCAGTGGGCGGTCGCTCGGACAGTAGTAGTTGAGCAGGTGGAATTCTGAACTTTCTGTCCTGAGATGAAGCATCTGGTATTCCGCCCCCTCCATATATGTTTCAAGTTGACATGCACTGATGTTATTCCTCACGAGTGTCAGTATTCCACCTTTTCGCCTGTCTATTCGGTCAGATCGGTAGCACTGGTAGCCTCTGATTTTGAAGGCTATGTCTTTGTTGAGGTGGGTTTCTTGCAAGCAACATACATTTACTTGCTCTTCATTCAAGATATTTTCGAGCTCTAATTTTTTGCTGTAGCCGTCTTTTTTACTATTGACGCCTTCAGCATTCCAGTGCATTATTTTAAATGGTCTTTTCTTTGCTTGGCCAGTAGCTCTATTCTCATGCCTCCTGGCTCCACGGGGCAATTGAGAAGGACCCCCAGTAGTAGGGGTTGGGCCCTTCCGAGGCAGAGGGCCCGGCACTGCGCCTGCCTGGGTGTCCATCACAGGGCGAGTGCCATAACGTTTTGCAGATATAGGCATACTTCCCATAGCGCATGTGCGTGGCATCCTGATTGCTGTGGTGCGCCTCTTGGCTGGTTGCCTCCGTCTTCAGCACCTTGACTTGCTAGGGCAGACTGTGGTCTTGCTCGAGTCTAGGAGGGCCTGGCCAGTCTTGGTTTTTCAGCCGCTGATGGCTGTACTTGAGCCCCATCTCCACGTCAAGGAGCTGGCCGTGATGGGGCATCAGTGCTCCGATCTCCTCCTTCAGATCACACAAGGAGGATCTCAGCACAGTGCACGAACTCCGTAGCACAGGCGAGAATCTCAGGGTGTGTATACTTGAATCACACATTCTATACATATTTTTGTGGTGGGCAGGTTTCTAAAATTTAATTTTTGCAAGGACAACGGCCGCATGACCTACTCTTTACGATTTCCAACTGCGGCGAGATTTTTAACGTGCACAACCTATTTAGTCGCCCTTAGCTGATCTCACCGCCCAGGAGTTCACGGGGCAGTATGACATCATTAGGACCACGATTTCTATAAATTATTATACCTCAACTGGGAATCGAACCCGGTACCTTTAGAATTCGAGGCGGACGTCATACCTCTTAGCCACTCCAACTCACTTTGAAAGAGTTATTATACCTTGTGGTGAAGTGGGATGTTATAAATATTTATAGGGGACTTAGTGTACTGACTGAGATCAGCGGTGAAGGTATCTATATCTAATAAGAGTAGTGTATTATAGATAACCTTACTTGCTGCCACATATGTATACCTCAGTCAGAATTATTCTGGAATAGTGTGATGACTACGTTATATGTCTAGGGTATGTGTATGATGAAGTGTAAGTCATAACAACAACAGACAGATAAACAATTTAATTTATTCCACCACACTTGACAACACTGTGACACTCACATACATAAAACACTCTACGAGGATATCTTAAAGGAGTCACTGATAACTTTTCAAATAACAATATGTATTCAGTGCTGTCATGAATGTATATGTGTCCTGATTCAAATACAAAGGGAACCAGGAATCACAATCAATTTTAATTACAAGTTATATGTACAGAATTTATTAATATGAATCTTGTAGTGACATATATTATTAATAGTATCCTATGTGTGTCAGTTGTGTAGTAGTAATATGAGGTAATACTGGTTTTGTTTTGTTCAAGCTCTGTTGGTATTTGTCATCATGACTTCAATAGTTTGTTTCTATTGGAACTAGTATTGGAGATGTTCTCAGTTCCTGGTATTAAAACAATTAAATTCCCCTCTTAATTTTATTTTACAATGTCATTTTAAGATGGGGGTACATAATGTTGAGCTCCATGGCCACACTCTCTTATCTTTCGTGATGACTGCAGTAAAAGACTCCTCTGCTCGATTACTTTAATGAGTTCTGGAGCCACCCCACTGGTTGCTATATGGACCAAGGAGTATGCTGTCCACCTCTGGCTTCAGCAAAGCTCTGACCAGGTGCTGCTCAATAACTTTAAGACCACGGTCCCTGAAACAAGAAGGTTGTACCTTCTACGTCAGAACTAATTTATACTCTATTTCTACACTGAGCACAATACATCACAAACATTGAGTTCAGAGCGTTAGGCCAACTGTCAGCTTCATCTGAAATACTTTATACCAGTATTTCCCTCCCTAATGGTTACTACGCCTCTACAATTCCAGCATTATTTCTTTCTAGTCAATAATCTAGGTGTCAGTGTACTGTTTGGCCATTCCATGCAGTTTTACTTTCCTCCGACACCTTCTGTTCAGGCTGGAGCACTATTTGCTTTACATCATGTTCGCTACTGAACTACACATATATACAGACATAAATTATCAATTTACCTTCAATTTTCATTAAAAGATATTGAATATTTCAAGCTTACCAAAATTCATGGAAATAATAAACAGTTTCGTTGACTGGCAATGAATATAGCACAACTCCGATCTGCCGATGTCCCAGGCTTTATTTTACAAAAAATATACACTGGTGCTCAACGCACTGCTTCTTAGTAGGTTTATTACAAGATGTGGCAAGGAACAGACGCTCTGAATTGAGTATATTCGCAGCTCTACCCAATCAAACCATGTCTACACATCTTTTCAAAAAAATACCCCTTTTCACGTTTCCCCTGACAACACAAGATAGTATTTATAGCCCGACCAATCGTGTTTAGTCTTACATTTGTTGCGCTCCAATCAAATAGGCGTTAACATGGTAGGCTATTTCCGTAACGTAATGTTTTTTCAAACACGTTATAAAAAAATTTTATGAGCAGAAATGATTTCATGCTGTCAGGCACCCCCACTATTTTATTTTGGCCATAACTTGGTAATTTCTAGACTATTTGCGTAACGTTTTACATATTCTTTGTCAGCAAACCCTAAGGAACCCAAATGTACGAATTTAATGGAGCCAATATGCATTTTCTTCTAGGATAGTCGTGCTGTTACTACCTTCTCACTTCCAAACTTGAGGGTGTCTGGGTACTGTCATGTTTTCAAACGTAAACCGGTATAATGTCATAATTCCCAATAAGCGTTTTTCAGGATTTTTAAAACCTAACTCTGGTATGGGTAGGGTTTTTATCACTGACGATTTGAAAAAAAGCCAGTGCTTGTGGCCTTACACGCGTGATGGCAGCAATTGTGTATCGCGCGACGCGTGTTTAGTGTTGCATGTGTCCTTGCTTTCTGCCTCTCCCTTCTCTCTATCCTTTAGTCCATCTGTCTTTTAGTTACGCCGTGTATAAAATGGAATGAATGAAATATTAAATTTAGGTCATTGATCAGCTTGCGTATCTCAAGGTTTTTCCAAGAAATACAGTACACGTTTCATTGAAGAAAGCGGGTAATAATACAGTAGGCTTTTACTATCAACGTGAAAGCGTTACAATTTGCCGACGAAGTAGAAAACAAGGGGATTTCGAGTACAGTCATTGTGACAGCACTGTTCTTTTACCATTTCTCTTTTCTTTTATTAAATTTATTTGTTAGGCTTTGCATTTACGTTTTAATTTACATATGTGGATGTAGAATTTCACGACAAATCTCTAGGTATTATATTTATTAATGTGTTAATACATCACCACGTACCAGATTTCAAAAGTGTTAATATATCTCCGTGTACTAGAGTTCTTAAAGTGTTAATGTATCTCCAGGTACTAGAGTTCTTAAAGTGTTAATATATATCCAGGTACTAGAGTTCTTAAAGTGTTAATATATCTTCAGGTACCAGATTTCGTAAAGTGTTAATATATCTCCAGGTACTAGATTTCTTAAAGTGTTAATATATCTCCAGGTACCAGATTTCTTAGATTTCTTAAAGTGTTAATATATCTCCAGGTACTAGATTTCTTAATGTGTTAATACATCTCCAGGTACCAGATTTCTGAAAGTGTTATTATATCTCCAGGTACTAGATTTCTTAAAGTGTTAATATATCTTCAGGTACTAGATTTCTTAAAGTGTTAATATATCTCCAGGTACTAGATTTATCAAAGTGTTAATATATCTCCAGGTACTAGATTTCTTAAAGTGTTAATATATCTCCGAAATCCGGATATTTTCTACCGACTGCGACTCCGAATCCTGACTCCACAGCCCTGGCGCAAAGTCTTGGAAGCTCCTGCCGCGCCCACTCCCGCTTCCGCAGTCTGTTTTGCCAAGTGGTGTTTTGAGGTGTCCTGACCTGGGGCCCCAAGATGCAGCAATAGTGAATGCAGTCAGCGACCCATAGCTGTACTGCTTGCATCAGGACCAGCGAACCAGAGCTGGTCAAGACCGCACTCCACCTCCACGTGGTGGTCCTGGAAACTGTCTGCAGCAGTGCAGTCTGGCTGAGCGAGTGCGGATCGCAATGGGAAGGCAAACCCGGTCCCTAAAAAATGCCGTGCTGAAGTCGGATGTGTCGACCGAAAGGTGCAGATATCACAGCTCCAGCGTAAACAGATACAACGCAATTACCGTCCTTTTCAGGGCGAACGAAGAAGAAGAAGAAGTCCTGACCTGACTGTTTAAAAGGCGAATAAATATTCTTTAAAAAAAAACAATAATTATTTTCATCATTCATCAACAGCTCCCAAGGGAGCATAGACCTTCGTCAAACTCTAGCCATCTCCCATTGTCCTGTGCCATCCGCTGAAGATCTTTCCAAGTCTTCTTCTATATCCCTGTTATTTATGTCCCTAATTCCCTTCTCAATGTTTGTCACCTTTCTCTGTCTCTCCTTCCCTATGGATTCCAACACAAGGACAGCCTTGTAATGCTATCAACATAGTATACCTGAACGTGTATCATATCCATCTCCATAGTCTTCTTCTCATCTCATGTTCCACTGGCACTTGTCTAGTTCTTGTCATCAGTTCCACGTTGGTAACCTTGTCATACCATTTCAACCATTCTATTACAGGTATTCCTCGCTTTATTGCGCCTCGCGTTATTGCGCTTCGCAGATATTGCGCTTTTTTTGGGTCAAATTATTCATGTTCATTTATTAGAACGTACCTTCTTTTTCCGATAGATTTTGGCTCTCCACCAGCAATAAAATTACGATTCGCTGAAGGCTCATGTGATGAAGATTAGCATTTTTTTTTTTTTTAGCTATAAAGCATTTTTAAATTTACAATACACTGTTTTTTAAGACCTAGCGCTATTGCGCACTTAATAGACATAGTGTAAACATGATTTTAGGCTATTATATGCACTGGGAAGCACACAAAAAATATGGGTATGACCCGCTTTATTGCGATATTCGCTTTATTGCGGTGGTCTGGAACCGAACCCACAATATCTCCGAGGTATACACATATTCGCAAGCACCTATTTATGACAGTCTTTACCTTCTAGGTTGTTATTTTAAAACCAATTATGTAATGTAAAATATTTAGCTAAAATATTTTGGCCATGTAAAAAGACCTTACCATAAAGGAAGGAAGAGTTGGTGGCGAATGTTCAAGAGGAAGACAGCGCTATAAGTGGGAAGATAACATCAAGAGATGGACAGGAAAGAGTCTATCAGAGTGTACCACCAAGACAAGAGACAGAAGACGTTGGAGATCCATTGCAGGTGACCTTCGCTGTGAAGATGGCACCTGATGATGATGTAATGTTCAAACATCTGAGCGACCTAGCATATAATAACAAAAAGTGTGGAAGGTGGGGGAGACCCAACCCTCCATGGAGCCTATCCTCTAACGCCACTGACCCCGTGCAAGTGATCATCATCATTTTCTTTGTCGTTCTCTATGGAGATGGAATCACCACCACCGCTGTCCCCCCCCCCACATGTAGGAAGCCTGCACCAAGCAGTCTCATGTTTATGCAGCAGTGGTCTCTGTAACAATGTGTTGTAAGTGATGACATTGCCAGCCTCGTTTACAACTTCACATTAGTGGCCTTTTACGATATAGGCATATCTGAGTGAGTAGAAGGCCTCATCTTTGTCTCATAAGTGACCCCCGAAAACTACATGGTGCTGAGTCCTGAAAATACTAAGAATTCAAAAAATGAAATAAAGAGATGCAAATCATTAAATTGTTTTGCACATGTAAATAAATGTTTTATTCTTAAAAACCATAAATCAGGGAACGATTGAATGACAAACACGCAAAAACACGACAACAGCGCTGTAAATGGGACGATAAATTCAAGAGATTGACAGAAAATGGCCTATCAGAGTGTACCATCAAGCCGAAAGACTAACTTTGTCGGAGTTCCGTAACAGCCAGTCGTCGAGGCGAGACGGGGTCCTCATCAGACCTGAGTCGTAAAGATAAATTGATTTGTCCAACACTGCAGGTATGAGTTATTAGTCTTGATCCCTGAGACTGATTAATATGTCGTCCGCTCAAAATAGCGCCGTTGGCAACTTGATCACTTCGGCAGACGTTAAGAAAGGCGGGGTTGAAGCTGTCTTTTGGAAGAGAAGGTGGGCAGAGTTAAAATATCAACGTGTCCAGGGAAGGGACAGATACGGAGAGGCGGGGGGGGGGGGGGGGGGGAGAAAGGGTATACTAAGACGCAAATAGTAAAATTAAACACTAAAATTAAGTATTCTAAAGTTGACACTTATTATTTTCCGATTTATTTTCAAAATTATTTATTTTTCAGTTCTTGCTTGCTACTAGCCTAAGGCAGGGACCAGGATAAGGTAGATTCCTGATATACCGGTAGGACCTGGTCGGGATAATGGATATATATGGCGGATGAATATCACTCTGAAATTAAAGTACGCATGTTGACTAGTGAAAAAAGTACGTTTTATAAATATGTGTTATTTTGTTATTGGAATTGTCAATAACTATATGGTATATTCCTACACTATATCAACATTCTGATATACTTAATGTCAGCTGGGTTTTTTTTTTTTTTTTTTTGTAGCACAAAATGTATGGCCGACAGACATACACATAGACGGACAGAAGATAGAGAGGCAAATAGACAGAACAAAGAGAGACAGACACATAGACTGACAGAAGATAGAAATACAGACAGACAATATAAGAAAAAGGAAAGACAGACAGACATATAGATAGAAGTATGCATAGTTGGACAGACATATTGACATCTAAAGTAGATAGGTTTGTAGGTAGATTATTAAGTAGATAGAAACGTAGATAGTTAGACAGATGAATAGGCAAAGACATAAAATTATTGTTGTCAAACACAGGATTCTTCAACTATCCTGCCAGGTGGCGTAGCAAGGTGACCATGTTTCCCCACAACCCCACGTCTCTAGTATTGTTTTATCAATTCTGAGTATCCATGGAGTGTTTTCTCTTATTTTTATAGTTTTATGTTCTCTATTTAATTCTAACTTTCTTTCCCTTCTGTTTTTCGTTTGTCTGTCCCTGACGAAGGCATTGTGACCGCAACGTAGGTTTTTTCTTGTCCTTTCTGCCAGTAAGACGTATCACTATTTGTGTTTTTTTTTTTTTTTAATTCTACAGTTTTATCAATTATGTTGTTGACTTCTTTCCATACCATATAGTCAAACTGCCCAGTACATTCTCTCTGTCTCTCTGTCTTTCTCTATGTTCTCTCTCTGTATCATTATCTATCGCTTTTTCCTTCTATCTCTCCTGTTATCATTGTATATCCCTGCTTTCTGTTTCTCATAACATGCCCCAAAAATAGTACAACAATAATCAGACCACGTGGTCATTTTTTTATTCGGATATGCCCTAATATAACCGACTAGTCCTGTGTCTAGCCAAAACGAGGCAAAATTGTATTTAAAAAGAAAAAAAAGTGAATTACTTCCGTCTAACGTAAGTAATAAACTTCCTTAGAAAAGCCCAGCTTGCAGTGACTTAAATTGTAAAACAACACGAGAGTTGTGAAACCACAACATTACCAAAAACCTGTTCCCCTCGAACGTTAAGCTCAACCAAAAAATGGCAAGACAAAAAACAAAACAAAAAACTCCAAACTAGACAAACGAGTTCTGAGAAGACACAGTTCTGTACATCAACTTTGATATAGATCCGTCTGCTCGCAAGGATCACTGTAATCTATTTTAAGTTTTCCTGTTTTCATTTCCTTTGTTTTTTTAAGTATAAAAACAAACTTATTTTCTTAAAAGTATCTTCAATCCTCTTAACGTAGACGCTTCGCTGTGTTTGTTCTGTAGTTTTTACTATTTTGTAATAGAAATTGTAAATGAACGTGTGTTCTTCTACAGTACCCAAGTCTTATATGTTAAATTTTAATTTTTTTTTTCTACAGCTAAAGTAAGTATGATAAAACAAAATGTAAAAAAAAAAAAAAAAAAAAAATTCTGCCGTGTAACCCTTGTATACCTTTCGCGTACGCTCACGAGGTACACGCTTGTGCCACACTTTGAGAAACACTGTTCTGGGTGCTTGTTGTGTAGAAATCTTGAAAACATTATTTTCGGTAATTTATTTGTCCGTCTTTAATAATGTTCTCAAATTGTTTGGAGTTCTTGGCAGTTTTAGGTTGTCCGAGGCCCTAGATAAGCGTAAAAATTGTGAGGTCCCTTTTAATATAAATTCCTGTTGTATCGACACTCATACATTTGCGCACGAGGCCCCTAAACCAGCTAATTTAGCTCTCTGACTGAATATAGCTATTTTAGTTATGTGACTGATTGTAACTAATTTAGTTCTCTGTGTCACGGGTTGCCTTCCCTTAGAGTGGTCCAACAGGGGCCAAAACTCAAGAGTAACTGATGTGGGTCTTCAAAGGTGTCTACCACCGGAAAAGATTAATCTTGCAGAGTTGTAGATAAAATGATAATGATGCTTCTACCCCCAGGTAATGTTCCCGAGATATTCAGAAAAGCGAGAACAATGCTGCATTGGCTGAGCACGTTAACTCTAGTATATGCCGTCAACTTTTGTGAAGGATAGGGTTATCTTTTAATTTGTTAGCTCGTTCAAGCCCCCATCTGAGTTAATTCAGCGAATTTGCTCTTATTATTATTTAGCTATGTTTACGTGTATTTAAGAAAATTGTCTGAGATATACGGTTGAAGTACATTCAAAACGATTAAATCAACTTTAGATTTGTCTTTATACAAGTAACAAGTTTAATAATCAATTATGTCTTAACAGTTATACAAATGAATAATTGTTCAGAAAAAAGTATTCATCACAATGTGATGTTATGGTTTTGGAAAATGGACAGTTCACTTGGCAGCTTTTAAGTTTTACTTAGCTGCCAATAGTTGTTTCTGCTCCCGCTGATGTTTGGGTCTTTGTAGATAGGTGACTGGATCACACGCGTCCGTGGTCAAGATTTAAGAGTTGCAGCACGTTCCAAGTAGAATCAGGGAGTAACTGAAAAGCTGGTCCCATGTTTCTAAGACCCGTCAGATGATGGTGTCTAGCGTCGACTTCAGGCCACGTATACCCTCACTTGTTCCAGAAATAGTACCCTCAACTGGTACCACCAACTAGTATGGCAAAAGAGAAACAAATACCCTCTGAGTATTGAGATTCCCGACACATACTTATGTGTTCCCATTTTCCTATTCCACCATCCCATCTACCTTCAGAACTGTTACCCTCGCTGAGAATTAATATTAATCCCAGTGGGCAAAAAACTATCTTTACATTTAAAATGAACAGTTTTATATTTACACTTGTTGAAAAGGTTGAAACTTCCATTACATTTAGAGTGAGTGAATATGTTTTACATTTACACTGGTTGAAAATGTTGAAACTTTCATTACATTTAGAGTGAATATGTTTTACATTTACATTAGTTGAAAGGTTACTAATATAACAAGTATGTACATCATTTCTTTCATCATTCCCTTCTTGCTCCATATGGAACTTGGGACTACCTCTGATTTCGGTTCTTTATAAGAAACTCGCAATAAAGCAATCACCAGCCCTGGCATTGTGGTTTATGAAATCATCATTCTTTATGCTGAGGTTACCAGCCTCAAATGACTTGGACATCCCCTAGCAATTTTCACCTATTAATATTCTCATGATAATATATACGTATTAGTTCACATGTTAATAATGAAAAAATATAGAATTCAAAATGTACAACTTACGCCAATCTTTAGGCTCACAGACTGCTGGCTCAGAAAAATAAAGGCACTTGTAGAGGCCTCTTACACTTGGTCTGGGGTGTTGTTACTTTAGCAATATGTTCCCCCTTTGACTCCGTGTTTCAGATTCCTCAGATTCCGGTTTTCCATGCTAATAATGGTAGAGTTTTCCCGGGAGATAATTCCACAAGATGCTCAAACAAAGTCCGGTCCGCTAAATGAAATCTGCTGCTATTCTTAACTCTGGAAAGGTCTGGTTGTATTCTTGGCGCGAGGTGAATTTTCACAGTGCTTTCAACCGACTAAAGTGTCAGGTTATATTGCCCCTCTCGTTCCTGGCACGTGTTACTTACTATTAGACCACGCCCCAATAAGAAATGTAGTTTTGTTTACATCTCAATAATTTGAAACATGCGTGTTTAGGATGGGGTAATTCAAAATATTTCCACTAGGAAATTTCTGCGCATTAATACAAAGATCATGTCTTCAAAATATGGAATAAAAACATCCGATCACTCTCTCATCAATGTTTACAAATAAGAAATTACTTTCATCTAAAGTAATTTCTTTGTAACAAGGTATACAGGAAATGATTGTGTCATTCGTTTCCACCGAGTACATGCTGACGGGTCGATAATTTATCGCGGAGCACTCCAAGGTAAACATGGCACTCGTTCACTATACGAATAATTGACTGGCTCATTTTGGTTTTACCTGCGTCTTAATCTTAGCAAATCCGAGAAGCGCAAAGCAAACATGATCAATTATCACCATATGGAGTGTAAAATTGATAAGAAAATAGCTAATATATGCTTGAAAGCAGAGACAGAAATGGGCCGACCACGGAAATTGCGAGTGATTTAGCACACAAACAAATGTAGCTAAATACTGCTGGATAGGAAAAGAGATCGACCCAATTTTTGTGACACTCTGACTGACTGTAGCTAATTTAGTTCTCTGACCAATTGTCGTTAATTTAGTTCTCTCACTGAGTGTAGTTAATTTATCTTCTGACTGATTGTAGCTACATGTATTTAGTTAACTGACTCATTGTAGCTAATTGAGTTATCTGACTGATTGTAGCTAATTCTCTGACTGATTGTAGCTAGTATAGTTATCTAATAGAATATATCTATGTTATGTCTCTAACTGAGTGTAGCTAATTTAGTTCTTTGGCTGATTGTAGCTATTTAATGATCTGACTGATTGTAGCTAATTTTCTGACTGATTGTAGCTAATTCTCTGACTGATTGTAGCTAATTTAGTTATCTGACTCTCCACATGTAAGCCTACCTTGCCGTGGTTGGAGAGCTTGAGCGCCTCAATGATCCCGGGAGCTATGCCGGCGGGAGTTTTACTCCTGGCAGGGTCACCCAAGCCGGACAGGTCCTGGGTGAGGGGCCAGACTAAATGGGCTGAGGAGTGGGTGGAACCCTATAGGTGTAGATGCAGAACCCACCGGCGAGTGGTACATGCTCTGGTCTGCACCAATCCACCCCCACTTCATGGGTTAAATGCTTTCTTGCCTCATTCTTCACTGTTTGTCGTCTATCACGCCCATGGCGACCGTTGCCTCAATTGGCTGTGTGTGGTGTACCCGGAAACGGGGCCTCCCAGTACTGAGGCAAAGTTAAGTCCCCGATGTCACTTATCGGTGCAGAATTGAGAGAGATGGCTGAGCATCACAATCCCTCCTGTGTTGCAGCATGATGAGAACCCAGCATTGCACACTGAGCTTGGGGGGATCACTTGGGCACCAGACTTAATACTGGCTCTTGACTGGATGGCCGCATGCAGGAGATTTCTACAATGGAGGGTTGGCAGGTGGTGGGTATCGGGAAGTGGCTCTGTGCAGGACGTGAGGATTCCTTGGGAGAGCCCAGAACCAGAGCACAGCATTGTGCAAGCTCTGCATAGTTGGAGAGCCCCCTGGATGACGGGGAATGCACAGTGTGCTACCCCACCTATCCCCAACTGCTAACTTAGAACCAGAAGTGGGGTCCTCTGTATGCGTGCCAGGCCAGGATAAAATGCCTGGGAAAGAGACTGGAGCTCAGAACTCCCTAACTCAAAGTTGCAGGATGGCAGAAAAGCCACGGGAAAGACAGGGCTACTTTGAAGATAACGCAACCATATTTTCACCATACGAGCTCGGACGCCGCCTCGGTAAACAAGGTCCGCGCAGAGCAGTGACACCCCCAGGCTGCTTGCGAATAGTCTACTACTGGGAACATAAACAGATTAGGGATGAGCCCACTCTCCCGTTGAACAGGTGCTAAAGTCGTAGATACTGGGCCAGAAGGCGCACCGGAAACCACAGTATCATGCAACTCGCTTTTTTTTTTCTATGGAGAGTACACCGTCAAATAAATCTCGTTCTGGTGCTCGCCCTGTGGAGCTCCACCAGGCAGGTGCAGTGCCGGGCTCTGAGCCTCGACAGAGCCCACCCTCAGCTACTGGAGGACCCTCTAGACCGTCTTGTGGAGTCAACAGACGGCGGAGGAGAACTACTGACCAAAACAAAACAGAAAAAGAGAAACCCAGAGTGCCACTTGTCATGATGCACTGGAATGCAGAGGGAGTGAACAGCAAGCAGGCTGGATACAGCAAAAAGACAGAGCTGGAAAACATCTTGTATGAGAAGCAAGTCAGTGTTTGCTGTATCCAAGAGACTCACTTGAAAGCAGATCAAACCTTTAAAATAAGGGGATATCAATGCTTCAGATCCGACAGACAAGATAGACGAAAAGGAGGAGTACTTACTCTTGTAAGGAATAACATTCCTGCACACGAAAGGAAAACTTCATGGATGGAGCAGAATATCAGCTGCTGCAGATAAAGGTAGACAAGATGGAAATAGAACTCCTGAACTATTACTGTCCGAACAACAAACCCCTGAGTCTCAGCTCTATACAGGTACCAGCCACCAACTTTATAGCAGTTGGAGACTTTAATAGCCACTCACAGAGCTGGGGCTATAACCATCTGGATCACAGAGGTGAAGAGGTTGAAACTTGGCAAGATGATCACTCCCTAATCCTAGTCAATAATGCCACAGATACTCCTACCTTCTACTCCAGAGGATGGCACACAACCTCAACACCAGATCTTGCCTTCTCCACACCAGATATAGCTGGATCTATTAGTAGAGAAGTAGGAGACCAACTAGGGGGAAGCGACCATCGCCCAATCTTTCTTACTGTCCAGAGTGCAACTCTCAGTACAGGCCCAGCCATTACAAGATGGAACTACAAAAAAGCCAACTGGGGTTTATTCAGGCATCAGGTGAACACGCTGCTGTCTACCCTCAAGGTACAGAACAGAGACATTAATGAAGTGGTAAAAGACTTCAACAGATGCATACTACAAGCTGCAAAAGAAACCATTCCCAAAGGATGCCGGCGTAACTACATACCATACTGGTCCAGCACACTCCAAGAACGTCAGGAAGCTATGGACAAGGCTAGAAAGGACGCAGAGTCTCAGCCTTCACTTGAAACTCACAACAAATGGAAAAAGGCTGTAGCAGAGTTTCAGAGAACAAAGCTAGAAGAAAAGCGGAAAAGCTGGAGAACTAAAACGGCATCGCTGAACCTTGAGAAAGACGGCAGGAAACTTTGGAGATTAGTCAAGTCTCTAAATGAAGAGCATTCCTCACCAAGGCAGACTATCACATTGGATGAAGGTGGCAAACTTTTCAGAGGAAAACAAGCTGCAGACTTGTTTGCTAGAAGATACAGTTCAGAAAGCAACTTACCCATTAACATAGACCATCAGAGAGAGATAAGAAAAGAAATACTGGCAACCATGGGACAGACAGATACTCCTGCCCCAATGAGGGAACCCATCACACTAGGAGAACTACAGAAGGCTATTTCCAAGCTTAAGTTTCAAAAGTCACCCGGCCCAGACAAAATCAGCAACGAAATGCTAGTAAATCTGAGCTCAGCAGCAAAGACAAAACTGCTTGAGATATTCAACCACAGCTGGTTGAAAGGAACGGTACCCCAAGTATGGAGAGAAGCCATCACAATACCCATACTAAAGAAAGGGAAATGTAAGACCGAGGCTGCAAGTTACCGGCCAATCAGTCTCACAAGCTGTGTTGGGAAGACTATGGAGCGAATAGTCAACCACAGATTGAAATGGTATTTAGAGTCTGAGCAGATCCTGGTGCCGGAACAAGCTGGATTTAGAGAATGCTACAGTATAGAAGACCAAGTTACTTACTTGTCTCAAGCAATAGAAGATGCCTTCCAGGAGAAGAAAAAGGTCCTAACGATCTGGGTCGACTTCAAGCAGGCCTTTGACAAGGTGTGGAAAGATGGCCTCATTGCAAAACTTAGGAGAAGTGGAATCCAAGGCAACATGATGAAATGGATCCAGTCATACTTGCATAACAGGAGAACTAGAGTCACTCTTGACGGTCTGCAGAGCAGAAAAGTGTTGCTCCATCAGGGGGTACCTCAAGGAGGAGTAATTTCCCCAACACTCTTCCTTGTTTACATCAATGACCTGGTGAAAGATCTCCCTGCAGGAGTTAAAGCTGCCTTATATGCAGATGACCTAGTACTCTGGTGCGCTGATGAAAATGTCACCACAGCAAATTATAGAATGCAGCGGGCAGCAGACATGCTAGTGTCATGGGCAGAGAAATGGCTTATCACAATAAACACGGACAAAACCTCCACAACACTGTTCTCCCTCGCCCCCAAGGACAAATCAGCTAACATACACCTAGGGACAACCGTGATCAAGGAAGAAAGCTACCCCACCTATCTTGGGGTGACATTTGACCAAAGGCTTACATGGAATAAGCATATTGAAAATGCAGAAGGAAAGGCCCGAAGACGACTAGGCATACTCAGAAAATTAGCAGGTACCAACTGGGGAGCAAATGAACGAAATCTAAAGAAGATTTATAATGGAGTAATAAGACCACACTTAGAGTTTAGCTCAGCAGCATGGTCATCAGCTGCTAACTCACATCTGCAGTCTTTGGACAAGGTGCAAAATCAAGCTCTCAGGCTCATTACAGGAGCCATGAAAACTACACCAATAACAGAGATGCAGAAGGTTGCTGGATTACAGACATTGTCCCATAGAAGAGACACAAAAACCATGATCCAGATGGAAAAGTACAACAGTATGCCAATGCACCCAATGAAGGCAAGACTAGATGATCTGGCATTGGGACGTCTAAAGCGTAGCAGCTTTGTGCATCGGGGAAAAAGACTTATAAGACAGCATCAAGAAGACCTATCCATGAAGACAACACCACTGAAGCCCACCCTATACCCTGTACCATGGGAGCAGGCCAGCAGTGCCCTCCAAATTAATACAACAGTCAGTGGTCTCACAAGTGGATGTGAGTATAATGATCTGCAAAAACGAACTGCTACATTGAGTATGATCCAAGAAAGCTATCCCGATCAATCATGGATACATGCCTATACAGATGGATCAGCAACTAATGCTGTTAGGAATGGAGGTGCCGGTATCTTTATCTCATATCCTGACAACCACTATGAGACTAGGCACATTCCCACTGGTAAATTCTGTTCCAACTATACAGCTGAGGTTCAAGCTCTAGAGCAAGCTGCAAACATGATTTATAACACCAACTCTGACTGCCACCAGGTAGTCATCCTCACAGATGCACTGTCTGTCCTGCAAGCTCTCAAGGGTGGTAAACTCCCGCATCTGAGAAATGAACTAAACAAGGTAGCTGCCAAAAAGAGAACCATACTTCAGTGGGTACCATCTCATTGTGGTGTACCCGGAAATGAAAAGGCAGATAAACTTGCAAAAAAGGGAGGAGAATGTGAACAAGAAGATAATGAAGTCACATACTTTGAGAAAAATAGAGCTATCCAGACTATCAGAAGAGAACAGAACCAACCCAAAGACGACTATCACACTCTCGACCGGCAGGGACAGACAACTATTTTTCGACTCAGGACAGGGCATAACAAACTGAATAAACACATGCACAAGCTACGATTGTCTGCTTCACCACTGTGCACATGTGGATTAAACGAACAAACTGCTGAGCATGTTCTACAGGACTGTCCTCTGTATGACCAGTTAAGAAAGATATACTGGCCCAATGACTCAACACTAAACTCAAAGCTATATGGAGTTAAAGAGGAACTTCAAACAACAGTCGAATTCATCATGAGAACTCGTCTGACGGTGTAATCATCAAAGATGCGATCGCAAGAAGAAGAAGAAGAAGTTATCTGACTGATTATAGCTAATTTAGTTCTGTGATTGATTAGAGCAACGTGAGCTCTCAATTTTTTTTTTTGGTCTATCTTTTGCCCTGTTAGTTGCGTGTTACTAATTTAGTTCTCTGATTGACTTGAGCAACATTAGTTCTCTGATTGACTAGAGCAGCGGTGGCCAAACTACGGCCCGCGGGCCAGATCCGGCCCGCCAAACAATTTTGACCGGCCCGCCAACCTGTTTTGACCGGCCTCTTATTGTTGATTGAAGCCACACACTTCACAATGAAATACCACACAAATGTATGTTTGAAATAAATAATTACATGTCATATTACAAATTACAAAACAAATTAAAACAACAGATTCATTATTTTTTTAAACAGTAATTTCAGTTCGAAGACTGGTATACATGTCTTGGCAGATGTGCAGTACAGTAGTTTGCCGTTGCTTTCTGTACGTGGTTCCTTATATATGTAAAACTAAATATCAGAACGTTATTTTTTTAGGATTTTATAGGTCTGGCCCTCGGGTGTTTCCCTTTACCATAATCTGGCCCTCGGCCTACCTTAGCTTGGCCACCACTGAACTAGAGCAACATGTTGCAAGTGGATTTTATGGAAGGGGAAGTAATCTTTAGAATGTTTTAGACAAATTAAATTTCGAGTTGCAACGCTTGATTAAGCGGATACTTGTTTGACTTTAGGATAGAATTATCTTTTCCTATTTTTCGAGTGACAGAGTACAGAAAAGCGTGTGAACGCTGTTTAATCTCAAATGTTGAGAGGTATTTATTCTGTACTGTTTTGAGCCATGTGAATAGCTCGCAGCTAGTCTGCATGTATTATCGAGAGCGGGGTTCAAGACAGCCGAGTCTCGTGACGGGGTTTTTTGGCGGGACTAGTGTGTGTGATTTGAGGAGTTGTGTTTTGGGCGTGGACCGTGTAGGTCGAGTCCCAGTGGTTTTGGATAGTGTATGCCTACGTAGGGCTTAAGAAAATGTCGACTTATATATTTCGCTGTGTGTACAGCCTATTTGATAAACTGCAGTGAAGATTTATTAGGCCATATGAAGATTACTATAGCTGCCAGGTGTGCAAGCTTTATTGTGTAATGGAGTACTGTTTAGGCCATATGAAGATTACTATAGCTGCCGTGTGATGCAGGCTTTATTGTGTAACTTAATGGAGTACTGTTTAGGCCATATGAAGATTATTATAGCTGCCGTGTGATGCAGGCTTTATTGTGTAACTGAGTACTGTTTAGGCCTTATGAAGATTATTATAGCTGCCGTGTGAGCAGGCTTTATTGAGTAATGGAGTACTGTTTAGGCCATATGAAGATTATTGTAGCTGCCGTGTGTGCAGGCTTTATTGTGTAATGGAGTACTGTTTAGGCCATATGAAGATTATTATAGCTGCCGTGTGAGCAGGCTTTATTGTGTAGTGGAGTACTGTTTAGGCCATATGAAGATTATTATAGCTGCCGTGTGAGCAGGCTTTATTGTGTAATGGAGTACTGTTTAGGCCATATGAAGATTATTATAGCTGCCGTGTGAGCAGGCTTTATTGTGTAATGGAGTACTGTTTAGGCTATATGAAGATTATTATAGCTGCCGTGTGAGCAGGCTTTATTGTGTAATGGAGTACTGTTTAGGCCTTATCGCTGTGTGTACAGCCTATTTGATAAACTGCAGTGAAGATTTATTAGGCCATATGAAGATTATTATAGCTGCCGGGTGTGCAAGCTTTATTGTGTAATGGAGTATTGTTTAGGCCATATGAAGATTATTATAGCTGCCGTGTGTGCAAGCTTTATTGTGTAATGGAGTACTGTTTAGGCCATATGAAGATTATTATAGCTGCCGTGTGAGCAGGCTTTATTGAGTAATGGAGTACTGTTTAGGCCATATGAAGATTATTATAGCTGCAGTGTGAGCAGGCTTTATGGTGTAATGGAGTACTGTTTAGGCCATATGAAGATTATTATAGCTGCCGTGTGAGCAGGCTTTATTGTGTAATGGAGTACTGTTTAGGCCATATGAAGATTATTATAGCTGCCTGTAGCGTAGCAAATGTTGCGTAAGTATTATATGTGTTGATAAATGTTCTGTGGAGGATGTCACATTTGCCACACAACGTTGAGGGTGTTGTATTTCATCTGCTTCTCTAAAGGTATAACAATCCTGGCCTTTGCAGAGTAGTGTGCCACCCTCAGACACCAGGGATGATGAGGCGTAGTAGCATGGTGTCTTTTGTCTGGTTTAAGTGTGTAGGATGTAGATGTGTATTCAGACAGTGAGCATTACAAGCAAGGCAATCCACACAAGGACGTCACGTTAACTCACGACGTGAAAAGTCAATGATGCTTGCAACAGCTAGTGACGGTTTTGTATAATTTATTATAAACGCCACAATGACGAAGTGTGTAGACATAAACAAGCAGGTACATCATAGGTACGATCAAACAGTCATTATTACATATGTCGTCAATTCAACAGGCACAGCAGACAGCATCAAAATAATGTGCATCATCTGCCTTTTAGGATATCATGACAAGCTGTACATGTAGTCAGGTAGTGAACTTCCCCTTTCCATAAGAGCTAGAAGATATCAACTAGGAGATTAAAGATGGTCTCCTCGATTTGACCTCAACAAGACAGGCATGTCTTTTGAGCGCCACATTATCGTCCTCTATGTTCCTTATACAGCAAAGGTATCAAACCTAGATCCATCAACAAAGTTCAGGAAGCAAATAGTCCGTAGGACAGGCATCAATCGATGCGTGACAATCTAAGTGGATCGTGAGCTGAGCAAACTAGTCATATCGTAGACTTTAGAATAAGGCAGGCTAAGCAAAAGTCAACATCACAAGATGGCGATAAAGTTACTCAGCCAAAAAAAGGGATTTAATTACCTGTTCATAAGGAATTAAATGAATAATCACATATGCCTCCAGGCATTAGGAATAACACAGAGATATATCATCTCAAGATAGGAACAACAATCATGAGGACTCCTTCCTGAATAAACTAAGCGAAGACTAGCTCATAGCTACGTCTCGCCTTCACAGCTTCTCAGCACAGCCTGACCTGGGCGGAAATCGTTTTACCAACGCCACAAAAAGGGACATGCGCAGAAAACGCGAATCGAATACAACTCAGGCCAATTTACGAAACGAAGAATGTTCTACATTGTTCGACTTAAGACCTATTACCTTAAAAGGAAATGAATCTTGAAACATTGCGATTGCCAACTGTTTTCAAAGAACTGACGATCTGAGCGCTCCATATATGGTCGTGACTCAAAATCGTTCACACAGCTATCGGCAACCCTAGCTATCAAGATAAGACAACTTCTTAACGATAGCTATCACGATTAGACGACTGTAGAAATAAAAGTGACTACAATTTCATGAGTTCCTTCCCATGCATTAAAAAATGAATCTAGTCAGAATGCATGGTCAGAATAAGTTGCTACAAGTTTTTAGCAGCAACATTACCGCCACCTCCCGATAAAAAAAAATGTGCAACATCTTTTTTTTTTTAAATATCCAAGAGTAAAACCAAAAAACCGGTTTAACAACGCACGAATTATGCGGGGATAAGTAATTGCGCTGCCTAATATGAGGCTAAATTGACACATAAAGTGTCTGGTGAGAATATTTCTCAACAGATAAAAAATCTGATTTAAAAATATATCGGGGAGGTGCCACCAACACACACTACGCTTGCATGAAAATACAATATAAATATGCAAGTTCATATCATTATAATCAAATAACAGTGTCATAATCTAATACCGCTTAGAATGGATGTACACATCTGATATTGAATGTTAAATATTACATTATCTAAATGTTTAATATTACCATTACACAATGAAATTAAATATAAATGAAGATCGAGGACACATCTCCTGTCGTTCCAAAGAAACTGTACAATGTGGAACTCTCCATGTTTGACAATAGAAAGGTAGCTTCTCAGATCAACAATAACGTGCTGAGAAAAAACAAACAATATAATTCTATTTAATAGCCATTAAGTTTCATACTATACAATACATTATTATTAATAATTGTGGCCTTTGGAACTTTCGGCCCTTATATTAACTACTCAGTCTTCTTCTTATATTAAAGATGGGAACAGAAGAAGATGATAACAAAGCACAATAGTATGTGTTCACCTAAAGTGAGGACAGATGTGCTAATGTATTGTAGTAATATAGGTGTGTTATGGCTCTGTCGTATATCTAGAAATAGAACAGAAGTATTAGTTGGAATCATGTGGGCATCTAGACAGAATGTCAGCCATCACATTATCCGACCCATTATCCGTGAAGTGAAAAGGTTGAAGAGCAATAGCATATCGAGTGGATCTCGAACTCTTCAAGTTCTTAGTCTGAATAGCTGTAAGAGCTTTCTGATCAGTTTCTAGAATGAAATGTGCGCCCAGGAGGAATCTTTGTAGAGCAATAGCATATCGAGTGGATCTCGAACTCTTCAAGTTCTTAGTCTGAATAGCTGTAAGAGCTATACTTTTAATCTGGTCTAAGGAAGATTGACATTCCTGAGACCAACGAATCAGATTAGGTGACCCTTTCTTCAACAACGTTGACAGAGGTGCCATTATCGAAGATAGATTCGGAATAAATCTCCCATAGAATTGGATTAACCCCAAGAGACTCCGGACTTGTTTCTTCGTTTTAGGTACAGAGATGTTCAATATTTTCGAAGTATTGTGGTCTTCTGTCTTCAAGAGACCATGACCAACACGATGACCCAAGAAAGAAATTTCACCAAAACCAATATAAGCTTTAGAAGGTTTTGCTGTCAGATTATACTCACGTAGAGTAGACAGTAGGTCATATAAACCCAGATAGTGATCTTCCCAAGAATCACTGAAGAGACAGATATCATCTAAGTAAGCGATGACATCTGAACGATGAGAAAGAATTCGACGCATCATGCGAACGAAAGTAGCAGGGGCGTTCATAAGACCAAAAGGCATTACATTCCATTGAAATAAACCCCTAGGCGTAAAGAAAGCAGTCAGAGGTTTGGCATGATCTGCTAAAGGCACTTGCCAATAACCTTTTGACAAGTCAAGTTTAGTGAAGAATCTAGAATTAGAAAGTCTACTAAGTAGATCCTCTAGTAAAGGCATAGGTTCAGCATCGAACTTTGTGACTTGATTTAATTTGCGATAATCAACGCAAATTCGTATGTTCTTATCTTTCTTCCGAACAATAACCATGGAAGAAGAATATGGAGAAGTCGATGGTTCAATTATGTTTAATTGGATCATTTCATCCAATTCCTTTTCCACTTGTGACTGAAAGTGTATAGGGATAGGATACGGCCTAACCCTAATAGGATTACTGTCGGTAAGAATTATGTCATGTTCTATGACATTCGTGTGACCAGGGATGTCGGTTAGAACATCCTTAAATGTCTGTAACATCGACGAGACTTGACGATGTTCATCAACAGAAAGATTAGGAGAAATGGACACATCTTTCCAAGATTCCATAGAATGTAGTGGAACCACTGGAAGAGGGAGATCGACATCAGAAAAAACAGATTCCTCATCCTGTATGACAGACAGGGATGAGTAATGACCATGAGGTACCGAAGATTCGTCCGTTGCCTGAAAAATAGGCAGCAAATAGTCTGTAGGACAGGCATCAATCGATGCGTGACAATCTAAGTGGATCGTGAGCTGAGCAAACTAGTCATATCGTAGACTTTAGAATAAGGCAGGCTAAGCAAAAGTCAACATCACAAGATGGCGATAAAGTTACTCAGCCAAAAAAGGGATTTAATTACCTGTTCATAAGGAATTAAATGAATAATCACATATGCCTCCAGGCATTAGGAATAACACAGAGATATATCATCTCAAGATAGGAACAACAATCATGAGGACTCCTTCCTGAATAAACTAAGCGAAGACTAGCTCATAGCTACGTCTCGCCTTCACAGCTTCTCAGCACAGCCTGACCTGGGCGGAAATCGTTTTACCAACGCCACAAAAAGGGACATGCGCAGAAAACGCGAATCGAATACAACTCAGGCCAATTTACGAAACGAAGAATGTTCTACATTGTTCGACTTAAGACCTATTACCTTAAAAGAAAATGAATCTTGAAACATTGCGATTGCCAACTGTTTTCAAAGAACTGACGATCTGAGCGCTCCATATATGGTCGTGACTCAAAATCGTTCACACAGCTATCGGCAACCCTAGCTATCAAGATAAGACAACTTCTTAACGATAGCTATCAAGATTAGACGACTGTAGAAATAAAAGTGACTACAATTTCATGAGTTCCTTCCCATGCATTAAAAAATGAATCTAGTCAGAATGCATGGTCAGAATAAGTTGCTACAAGTTTTTAGCAGCAACACTGCCGTGTGAGCAGGCTTTATTGTGTAATGGAGTACTGTTTAGGCCATATGAAGATTATTATAGGCCAGGATGTGGACAGGCCGTATTATATATATTTAATGCAGTGTGGAAATTTTATGATTCGATGTACCTGTATTCGTCAATGTCTACGTGATGATGTGCTGTGAGTTAATAAACAATAATTAAATATCACCAGTCGTTCCATACTCGATGACTCCCGTAGGCGCACCTGTTGTGTGAACGACTTTGCCAGTACACAATCACACTCACTTTACCTATACCAAACACGATTATTATCACAACATTAGTTCTCTGATTGACTAGAGCAACATTAGTTCTCTGATTGACTACAGCATCATTAGTTATCTGATTTAGTAGAGCAACGTTAGTTCTCTGATTGACTACAGCAACATTAGTTCTCTGATTGACTAGAGCAACGTTAGTTCTCTGATTGACTAGAGCAACATTAGTTCTCTGATTGACTAGAGCAACATTAGTTATCTGATTTACTAGGGCAACATTAGTTCTCTGATTGACTACAGCAACATTAGTTCTCTGATTGAGTAGAGCAACGTTAGTTCTCTGATTGACTAGAGCAATATTAGTTCTCTGATTGACTAGAGCAATGTTAGTTCTCTGATTGACTACATCAACATTAGTTATCTGATTGACTAGAGCAACATTAGTTCTCGTATTGAATACAGTAACATTAGTTCTCTGATTGACTAGAGCAACATTAGCTCTCTTATTGACTACAGCAACATTAGTTCTCTGATTGACTAGAGCAACATTAGTTCTCTGATTGACTAGAGCAACATTAGTTATCTGATTGAGTAGAGCAACGTTAGTTCTCTGATTGACTACAGCAACATTAGTTCTCTGATTGACTAGAGCAATATTAGTTCTCTGATTGACTACAACAACATTAGTTCTCTGATTGACAACAGCATTATTAGTTCTCTGATTGACTAGAGCAATATTAGTTCTCTGATTGACTGCAGCATTATTAGTTCTTTGATTGACTAGAGCAAAATTAGTTCTCTGATTGACTACAGCAACATTAGTTCTCTGATTGAGTAGAGCAACGTTAGTTCTCTGATTGACTAGAGCAATATTAGTTCTCTGATTGACTACAGCAACATTAGTTCTCTGATTGACTAGAGCAACATTAGTTCTCTGATTGACTACAGCAACATTAGTTCTCTGATTTAGTAGAGCAACGTTAGTTCTCTGATTGACTAGAGTAATATTAGTTCTCTGATTGACTACAGCAACATTAGTTCTCTGATTGACTAGAGTGTCGTAGCTTTGTGATAGGTGAATTAAGACTTGGTTTGGTCCCTTCTGAATAGCAATAGAAACAAGTGATAGCTCAGTGGGAGATGATAAAATAGAAATAGATTTCACGAGTGAGATGGAGGAAATATATTAGAGTCGGTCTCTGACCCTCGAGATGATTTCTCTCAGTCAGCCTATCATCTACAACAGATTAAGATTTGTCAGACCGTCTAGTATAATATAGTAATATATATATATATATATATCCCTCACATACACACACACCTAAGTGACAACAATAGACACACAGACGTGAAACTATGACAATGGAAATATAGATAATTGGGAACGAACTGACCGACACACTGGAATAAGTTCAATTGAATTGTAATTATCATTATACAATTCCATCACAACACATAAAATTACATCTAACATATACAAATAGTCATAAGTCAATGAATTGCTACAAGAATGATAGACCCATAGGTATAAACTTTTCCCTCGTTTTATAGCCCACAGTCCTGTTAGAAGAAAAGTGATAGCCCCAAAGAGTCACGGATAAGATTTCCCTTTAAAAAAGTAGGAACAGACTTTGATACTCTAATCCATCCTAAGGAAAATATTGTTAGCAACAAAAAAAAAAAAAAACTTGCATGAAGAAATTTAAGACAGCAAAATGGGTGCCAAAAATACAACAATAAAGGAATCACTCAGTCCTGCATTCACTCTATTCAGTCAGCCGTGATCACTAGCTTGCATTCGTACTTACAGCTTTGGTAGCAACTTCTGGAAAAACAATTTTTAGGACATGCACACACAGAATCTCCAGTAGTAGTCTTGGCCAAGGGAACCCCAGTTCCGCAAAGTCAGGTTGAGTTCACTACTTCAGGGAACGTTTCCTTAGTTATTATTATTTTTTTATATATCTGTTTATGTCAAATTAAAATTGTCCAGGCACGAACGTTAACAGCGAGCACAGTGTCAATAGCTTAGGTTTCTAGTAACGAGGAATGTCAGGTCGGTGCCTTCTCTCAGTATAGGACTTTATTTGGTCACACCACAACTAGTCACAACTCCGTCGGAATGTTACTGATAGTAATATTTTACTTGCCACAAGTAAAAATGTACTTGAGGTTTTTCTCAGGAAGAATTAAATCTGGCTCGATGGGCCCGTTACTTCATTTAATCTTAAAGTTCATGTAATGGGTACTCTGTCGTTCTGGATGCCAGCGCAATGCCAGACAGGTTTTACTTTATACACCCAAGTCTTTAAGAAAAAAATGTTTTAGTTATTCACAGATGGTTCTCAGTACTAAAACGCTGGTAGAGTTGGGCTACCCCAATTTCACTGAATAAAGAGAAAACAACATATAACATACTTATACATACTATTTACTTCGGTTATAACTTACATTATAAACTGCAAGCGTAGAGCTTGTCTTATTGTTTAAATCTCCCGTGAAATAAGTTATATTTCTAAAATCAGTCATCATGAATTAGAAATACATACGTATTTCGTCAATACTCAATGATGAACCAGTGCAGTTATAAGTTAGTTTAAAATATTCTCGACTGATTATTAGCAGTTTAATTAAATTCATTTACAGCTGCATGAGTTTAAGCTAGAGATTATAATTTATTTTGCTATCCACTGAAACACGTCAACTAGAGAATATAACAGACTTATAAATTAATTACTTCTGCACAGAAAAATCTAAAAAAATAGTAAAATGAATCAAATAAGCGGTTATCATATATATATATATATATATATATATATATATAATATATATATATATATATATATATATATATATATATATATATATATATATATATATATATATATATATATATATATTCAATTTATTTCCTTAGCACGAGCAACCTGTCTACTGCAAAATTTGGAGACTGAATGAAAAGTCTAAGCTACTCGTGTAGATATATGAAAACGGACAAAGGATCCCACGCTATTACGAAAACCCGAAATAGCGCCGGTCTCTCTCTCTCCCCCCCTCTCTCTCTTAACACTTCACATTTTCTTAGACGCTGGCCATAACTGCCAAAACGCGTCTTCACACCTACTACGACATGTCTCATTTCTGAGCGATGCAGATTGACGCCTTCCACACCTCACGCCGAGAAACTAGCCGAAGAAAAACTCGTGTCAAATGAAGGTGTAGACAAATGTCTGCTCTCTATGTCTGACGAGACGAATTCTCACACTATTTCGTTCACATCCATGGACTGACATATTACGCAATAAAATGCGTTACTAGTATGAGAAAAGAAACGGCAAACGTCAGAATGGGAAAGTAATATTTTGTCGCAAACGAACGAATGCGAAAAACAGGAAAAGGATAAAAGAGCGATAATAAAGTAGAGGACACGGGTAGAAAAGAAAAGAATATAGAAAATTTATTGATCATAAATCTCTATGCGACAGAAAGCAACATTAGTTCTCTGATTGAATACAGCAACATTAGTTCTCTGATTGACTACAGCAATATTAGTTCTCTGATTGACTACAACAACATTAGTTCTCTGATTGACTAGAGCAACATTAGTTCTCTGATTGAGTAGAGCAACGTTAAATCTCTAAGTGTTCATTTAGTTGTCTTTAGTCTTGTCTCTTAGTTGTCTGTCACTAATTTAGTTCTCACATTCATTCTCTCAGATTAACGATTAATCTTGTTATTAATTTCCAGAGCACGAAGACAGCATCGGAATCGACGAACAAGCGAAAAGTTGACTCAGTGACCCCAACTCCATATATTTAATGTCTTCAAGATCGCTTCTCATCTAGGTCATCAAACCGTTACAAGTGAAATGATACATTGAAACAACTCGTGTAGTGGGCTTTCCTTTCTCGTTTTTTTTTTTTATCTATTCATTTGAAACACGAATGTCAAGCTTCATTGGCAGAAGTCAAACCTTCTTAAAACCCAACGTTTTTGCAGGTCGTAAAATTTTTGTGAAATTACTGTTGCAACTTGGGATTCCTGCCAGAAAAAGAAACGAGATTGTCTGGTTTTACGAGTTCACTTTCCACTCAGCGCCAGGCGTGTTCGTTTCATCTCTCAGCTCCTGGAAGCAGTAATGTTTATCTCATTCTGTCATGGTTCAAACCCATTCGTTTCACATGATTTGAGAATGTGATTCAAATCTATCGAACCGTGTCGGAATAGTTTTCGTGGCTGACAGACCAATGCCTGAAGTGATTCTCAATAAATGTGGATTTCACAAAATGTACGGATTTCTACTTTGGATATGACAAAAGATCCAGATAAAAATGAAAGTTGTGTTTACATCCGGTATGACAACAAAGACAGCACTGGATGATAGTGTTAAGGATTATTTATTTACGCTCCTTCAAATTTTGTGACGTCTTGGATACTGCGTTGTAGCTGTTTTGGTTTAGCCTCAAGTACATGGATGTTCTGTGGATTGTGGATATAGGCTGAATAGTTTCACGCCATGAAGCAGTCTCGCTGGATTTGCCTGGTGTGTGGTCTGGTTATATTTTACATATCCCTCCTCTGTGTGGATGGAATTCGCTGGATGTAAGTATGTATGTCATACATATCTATCTGTCTGTCTGTTGTTGTATGTCTGTCCATTGTCTTTCTGCCTGTCCATTTAAGTATCTACCTATTAACTACCTACTCACCTACTTCCCTGCCTGCACATCTATCTATCTATCTATCTATCTATCTATCTATCTATCTATCTATCTATCTATCTATCTATCTATCTATCTATCTATCTATCTATCTATCTATCTATCTATCTATCTGTTGTCTGTCTGTCCGTTGTCCACCAGTCGGACTGTCTGCCTGTCGTCTGTCTGTATTTCTTTCTTTTTTTCTTTCTTTCTATCTTTCTTTCGTTCGTTTTCTCTCGCTCAGTTAAAAAATTATTCATAGCTTAGTTTGAATGCTTGTGACGGTATTGCCTCCCCTGCTTTGCAGTAGTGGCCCAACAGTGGCCAAAGAGTATCTAATATGGGCCTTCAAAGGTGTCTACCTTCGCTCAAGATTACTCTTGGCAGAGATGTAGATAGAAGGGTAATGACACTTCTATCACAAAGGGAGTCTTCACAAGATATTCAGAAAAGCGAAAACAATGCTGCTTTGGCTGAGCACGTTAATTCTAGAATCTGCCGACCACTTTTGCGAAGAATTAAGCAATGATTAGTTTTAGCTCGTTAAGTTCCCCCCCCCCCCCCTGATTTACTCAGTGGAATTCTTATTATTCTGGTATAGCTCTGTTTAGAGTGTGTGTAGTAAATTGACTGAGACAAACATGCAGTGCATTTAAAAGGATTAAATCGAAGTTAAATTGGTAAAATTACAAATAAAAAAATTTAATAATCTACAAAGTTGGTCCTTCGTCTTAAAGCTCAGGCCACTGTTCCCTTCTTGTTCCAGAGATAGTACTTTCTGCTGGTACCACCAATAATTATGGTAAAGGAAAGAAACGAAACGCTCTTCTGAGTATTGCGTTTTCCAGCCCATGGTTATGTGTCCATATCTTCCCACTCCACCATCCCATTTAACTCAGAATTTACCCTCGATGAGAATTAAATTTAATCCCTCGGGATAAAACTTTCTTTCCATTTAAATTGAATAGCTTTAGCTTTACATTACATTTAAATGCAAAGGTTAATAGTACAGATAGAATATGTTTACATTAACCTTTCCACTGATTGAAAAGTGTTCACAATATAAGTTGAATATGTTTTCATTTATGACCTCTACACCTCACGGTAGAAGGGGAACGACTAAGTAAGTAAGTTCATTTATGTTTACACTGATTGAAAAGTTTAAGACTTTCTTTATTTTTAAAATGAATATTTTCACAAAAACATTAGCACTGTTTTGAAACTGTAAGTATTATACTTGGAATGTACATCATTTCTTTCATCTTTCCCTCCCTGCTCCATAAGAAACTTGGGATTACCTTTTGCTTTTAGTTCTCTTTAAGAAACTAGCAATAAAGCAATCACTAACCCGTGCAGTGGTGGTTCATGAATCATCATTCTATACGCTGAGGTTTCCAGCCTCAAATGACTGGGACATCCACTAGCAATTTTCACATATTAAAATTTACATGGCAATATACATATATATGTTAGTTCACATGCTAGTAATGAGAAATATAGAATGTAAAATGACAACTTACGCCAATCATGGCTCACCGACTTTTTGCTCAGATGAAGTTAAGGCACTAGCGATGCCTTTTTACACGTGTACTTGGGGTCATTAATTTTGACTTTAATTCCCTTTCTGACTCCGTGTGTTTCCATCAGTTTCCGCAGACAGTGGCTTTCCTTATTAAAATGATAGAGATTTCCTGGGCTGAATTGTAAGTCCTGATGAATTGGAATAAAAGGTGTCCGGTCTGATAAATGGAAATTCTGAATTCTAACTGCTGGCAAGTCTGGTGTCTTTGGCAAGTGTGAATCTCACAGTAAAAAAACACTGAAATGTGTCAGGTTATATTCACTGTCTTACCCCACTCTGTTTGTTGTGAAGCTCAAATGATCAGCCAATCTGATTTGAATATTTTGCATGACTCATCTAGTGCAACACTTCAAACATTACTTTTCTGAAAATTGGCTGTAAACATCCGATTGCCGGGCAGGCAAACTCACAGACATATCGGTAACCTCACACGACAATGTGTGTAAGATGTAACCAATTATTACTTTCGCTAAAGTAATGTCTTATCTGTTGCTTGAGCACACACAAAATCCGTCTCTTTACAACCTAGGCGGAGACGCACCAGTGCCTTATCAGTGATTAATGCAGACTGCGCTAGGCGATGTACGTGTTAATCTGTGTACTGATATCGGCCGCGCCTGCGATTAACCAACTTGGTTGTCGATGATAGTATTTCTGCCGCTCCTTGCAAAGCTTAGCAAAGAGACGCGAAATAATTAGACGTAATGTTTTATCCCTGAGAGGAGGGTAAGAATGAAATACCAAATATCTGCTACACATAGCAGAGAAAGAAAGAAATAAAGTGCGACAATTGAAAGCACACAATAAAAATCAGTACAAAAATGTAACTGATACTGCCGTAGTGAACCAGAGATCGAGTGGGGTCGCCCCATTCTGTCACAATGCTCCCCACAGAGCACAGGCTGTCAAAAAACGTATACTAATTCTTCCTGTCACGCGCCATCAGCTCCAGGTGTTTCCATGTGTTCCTCTTCATTTATGTCTCCAGTTCTCTTCTCCATATGTTTTCCGGTTCACTTCTGCTTCTCTTACTCTGGGGATTCCAGAACAAGGACTGCCTCGTAATGCTATCAACAAGTTTCCTCAGTGTTTCCAGTGTCATCTTCTTATCTCTTGTTCCACTGGTACATGTCTGGTTCTTGTCTAAAAGCGGTTTGAGAACTTGAAATAACTGGATTAAATGTCTATAGCCTGGACTTGGATATTCTTAAACATGAGTAGAATTTTTAAAATCACATACACACATATGCATATCACACACATCTTGCATCGCGAACGTCACACATTGCACACACAATATACTCATCGCACGCACATCACGCACATCCCACACATCACACATTCATCACATACACACACATACACCACGTTACACATACATCACACTTATAACTTACTAGCTGTAAGGACCCGGTGTTGCCCGGGTTTTTCCTAGTAACTGTATAGGAAACGTATGAAATGTCAAAATCAAACTATAATATTTTGATATTCGAGTGAAAATGAATTTCCTTTTAAGTTAATGACTACTGCTTTAAGTGACTATCCTCGTGCCTTGTGTGGTGGATTTGATGTTATTAATTGTTGTAGGTATTATATTTGTATTAAATGAGATTAGCTATGAAGGTCCTGTCGTGAAAAAATTCTAATCCACATATATAAATGAGAAAATAAATGTAAAGCCTAACGAAGTAATTTAATAGAAGGAAAGAAGAATGGTAAAAGACCAGTGCTTTCCCCAATAGCATACACCTGCGTTGTAGAACGCCATAATGACTGTAACGCTTTCACGTTTGATAGTAAAAGCCTACTGCATAAACTACACGCGTTTCTAAAAATAAAACTGGTACTGTGTTTCTTAGAAAACCTTGAGATACGCAAACTGCTTAATGACCTAGATATAATATTACATTAATGTCATTATATACACTGCGTTAACCTAGAAGACAGACGGGCTTAGAAGAGAGAGAGAGAGAGAGAGAGAGATGCACGGAGGAACGCATGCAATGCTACCACGTCGCCTCGCGATTTAAAAATTAATGCCACCCCACGCAAAAGGCATGCAGGCTTGATTTTTTTCAAATAGACAGTGTTAAAAAACACTAACGATACGAGGTAAGGTTTTAAAAAACCTGTCGAATGCTTATTAGGAAACATGACACAATACTGTTTTACGTCTGAAATCCTGACTTTATACTAACAGAACAGTTGAAAAGGCAGGACAGGTGGCGGTTCGAGGAAAATAAAAAGAAACAAATACACGACTATCCTAGAATAATACATATTTTGAACGAAGCCACTTAACCCCATTAAACTTATATATTCTTGTACCTTAAGACTTGCTGACAAAGAATATGTTATGTGTTACGCAAATGGTCTAGTACTTAATAAATTATAGCCAAAATACTATAGTGAGGTTGTCTGGCAGCACAAGATCATATTTGCTCATAATGGCTGTTTGAACAACACTGCTTTAGTGGAATGAGGTCAACCAGTTAGATACGATTTGATTGGCTGTAGAAATATGTAAGGCGACACCTGATTAGTCGGACTGCAAATACTAGTTGGTTGTTAATGGTTACGATAGGATGGGTAAAGTTTTTTTCAAAGGCTCTTGTAAACATGGTCTCATTGGTGTGGTAAAGTGGGATGTTATAAATATTTATAGGGACTTAGTGTACTGACTGAGATCAGCTGTGAAGGTATCTGTATCTATTAAGTGTGGTGTATTACAGATAACCTTACTTGCTACCACATTTATACCTCAGTCAGAATTATTCTGGAATATTGTGATGACTACGTTAAATGTCTAGGGTTATGAAAATGATGAAGTGTAAGTCACAACAACAACAGACAGATAAACAATTTAATTTATTTCACAACACTTTACAACACTGTGACACTCACACACATTTAACACTCTATAAGACTATCTTAAGTGAGTCAAGTGTTTAAGTTTAAAAATATATGTATTAATTCTTGTCAATAATGGGTATCCTGATTCAACTACACAGTGAACCAGGAATCACAATCAAATGTAATTACAAGTAGTATGTACACAGTTTATATATATGAACTTTGTATTGACATATTTTATTATTATTATTCTATGTGTGTAATTTGTGCAGTAGTAATATGAGGTAATACTGGTTTTGTTCAAGCTTGGTTGTTGTTTTTCATCATGACTTCAAGTGTTTGATTATCGGGGAAATAGTATTGGGAAAAGTTCACAGTTCCTGTCATTTGAACCAATTAATTGTCCCTCTGTGTTTAATAAAATGTCAATTTTTGAGGGGAAACATAATGTTGAGCTACTCTGGCCACAGAAGCTTATCTTTCGTGATGGCGGCAGGAAAAGACTCCTCTGCTCGATTGCTTCCTGTGTTCTGGAGACACCTCACTGGTCGCTATCTGGACCAAGGAGTATGCTGTCAGCCTCTGGATTTCAGCAAAACTCAGAACAGGTGCTGCTTCAATAACTAGGACCACAGTCCCTGAAACAAGAAGGTTGTACCTCCTACTTCAGATCTAATTTATAATCTATTTCCACACTGAACACAATACAGAACAAACACTGAGTTCAGAGCGGTAGGCCAACTGCTAGCTTCATCTGAAACAATTTACACCAGTATTCTCCTCCTAAATGGTTACTACGCCTCTGCAATTCCAGCATTAGTTCTATCTAGTCAATAAGATAGGTGTCAGTGTACTGTTTGGCAATTCCATGCAGTTTTACTTTTCTCCGACACGTCATGTTCAGGTTGGAGCAGTATCTAGGCCTTGCCTCATGTTTGCTACTGAACCACGCACATATACAGACATAAATTATCAATTTACATTCAATTTTCATTAAAAAGATATCGAATATATCAAGCTTACCACAATTCATGGAAGTAATACACAGATACGTTGACTGGCGATGAATAATGGCACAAATTCCGATCTGCCTCTGTCCCAGACTTTTATTTAGAAAAATATGATCTGGCTCTCAACGCACTGTTTCTTAGTAAGTTTATTTTAAAATGTGGCACTGAACTGACGCTCTTAATTGACTATATTGGCGGGTCTAACCAATCGGGCCATGTTTACACAGCTTTTCAAAAAAGTACCCTTACTACCGTTTCCCCTAACAACAAAGAATTAGTATTTGTAGTCCGACTAATCGTGTTTAGCCTTACATTTACTTCTATCCAATCAAATAAGATTTTACATGGTGGCCCATTTCCCGTAAAATAGTGGTTTCAAAACATGCCATTGTGCGATTATTTTTTGGTGTTGTCTGACACCCTCACTATTTTCTTTTGGCTATAATTTGTTAATTCCTAGACTATTTGCGTAACACTTAACATATTCTTTGTCAGCAAGTCCTAAGGAACCCAAATATATAAGTTTAATGGGGCTAAGGGGCTGCGTTCAAAATATGCATTTTCTTCTAGGATAGTCGTGCTGTTACCACCTCCTCACTTCCAAACTTTTAGGGTGTCTGCTGTACTGTCAGGCTTTCAAACGTAAACCAGTATAATGTCATGTTTTCTAATAAGCGTTTTTCAGGATTTTAAACCTAACTCTCGTAGTTGTAGTGTTTTTTATCACGGTCTATTTAAAAAAAAGTTAGTGCTTCTGGCCTTTCGCGCGGGGAGGGTGGCATTAATTGTATATCGCGAGACGCGTGTTCGTGTTGCATGCGTTCCTGCTTTCAGCCCTCCCTCTCTCTATCCTAAGTTCGTCTGTCTTTCCGTTTATTTTAACGTAGTGTATAAAATGAAATTCATGGAAGTATTAATTTAGGTCATTATGCAGTGTGCCTAGCTCAAGGTTTTCTTAGAAATACAGTACACGTTTTATTGTAGAAAGCGTGTAGTGATGCAGTAGGCTTTACTATCAACGTGAAACGTTACAATTTGCAGACGAAGTAGAAAACAAGGGATATTTTTGTACGCCATGGTGACAGCACTGTACTTTTACCATTTCTCTTTCCTTTTATTGAATTTATGTGTTAGGCTTTACATTTACCTTTTAATTTATATATGTGGATTTAGAATGTTTCACGACAATTGGTTAGAGTGTTTGATATAGGCAAATAGAAGCGTCAGTTCAGGGCCAGTTTTGAAAATCCAATTTGTAAGAAGCAAGTGCGTTGAGTACAAGCTAATATTTTTCTAAATAAAAGCCTGGGATAAGGCAGATCAAAATTGTGCCAGAATTTATCGCCAGTCAACGTACTTGTGTATATTTCCTTGAAGTGTGGTAAGCTAGACACATTTCCTACGTATATATGTATATATTATATGAAAATTGAATATGAATTGATAAATTGTGTCTGTATGTGTGTGGTTCAGTAGCAAACAGAAGGCAAAGCCTAGATATTGCTCCACCATGCAAAAGATTGTCAGAGAGGAGTATAACTGCATTGGCATATATGGGATTGCCATTTAGTAACATGACACCTATCTTATTGTATAGAAGGAAGTACAGCTGGAATTGCAGAGGCGTTGTAACCATTAGGGAGAGGAATACTGGTATATTGTCACATGAGAAGCTAGTAGTTGGCATACAGCGCTGAACTCTGTGTTTGTAATGTCCTGTACTTCAGTGTGGAAATAGATATTATATATTAGTTCTGAAGAAGGAGGTACAACCTTCTTATTTCAGGGACCGTGGTACTGAAGTATTAGAGCAGCACCTGGTCTGAGTTTTGCTGGATCCAGAAGGCTGGCAGCAGACTCCTTGTCCAAGATATTGACCAGGGGTGTTTGTCAAGATAACTGAGAAGCAAGCGAGCAGAGGAGACAGTTTTCCTGCCGCAGACACCTAAGTTAAGAATTCGTCGGCCAGAGCAGCTCACCCTTGTATAAACCCCTTTAAAAATTGACTGTAATATTAAAGCAAGAGGGGCAGTTATTGTTTACAAATAAAAAGAACTGTGAACCCTTCAAGATTATTTCCACCATTAACAAACACATGAAGTCGTGATGACAAACAACAACATAGCTTCAAAAGCCAGTATTACCTCTTAATACCAGAGCATAACACTACACACATATTGTAATAATATTCTATGTCAGGACAAAGATCCTTTGTATAATTTTTGTACATAAACATTGAGTTACAGTTGATTGTGATTCCTGATTCACTCTGTAGTTGGATCAGGAAATCTATTCTTGAAAGAAATTAATACATAATTTAAAAGTTGACACTTGACTTACTTAAGCTAGTCTTCTAGAGTGTATATGTATGTGCTTGTCATAGTGGTGTAAAGTGTTGTGAATCTTAAATAAAGTGTTTATTTGTCTGTTGTTGTTGTTGTGGACTTACACTTCATCATTATCATAACCCTAGACATTCAACGTAGTCATCACAATATTCCAGAATAAGTCTTATTGAGGTCTAAATGTGGTAGCAAAGTAAGGTCATCTGTAACACACCACACATATTATATACAGATACCTTCACAGCTGATCTCAGTCAGTACACTAAGTCCCCTATAAATATTTATATAATCCCAACTTACCACAGGTCCCTGAATATACCCAATAATATTGTGAACTTTTCAGGGTACCTTTCCACTACCACCTTTTTATCTCATTCAAAATGTATTTATATTAGTATGTTAATTGACTTCGTGTTGTGTCTAAGGTTATGGATGTAGAGTGTAATGTATAATAATCAACAAACATACAAACAAATAGTTTATTATTCACAACAGCACACAGTACTACCACAATAACATACAAACGACACTCTAAAAGACTATCTTATTTACGACTGTGGTTGAATTTTGTGTAAATAAGATTTTTACAGTTTTATTATCCTGATTCAAATTTATTTGTAATCAGGACAGACAATTTAAAAGTGAAATCACAATAATCAATTACATCAGTCAAATAGCACAATAAATTCTTTGTCCATATATATATAAAATTATTAATCGAATATATTTATGTAGTGTTCTCCTACTTTAAGGTAATACTGGTGGTAATACTCGGTTGTTGTTGTAATCATGTCCTTCTGGAATTGTTTGTTTCTATTTTGTCACTTGTGGAACTATTAAATATTTGTCCCAGTTTTATTCACTGTTATTAGATCGTTCTTTTAAAGTTCTGTAGTTTGAGCTTTCAGGTGCCGAACGAGAACTTAACTGGGCAGTAGAATGTATGTTGAACCTTTCCTCTGCTCGCTTGACAATCTGTTCCCTGTTTGATAGGCAATGGCCACTAGCATGGGCTCGCAGTAAACAGGCAGAGTCTTGAATCAATCAATTTTCAAGCGTTTGGTACCAAATTAACGTCAGTACCCAGGACCTCACAATTGTCGTAAATTTATTTTGAGAGAAAAGAGTCGTAGAAATAGTGGTCCGGTTTAGAGTGGAAAATGATGATGGAAAGCTCAGTGATAGAATATGTAGATATTAAATAGTTGCTTCACAGCGTGCTGGAGGAGAGTAAAGACAGACTTATTTACGACAAATCGCTTCTCTCAATCTTCTCTTCCGCTCTCCTGGTCAAACAATTATTTGCCAGTTTTCCAGACTCGCATCTGCGCGCACACCGATTTGGTGTTTTTCACACACACAGACGATGTAGATACAAACTATATTAAACGAATAGGGGAAATGTTGGGCTGTGGGTATGTCCAACACCGTACTAAATGAGTTTCTGTGATTTTATTCACTTTAAACATCAATCACTAACAAATATCAGGTATTACATAAATTATCATAAGTACACAAATGCAAATAACAAATTTGGGAGGGGTGAAGAAGATTGGTATCGACTAAGCCCTTCCCGCTTATTAGACAAAGATAAACCCAGTCCAGAGATAGATAATATCAGGAACACGGGTACGTTAACCTAACAGTGAAGTTAATTGCTCTGAAAGAGGTGTTACAAAGTTAGATATAGGTGGATAGAAAAAAACCTGTTCTTCCCAGCTGTTCTTCCCTTTACTAAGCAAATGGAAAGGAGGGGGTTTTTAAACAGAGTTAACCAATTAGCAACTCCCCCTTTAAGGAACAATGCAGGGAATACAGACAAATTATATTACTAGGCAAGAAAGTTAACAACAGGTTTACAAAAGAAAACGATTAAATTTCCTGTCATTCATGCACACGCGTGAGGATCCACACTCATATACTCACACACTTACCGAATGCAGCCTCAGACGATCCATAAAAAGTATATAAAAGCAGCAAGTACTCTTTCGACATATGAACTGTCTAGTCCTTCGATGTCCCGCCCCATATGTTTGCGAGGGTTTGTTGGTAACAAATATTCTCACTTATCGCAAGACTTGAAGACTAAGAGTTCTCGTGTTTTGATTATATATATAAAAGGAGTCTATGGGATGGCACTAACACAGTTCGGCACAGGGGTGAAAATGAAGTGGTCTCTTTTAATCCTCCGCTATGGTAAAATTCCTTCAATGCGTGATGATAGTTTTATTAAATCCAATTGAGGAAAAAACTAGGCTCAGTCACAGTCAGGAAAATATGTACTCTCTCACAGTAAACAGTAAATATGATATCGCTACTGGCGATGATTACCTTCCAGTTTATCTTACAGGTTTGTAAGGGTAATTTGATGATTATTCTTTAAAAATGTTCTTGGGTGGGCTTTATTTCATTTAATTCTGACAGCTAGGTCGCAAAAAGACCGCCACAAGATTATATTTTAAAAGAATTGTTTCTTCAATATGACTGGAAGTTTATAGGATGATTTCTTTATTTCTTTCTTTATTTAGCTGGGACCGCAGGTTACGATCACTCTGTGTGAAAGAAAAAAGACATGTAACATACCGAAAAATCAAGCGCGATAAATTTCCCGTTAAGCCTATAATACACTCGAGTATTTAATTATGTATTTAATAAACACTGCGCGAATTCTAGTGGTTAAAACACACATCTATAAAACTAGGACTTAACTGAATTTATTAATTATAAATTCCTTCGCGACTTTAAGAGTTAATTTAAGCATCTATTATCTTTTGAAATAATATAATAGATAGATCATTATATTTACAACTGGAACTATTGAGATGGTTTAATTTAATAGATTTAAATTAACACAAACTCCATTTAAATAGAATGACTGAACTAGACCACTGATCACTTTACACAATATATATTACCGCTTTGCACAGAATAGAAATCACTGCAAATATATATATAAAATCCAGGGGAAAATCTATAACAAGATTTCAATAAAGCTAGTGCTTCTGTAAAGGTCTGGCCAGCGAGTGATGATGATGATGATGATGATGACATAACCAGCTGCCATGGAACAAAGCCCTTTGGCACTGTAAAGCTGGGGTGTCTGTGGACTTTCCTACCAACCCGGTCAGAAGCTAATCAGCATCATAGCTCCTTCCCATCCACAGAGGGTTCGTTATGCAGAGCTTTCTTGCAACCCCAGGGAGTTCCTAGACTCTCAGACATTCTACACCAGGCCCACTATGGCGTGTGTGTGCTGTCAAGAGGTTTGAGCCTCCCTACCCTGCAGAGGAGGTCATAGCTTCCAGACGATCACCGAGACAACCATCGATTAGGGCTTCTGAGGCGGTCAGTCAACTGCCAGTAATGGGCTTTGTTAGACTGCTTAGGCGTGTGTACCTTGCCCCAAGGGGGCTCTAGTGCCACAGCCACCACCCCTATCCGCCCGGGGACGTGCTGCGGTGGCGAAGCCACTGCATTTACCGGTCTGCCGAAAAGACGCCATCTGGACGGTCACAGAGCTCTGCCCCATCTGGACTGGGAGGACCCGGCGTCCGGGACCACACACGGTCTCTTCGGGGCAGCGCTGGCCTGCACACTTAAGTTCATCTCATAATCGGTACCGACGAGATGAGATTAATGCCCGAACTTGCCCTCGTGTGTACTCTCCTTCTGCCGCTATAAAACCTTTATTTTACCGCGACGTCGGTCCAGCCAAAACTCATTCGGGACCGAAGGTCCGCGAAAAAGAGAAATCTGGTACAGGCACATAGCCCATTTGCTGCCTCAGCCGCGCTGGGAGGTCTCGGCAACCGGGACCACACACAGCCTTGAGAGGACAATGATCGCCTGCGACGGGAGGGCAACGAAACGAAACGCTTGCCCCCACACGAGGGCAACGAACGAAACGCTTGCCCCCACGACCAGCGAGTGATAACGTGTCTAGTCTTCATGGTCTATTTAGCTAAAATGGAATGTAAGTTGAGTGGGACATGATAAACTTGACAGCTTATTTGATCTCACGAACTTTTGGGGATCTGACCGCCAAATCAAGAGAAGAAACCGCACCCTGGTCTTCGTATCTCCGTTCGCTGCTGCCCGTTTCGGCTTTTGACACCAAGACGCGAAATTAGCGGCAAGCAACTGCGTCTCGTATCAGGGACCACTACTGTCTTTGATAACGCCGATAGTCTCCCCTGAAATCCCTCAGTCTGTCTCTTTGATCTCGTGCCGCATACTAAATGAGTCCCGGTGGAATGAGTTCTGGCAAAAATGTTATGAAAAGCTAAAAGTACCCTTTGCAAAATCATCCATCATTCAGGGAGGGGAATTCACTTGTCCAAACTAGACGTTACGTCGAGATGGCACATCGGTGGGTTTACGGTTAGTGCTGGGAAGCCATTGCTATAGCGTTCGGCAGTCTTCAGACTGCCCCCTGTTCAGCAAAATTTATGTCCCTCATATGAAGAAGGTCACTTAATTTGTCAGATTTCAAAGCGTCAGAACAACCACTTTAGGGCAGCTATCAAACTGATGTAGTAAGGGCCTTTTCAACAGGTTCATAAATCTTTGTGTAAACGTCATAGCATTGCCTTTCCCGCTCTCAAATTCGATTTTTTTAGGTAGCTGTCAACGTTTGGGGCTAGGAAAAGATTAAAGAAAACGAGCATAGCAGTTATTAATGAGTGTTACAATCAGATCTAAAGGCCTTCAAAACTGTCTTCCTGTCGAGACTCCAAATCCAATTTTCTTCTGCTCCATTTTCGTTCCGCCTTCCAAATGCCCTCTCTCCTCCGCGTCAATACTTGGGAAGTTCATGGTTGTCGCACACCCTCTTGCCTTCTTATTCCCATTTCTCTCGCCATTGTCAAAAAATGCGATCCAATCTAAGCAGATATGGACTTGACCTGAACAGTATCTGGCATGTGTAGTCTCTGAGCGGACTATCCATGTATTGGTGTACACTGGAAAAGAATCAATTAGTAGAGAAAAAATTTAAATTAGTTAAGGAAAAAAAAAATTTTCCCCTATTTTAAGATCTCTGACAACAACTCCGTCCTAAAGTCAATGAGATGAACTTATATCTTGTCAGAACAACCGTCTTTAGTGCTTCTTCAGTACAATCCACGAATCCCAGCAACTCTTATACAATCTCAGCCAGAGGTTTTAAGGGTTCTGTACTTCTATGTGGTTTGTTGGCAACCCAAATCTTAAAAGCGTTCTGTCCTTTGTAGTTTGGTATGTTATTTCCCTAATTGTTTATTACCTTTAAACTCAAAATATCTCTGTTCACAACTGTTTCCCTCTTCTCATGTGCACTTCAAATACGAGAGCCAAATATTGTCGGTAATTACGAGAGCTTAGGTCCATTCATAATGTTCCACAATGCATTTTAGGCAAATATTTTCTTAGAACTAGAAAAAGTGGGTGTTTATGTCAAGGACGAATTTGAAAAATTGGGTACCGTTTTGTTCGGCTATTCGTTAGCAAATAATAATCTGAAGGCGTAGACAATACCAACCTTTCTAGCAGAAAATTCTTTTGTACTTTCTTATCTTTGCCTTTATGCCCTATATTGTTATATATTAATTTAGATATTGTATTTAGAAATCACTACACCTTGTTTACCGTAATTGCAAATGCAAGCCGCACAAAATACTGTTATTCCTTTTGGTTCCACCAGAAGAGTGATTTGACTTTTGCTTTTCAATTTGCTTCCGAGTTTTTCCAAATAATTCTTATTTCTTATGATATTTATTACAAATAAGGGAGGGAAACCTGAGGCCTGTAAACAGTAAATTAATATGAAACAAATATAAAGGTATGTTATCAGGCACTCGCAGGAAATAAAGAAGTAGAACACCAGACAACAGAAAAACAACAGACATGAGTGGCTTACCCAGGATTTGAACACTGGACCTTCCGTGCGACAACCCCGCCTAGCCATGCAAGCGAATCACACTATCCGCTCTGCCATCTACGCATCATAAAAATGATGTTTCAATGGCAGGTCAATAGTGCGAACCACAATACACGACACCAGAAGTCCTCCATGGGCAGTTCAGCCTATTAATGACGCAATCACTTCTGTTGTATTTCTATCAAGCAGTATAGGCCGAATCCAACAAGACCCTTAGGACCTTAATACTGTGTCCAGTAAATGATAGTAGACTAGAACAGTGAGAACAGGATAGTGGGTAGGTTTGGTATTGTACAAACATTTATTACAAATAAGGGAGGGAAACCTGAGGCCTGTAAACAGTAAATTAATATGAAACAAATATAAAGGTATGTTATCAGGCACTCGCAGGAAATAAAGAAGTAGAACACCAGACAACAGAAAAACAACAGACATGAGTGGCTTACCCAGGATTTGAACACTGGACCTTCCGTGCGACAACCCCGCCTAGCCATGCAAGCGAATCACACTATCCGCTCTGCCATCTACGCATCATAAAAATGATGTTTCAATGGCAGGTCAATAGTGCGAACCACAATACACGACACCAGAAGTCCTCCATGGGCAGTTCAGCCTATTAATGACGCAATCACTTCTGTTGTATTTCTATCAAGCAGTATAGGCCGAATCCAACAAGACCCTTAGGACCTTAATACTGTGTCCAGTAAATGATAGTAGACTAGAACAGTGAGAACAGGATAGTGGGTAGGTTTGGTATTGTACAAACATTTATTACAAATAAGGGAGGGAAACCTGAGGCCTGTAAACAGTAAATTAATATGAAACAAATATAAAGGTATGTTATCAGGCACTCGCAGGAAATAAAGAAGTAGAACACCAGACAACAGAAAAACAACAGACATGAGTGGCTTACCCAGGATTTGAACACTGGACCTTCCGTGCGACAACCCCGCCTAGCCATGCAAGCGAATCACACTATCCGCTCTGCCATCTACGCATCATAAAAATGATGTTTCAATGGCAGGTCAATAGTGCGAACCACAATACACGACACCAGAAGTCCTCGATGGGCAGTTCAGCCTATTAATGACGCAATCACTTCTGTTGTATTTCTATCAAGCAGTATAGGCCGAATCCAACAAGACCCTTAGGACCTTAATACTGTGTCCAGTAAATGATAGTAGACTAGAACAGTGAGAACAGGATAGTGGGTAGGTTTGGTATTGTACAAACATTTATTACAAATAAGGGAGGGAAACCTGAGGCCTGTAAACAGTAAATTAATATGGAACAAATATAAAGGTATGTTATCAGGCACTCGCAGGAAATAAAGAAGTAGAACACCAGACAACAGAAAAACAACAGACATGAGTGGCTTACCCAGGATTTGAACACTGGACCTTCCGTGCGACAACCCCGCCTAGCCATGCAAGCGAATCACACTATCCGCTCTGCTATCTACGCATCATAAAAATGATGTTTCAATGGCAGGTCAATAGTGCGAACCACAATACACGACACCAGAAGTCCTCCATGGGCAGTTCAGCCTATTAATGACGCAATCACTTCTGTTGTATTTCTATCAAGCAGTATAGGCCGAATCCAACAAGACCCTTAGGACCTTAATACTGTGTCCAGTAAATGATAGTAGACTAGAACAGTGAGAACAGGATAGTGGGTAGGTTTGGTATTGTACAAACATTTATTACAAATAAGGGAGGGAAACCTGAGGCCTGTAAACAGGTAAATTAATATGAAACAAATATAAAGGTATGTTATCAGGCACTCGCAGGAAATAAAGAAGTAGAACACCAGACACAGAAAAACAACAGACATGAGTGGCTTACCCAGGATTTGAACACTGGACCTTCCGTGCGACAACCCCGCCTAGCCATGCAAGCGAATCACACTATCCGCTCTGCCATCTACGCATCATAAAAATGATGTTTCAATGGCAGGTCAATAGTGCGAACCACAATACACGACACCAGAAAGAACTGCCCATGGAGGACTTCTGGTGTCGTGTATTGTGGTTCGCACTATTGACCTGCCATTGAAACATCATTTTTATGATGCGTAGATGGCAGAGCGGATAGTGTGATTCGCTTGCATGGCTAGGCGGGGTTGTCGCACGGAAGGTCCAGTGTTCAAATCCTGGGTAAGCCACTCATGTCTGTTGTTTTTCTGTTGTCTGGTGTTCTACTTCTTTATTTCCTGCGAGTGCCTGATAACATACCTTTATATTTGTTTCATATTAATTTACGGGACCTCAAGACGCAGCAATAGAGACCGCAGTCAGCGACTCATAGCTTGACTGCCTGCGTCAGGACCAGCGAACCAGAGCTGGTCAAGACCGCACTCCACCTCCACGTGGTGGTCCTGGAAGCAGTCTGCAGCTGTGCAGGCTGGCTGAGCGAGTGTGGATCGAAATGGGAAGGCAAACCCGGTCCTAAAAAATGCCGTGCAGAAGTCGGATGTGTCGACCGAAAGGTGCAGATATCACAGCTACGTTGTAAACAGACACAACGCAACCACCGTCCTTTTCAGGGCGAACGAAGAAGAAGAAGAAGAAGAAATTATTTTGACCTGCCATTGAAACATCATTTTTATGATGCGTAGATGGCAGAGCGGATAGTGTGATTCGCTTGCATGGCTAGGCGGGGTTGTCGCACGGAAGGTCCAGTGTTCAAATCCTGGGTAAGCCACTCATGTCTGTTGTTTTTCTGTTGTCTGGTGTTCTACTTCTTTATTTCCTGCGAGTGCCTGATAACATACCTTTATATTTGTTTCATATTAATTTCTTATGATAGAATCGCAAAAGCAATTTTTTCTGCTTCCGAGCTTTAGCAAGAAGCAAATTAATAAGACACATTTTCCCTTTCCGACCTGGTGCACCAAGAAAGAATAGCAACTCATCCTGTTTTAACGTTCAAAATACTGTTTTTCGTAGCACGATCTTTTCAAACATGAATACATTATTGCTTGTAAAAAAAAAAAAAAAAAAAAAAAAAAAAAAAAAAAAAAACATTATTATTTTCTGTCATACATACTTCAAATATAAAAGGCATAGTGATTGTGTTGAGCTGTATTTTTAAAATAAAAGTTTCTCTTTTCCGCGAGACACGACCTTTTCAACCTAGACATACGGATAACGCCTGTTATATTAGGACACATGGCTAAATAAAGAAGATATTGCGCTCTGGTATATTGTTTATCTTTGAGCTAGTTTCTTTTTTTTTAATGACCACAAATAAAAAAAAAATAAAACTTAAATGTTGCCTTATTTTGGCGAGGCGCACCTCGTTTAAGATTGGCACATGTCCAATTACAAAATACCCTTCTGCCCAGCAATGTGATAACGACCTTTTTCTTTAATTAAAGATTTTTTGGGGGGGGGGGGGAGAGGTTTGGTTTTTGCCTTCTTCTGGCGAGGCGCGTTCCTTTTAACCTATGTGGTTATACCAGAGCGCATTTACCATCCAACAAAAAAGTCAACTCTGTTGACTGCTAACCCGATTAACGTTGATAGATACTAAGTCCTGAAAAGGACTAACATTATCTATCTGCTAGCATAAAGCCCTAAAAAGGACTCGTCAGCTACGCCAACGCCCGAGTTATCTGACTGAAGCCTTCAACTCTTTTAGCTTAAAGATGTTGCGGTCTGATTCAGTTATGATGATTTTAATCTTTGATAAACTATGTAATATTTGCTATGTAAACAGAAACTGGTTGGTAAAATGTAACTAAATTTGATAAAAACAGTAATAATAACTTAAATACTACTAAAAAAAAAATAGTATTTTTATTTTATTTTCGCATAAAGCATTAGTGTCTGTTTAAAAAAATTAAAATGCTATGTAAAATAAAGAAATGTGACGTTGTAAATAACTACGTATAATAATAATTTTATCTTTTAGATTGTTTCTTTTGATACATGATTTTGATTTTTTCCCTTGACTCAGTTAGGCACTTGTTTGAGTACGGCCCTGTATTACGCATAGAAAAATAAAGCACACCACGTGGTGAGTCTTACTTTTATTCGGATACGGATCCACACTGTATAATCATTGCTTTTTTTAAATTTTCCTTTAAATTAAAAGTATATGGTTAATAGTTTTGAACTATGTTATAAAATATGAAAAAGAATGACGGTTGTCACAAAAATAAAACAAAAGTTTTTACATTTATATTACTTCCCTTGATTACTCATGAATTTTTATTTAATGATTATAATCCCTGATCTGTTTACATTTCTTTACGAAAAACTTTAATTACTCATAGTTTCATAATTATAATATTAAATTATGAAATAATTGCACGGCGTTACCCGGCGGTAGTTAAAGAGACTCTCTGCCAAAAGCCATTATGAAATAATAAGGGATGCGGATTTGTTAAGAACATACATACATACTTTGCCTTTTATTTATATAGATCACATACATCACATCACACACATTGCACATACATCGCACACATCGTATCACATAAATCACACAATCATCACACACATCACATCGCACACATTACAATTGGCACATCAAACACATATCACACACTACATCACATCAAAACACACACATACCACACATCACATCACACACATCACTTTACACACACATCACTTTACACCACCCCACCCCAACAATCCCCACATCATATCCCACACATAAACAATCAGACACCCATACCACAACATCACGTCAACATACAACAAAATCAATCACACACATCACTATTACACACACATCACTCACACCCCCCAACATCACACAACCCCCACCCCACCAACACGCCCCCACCAATCACATCACACGCCACACATCATACACATATAACACATCACTAACCCCAACACTCCACCCCCAACCCCCATCAACAACCCTACACAACCACATCACAGCACACAAACCACCCATCCCCAAAATACACCACACATCACACACACCATACCCCCAAATCAACACACACCCCCATCACCACAACCACCCCACAAAACCACACAAACCCCCCCACCCACACACACACCCCCACCCCATCACATACACACATCCATCCACAATCACACACATCCCCCCCATCCCATCACACACACACCCACACATCATCCCCACCACACACACACACACTTTAGATCACACAAGGAGGATCTCAGCATCGTTGTTGCTGAGTTATTTGCCGGTTGAAGATCATGTGCTGAGTATAGTTATTTTAATGATTTCTTGTTGATCGTGCTTGTTTTATCATTACGCGAATTAGGGTGAAGCGTTCATACAACTCAGTAGCATGATATGAAGAAGTAACATGTAATACTTGAACTCATCAACATTAATGAAGTAATTAATGCCTTCAGGTTGAGTCCGTAATATTTAATCACATGTACACACAGGATGATCATTTCAAATATGAGCAGAACATAAGTCCGTATAAGTCATGCATAAATTAATCAATAACGTAGACTGCTGGTTTACGTGTCAATGTCCGTTTAAGGATACAATGCAGTATTGTCGTCAGAACATCACAGCTATATGCACGCGCAGATAGACATGGCTACCTGCCGACAGTGAGACTGCGAGTCTGAATATTTCATACGAATTGGACGATTATTCTCCTCCTTCTGAGGATTCTAGTTAAACACTAACCTCCGTAAGTTTCCTCTCATATAGAGTTCTAGGACTGACCCTGGTCCATCATAAATGCACATATAAATGGCTATATCATGCCATTGAATTGGAAGGTTAGAAAAACGCAGCTATTCAGCTTGGCGGTCAAGTAACAAAGGGTAGCGTCTCCTAGTTACCGACTGTGACCCAAACAACGCTAGACACGTCATAATCGATCGTGTATGGAGCGTTCAATAATTGAAACATCTATCGCAATATATTAAATGTCTTAACCTTTACAATTGCACGTCTGCTAACCTTTAGCAGACGGCGTTAATAACATATACCGTAACAATTCCCTGTACACCGGGGAAAAAAAATCGATAGATTTTTTTTCAAGATCTATCCGACTTAACAATTTTTCAAAAAAATTTAACACCATTGTGACATATGGCCGACGATGTTCTGAGTAGAACCGTGTCGCGGTCATGTCAACTAACTATTTGTCATAGTCATCTAACATTAATCATATTATATATCAATATTATGCATATTATTATATCAACTAAATAAAAATGTGTAATGTCAATAGTGAATGATAGAATTAAATTAAAGTAAGGTCTGTCGTATTAGTATGTCATATAGGAATTAATTTGACTAATTAAAATTAAATTAATTAATTAAACTAAGAGTTAAATTATTAAGATTCTAATGTAACACGATGTTATGAGAGAAGAAAAGACAAAATAAGTGAGAAGAAATAGAAAGAAATTCGAATATAAGTTTAACTTAATTGTGTGTGTTAAGTGTTAGTGAATAATAACTATCTAATTTAACTAACTAAATAACGTATAGGTACATTAAAAAAAAATATTAATCTAATACTTGTGTGAGATTTATTTTCTCTTTTCATAATTTCTTCTTTTTATATTTCGTTCTCTTTTTTTGTTTTTTTCATTTCATTTTTTTCTCACATTTCATTTTATTGATATTAATTCAATTAAGAAGTTAAGTTAACTAATTAATTAGTATAGGATATGATGATCCATCCGTAGTCCTGATCCTGATGAATTCTTTTAGACAAAGTGTTGAAACGTTTCCGTCGGACAGAAATGTCAATTATCCTAGGATCCAAGAATTAAGTGCACATAGGATAATAAGTTCGACTTGTCGTCAGATATTGTTCCATGATTGTTCAAACGAATATTCATATATTGTGTATGGACGTTAGACGAAGTTTCAATGTCAATATGTATACCTTGATTGTCTTTAGTTCAATTCTGTGATGCATATAGTGTTTATAATTATTAAATTGAAGTCAAGGTTAGTTCCCTTATAGTTGATACTTCGTTCTATCCAATGTAGTGATGATTGACGTATTTTAGGAATGTCAATGTTGATTATTCGTCGTCAATAGGATTACGTGACAACGCATCCGCCACAATGTTTTCAGTGCCAGGAATATGTTCAATGGAGAATTCAAATGGCTGCAGGATGATCGCGTATCTGGCGAGTTTTGGGCTTTTGTGGTTTGATCTACGCAAAGATGCTACAGCACGCTGGTCAGTTTGTATGGTGAATGGAGCACCAAGCAAGAACTTTTCCAGTTTTTGTGATTGCCCATATAACTGACAAAAGTTCCTTGTCCACTGTGGAATACTTTGTTTCTGCCGGCTTTAGCTTTCTTGAAATATATAAGGTAGGATGTAGAACGCCATCATGGTTCTGGAGCAGGCATGCACCGATGCCGTAGTTACTAGCATCTGTTCGTAAGAAAAATCTTTTGGAAGCATCGGGAAGTCTTAAAATTGGTTCATGCGAAAACAAATTTATAATTTTGTTGAAAGTTTCATTGCATATACCAGTCCATGTCACCTTCACCGGCATGTCTTTTTTTAACAATGAAGACAATACAGCCGTGATGGATGACAAGTTTGGTATGAATCTACTGTAATATTGAACAAGTCCTAACAAACTCCTGACCTGTTTCTTCGTCTGAGGAACTGCTATGTTTAGAATTTTGGAGACTGTACTAGGTAACGTTCGGATATATCCCGATCCAATGATATGTCCCAAAAAGGTTATCTCATTACACGCGATCTGAACCTTTGTAGGTTTAGCAGTTAGATGATAATTCCTTAGAGTGTCGAAAACATATCTAAGTCCCGAAACATGTTCCTCAAACGACGAACTAAACAAGCATATGTCGTCAATATATGTAATAACGTCTGGTCTACCTGATAAAATTTGTCGCATCAGGCGAATGAAGGTAGCTGGCGCATTAACAAGCCCAAAAGGCATCACATTCCACTGGTATAGACCTTGTGGAGTGGAAAATGCGGTGTAGTACTTAGCCTTTTCGGTCAGTGGTATCTGCCAATAACCTTTAGTTAAGTCTATCTTACTAAATATAGTTGCGTTGGATAGACGTGGCAGTAAGTCGTCGATAAGTGGATGTGGTTCGCTGTCAACTATAGTCTTAGCATTTAATTTTCTATAGTCAACACATAGTCTGATGTTATTGTCCTTCTTCCGGACAATCACTAATGGAGAAGAGAATGGCGAATTACTAGTCTCAATGATTCCCAGAGACAACATCTGTTCAAGTTCCTTAGTAGTTTTAGCAAGGAAATGTAAAGGAACCGAATAGGGATGTACACGAATAGGTGTATCGTCATTGAGAGTAATGTCATGACTGATAGCCGATGTGCGACCCGGGACGTCGGTCAACACATCTGGATAAGATTGTAATAGATTAGCAATCTGTAGACGCTGTTGCGGTGTAACCGTTGAAGAGATGGTTACATCCCGCCAAGATTCAGTAGGTTGAACTACTGGTACCGGTAACGGTAACTGTACCTCAGGAAAAGAAGATTCTTCTTCCTGGATGACGGATAAGTTGGAATAATAACAAGTAGATACTGTGTTGTCATCTAGTTCATGAAAAATTGACTGTAAGTGTTCAGGACGTGTATGAAATTGCTTGAGCATGTTAATATGAAATATCTTTTTTGTGTCCCTTGATATCTAAGACGTAATCAACGTCGGAAATTTTATCAATGACTTTGTAAGGACCATTCCAAGATATCAATAATTTATTGTTATTGTGAGGAAGTAACACATAAGCCTCATCGCCTGGGAATAATTGGCGTAATCGTCGAGACCTATTTTGTAGAGATCGAGCCTTAGCTTTTGCAGCCTCAGAAGAAGCTGTTGCCAACTGGCAAGACTCAATAATGTTCTTCCGAAGATTAATCACATACTCGTAAGATGACTGAGTGTCCTGAGTCATCTCTGCGTCAATTAATAAGTCTTTTATTAGTCCCATAGGACCTCTTGGGGGAGCACCAAAAACTAATTCAAAGGGAGAGAAGCCAGTTTGTTCATGCGGTACCTCCCGATAAGCAAATAGAACAGCTGGGAGTGCTCTGTCCCAGTCATGAGGGTGCTTAACAGTAACCTTATGTAGTAGTTGTTTAAGTGTACGGTTAAGTCTTTCAACTGCACCATTACTCATAGGATGATAAATACTACTTAAATTCCTATCAATGTTCCAAGTTTTCATGACTTCCTTCATGGTGTCAGATATGAACTGTGACCCATGGTCTGATAAAAGTTTTCTAGGAAACCCTATTCTAGAAAAGATGAGATGTAGTGCATCAGCTACATCTGTGGTAGTGGTGGTCTTTAATGGGATAGCTTCTGGCCATCGTGTGCACAAATCAATGCACGTAAGGACGAATCTATGTCCTCTGGCCGATGGTAGCAATGGACCAATAATATCTATGGCCATCTTGTCAAACGGTCTTACTGAGATATCGCAAGCCTGAATAGGCGCCGTGTGAAAAGCTCCACGTGCTTTCACTTCTTGGCATGTAGTACAGGAACGTACATACTGCGAAATATCTCTTGACACTCCTGGCCAAAAGAATGAAGACAGTACTCGAGATCGTGTTCGAGTATATCCCATATGTCCAGCACACTGTGAGTCATGCGCATGTTGAAGAATGTACCGTCTAAAAGTATACGGGACCATAACTTGTTGTTTCATTTGTGATTTGTCATTAAAACATCTAATCAATATGTCATTTTTAATAACAAACCAATGTTTGTTATTATTACCTGAGGATAGATTGTCAACTTTATCAACCAGCTTAAAAATTTTTTTTAAAGATTTATCCTCTTTTTGTTTGGTTGCAAATGTTTCCCTGTCAATAGGTGAATTGACTACAAATTCCTCTTGGTTGTCTGCATCCATTTTATTATCACCAACTTTCTCCATGAGTTGAGTCTGCGCTCTAGTCGTCACGGCGTTTCCAGTGCATAGGTTATGTTTCTCCCATTCTATGATCTCATCTGGAGTACAATCTTTACTGCCGTGTATACGACCAACCATCAGATCAGCAATAGGCTTTTTTTAGCATACATACTTTTACATTCCCTGTGAAAAAGGGTGTTCTAATATGAACAATAGCTGTGGGGTAAAACTCAATAGTTCCACCAAATGTCATGCAGCGGACGTATTCTCCTGTCGCACAGCTAGGATGTACCAGCGACTGACGTACACCAATCGTCGTGGATCCTGAATCTCTCAGCACTGAGACGACGGATCCATTAACGATTCCCCTGTTAAAAATTAGTAAGCCTGTTCCATCGTTGACTGCAAGACCTACCTCTGGTGTAATATGTCCGCAGTTAAGCACTGTTTCTTTCGCCTTCTGAAAAATAAGATTGCATTGTTGGCAACTATTTGCCACATTATAATTAATAGCAAAACATGCAGCAGAAGACTGTGTTGTATTATTGTCAAGTGGGACCTGAGCTATAGGGGTAGTATTATTTGTAACTGCCGCCCCTGTATTATGGTTGTAATGAGATGATCCCCGAGAATGAGATCGATTCCGAGTATAATTGTTAGAATTATCTCGTCGTCCTCTATAGTAACTATTATCTCGATGTCTCGAGCCATGATTATTACCATTCCAGTTATTGTTATTTTTCGGGGTATGTGATCGATTATAATTAGTGTTATGTTGACTATTGTGGTAGTTTGTTTGAGGTGAATAATTTCTATCTCGTGATCTACCTCTGTTGAACTCATTTTTATTGTTGAAATCATTATTATGTCCCTTCTGAAAGTTAACATTGTGATTTCTTTGGAACCTACTTCTGTCTACACTGTGATGTCTTTGTTTGTTATTATGATTGTAGGCCATATTAGACGCCACAGGTAGAGGTTCTCTTAATGAGGAGTTAGAAATGGTTGCATTCGGATGTGCCGAACAGTAGTTTAAAGAAATTTTTTCCAACTCGTCAATAGTACCTGGTTTACGCTCCTGCAAATATGCAAAGAATGGCTGGCTAACCGAAGATAATACCTTATCCCGTAGTAGCAAATCAACTAATTTGTCGTACGATTTGTTGACTTCTGCCAGTTCAACCCATCTATTAAATGTATTGCGTATGTTCGCAATGAATCCTGCAAAATCTTTTGGAGATTCAGGTAAAATTCCCTTAAATTTCAACCTACAGTGTTCCTCGTCCAGGTGAAACCTTCGTAAAAGCAAGGACTTAATAGCACCGTAGTTATTTGCTATTGATGGGTCAGCATTTTGAGAAGCCGTCAATGGTTCTCCAACCAAGAATTCATTTAACTTGAGTACCCATGACTCTTCGGGCAAATGATTTGTTTTGCAAGTCTGTTCAAAACGTGACAGGAACGATGAAAGGTCGTCCACGTTTAAGTTGAAAGTGGGTAATTTAAAGTTGTAGAAATGTTTAGTTTGGCTGGATGACGATCCATTTTGTGCGTTATTATTCTGGTTTGCATCAGCACTTTGTGCTTGTAATCTTGCTGTCTCCAATTTAATACGCGCCAATTCCATTTCTTGTTGTAAAATAATTTCCTCTCGTTTCAATTTATTCTCTTCTTCCTGTTGAGCAATTTCTCTTAATCTATTTTCCTTGGCAATTTGCTTCATCTCACGTTCTGCTTCCTCTTTCTTTAATGCAGCCTTTTGTTCCTCCATTTCTGCTTTATGTTTTTCCAGTTCTGCCTCAGCAAACTGACGAAGTTCTTGGGATTTATAACCATATTCTTTACCAATTTTAACGAAATGGTCTATAGTAAGCATTTTGACTTTTATCTGGTAAGTAATTATTGATAATTACTGATTAAAATAGTCAATAGTAGCTTCAGAGTAATTATTATACTTACTCAACTTAGGAATATTCAATATAAATAATCACAATAGTACTGAACTCTTATGTCTAAGTTCAACTAATAGACAATATTTTGTAACAATATTGTATCTAAGTACTAACTATATCATAAATAGTTATGATATCTGTTAACTATAATGTAATTACATCACACAATTAATCTTAATATCCAATAATGTTGGGTATGATTCCTAGTAATTATATTGTTCAATGTACTAAGTCACTCTCTTAGTACCAGAAAAGTATATTAAATAATATACAATGGGTCTGTCACCTCAAAGGTAGACTATAAGATTATTTTATTGGTCAATATATTAACGCATATTATTATTATATTATTATTATTTTTTATTTATGCCCTAGGCATCTCTTATAAATTGTAGTGCTAATTTCTTGGACTATCACTGCATAATTATGCAATGTCCCATATTAACCTTAAATATCAGAAAAAATTAATTAAATAAAATTACAAGTGTATTATTGAAATATAATGTTTATTCTTAACCCTTTGAATGGCCACCCAAAAATTTAAAAAATCACCATTCCCCTGTGCAAGGCTCTGTGACCAAAAAAAATGCAACAAACAAATGACACATAATCTTTTAGTTATTGGACCCAACAATAAGACATCAGTTTTAGAAACTATTACAAGACATAAAATTGACTACACCTGCAGAATCATCTCCATTTTGTAATGATTTTCTTAGAGTGCCAAGTCCTCCTAACGGCATGTAGAAAATTGGAAAAATGACCTTTGGCAGCCAGAACTAGGACAATAAAATTGAGGACACAAAATTTACGATCAAATTTAGTCTTCACTTTTTTGAATGGTCTGTCTTTGTAGTCCAATCAGAACCTCAAACCACCAAAAGGACCCTCATTAACGCTGTTTGGGTTGCGACTCTGAGTTACATCTTCCAAAAAATTTTTCTTTAGCATAGTAGCTGGTTGGCTTTTTGCTGTTTATTACTTGCTCTGCAAAAAAAACGATCTTTCATTCTGCTACAAAAATTGCTGTGCCAGAAATTACTAATCGAGGAAAAGTTCCAAAAAAATAAATGGCTACGATACTCTCAGGAGAAAATTAATTTGCTCCAAAACCCAATATTCTTAGGTTGAAAGCCTATCTTTTTTTCAATATCCACAAATGTTTTTAATGAGCCTTTCTAAGGTAAACAATTTCCACTCTAAATATATTTGCGGTAGAAACAACCTCTTTCACGCTCATTTGATTTATCAGGTATAAACATCCAATCTGACCAAACCCAAAAACTTGATTACCATTGTTGTGGGTTAACACCCCTTTCCACGCAATCTAACCTCTCCATTTGGCCATGTCCATCCGCCCAAAGAAATGAACCCAATTTTAGGGCCAGGAATAGGTTTGAAAAATTTTGATCAGTGTAAGTAATCTGAAAATGCAACTGATCCCACATAGATCCGAAATCAGTCGCCTTCGATTCAGAAAAATACGATACAAAACTTTCACAATAATCACCATAAAAAATCTAATTCATCATCCTCCGAATCATTGAGCACAAGTTCAACAGCTAACAATAGAGAATAGTAGCCTTGTAAAATGACTATTTATCTGGATTTTGATACACGCCTTTTTCATTACATTGAACACAAGTTAATCTCAAATCCAATAAAATATTCCTAGTCAATTATATTGTTCATTTCTCAATGTGTACTTCACCTCTTGTACCATAAAAGTATATTAAAAATATACGAAATTATTACCTCAAAGGTAGACCTGATTTTTTTATTATTTTGGTAATATATATATAATTATATTATTATTTATGCCCTAGGCATCTCTTATAAATTGTAGTGCTAATTTCTTGGACTATCACTGCATAATTATGCAATGTCCCATATTAACCTTAAATGTCAGAAAAAATTAATTAAATTAAATTACAAGTGTATTATTGAATATAATATCATATTATTAATGTAGTATTTAATATATATCATGAGTACAAACAAAACAATGATGCAACTAAAGGGTACAAACAATGTCAAGACGCAAACAAGACATTTTCACAATTAAAAATGAATTTATGAACTAAATAAAACAAGCGGAAGTGTCACACGGAAAACGAAGGGTCAAAGATTGACCCGAGGTCAACTGAATATGCAAAGTACACACAAAAAAAAATGACTGCAAAAAATGATGACATCACAGGACTCATAACGGACGAACATTTAACAATCATCAAAAATAAATGTTAGTAAGAGTAGACTGGACGAAATAGTTAACGAACATGATACAAAACTGAATAAAAATGTGAACTTAGTACAAATAAAATACACCAGTTATCTACGGAACGGTACAGCTAACACAAACGTCAAACGATAGCAGATCTGGACAGGCAGTCCACCGGCAAACCTCAATGGGGCTTCCAAAAGTGCAATCGTTTAACTGCCCTAAGACCGACTGAAATCTAGGTGGTCAGCTGTTCGCGACATTCCCCAGAGATTTCAGTTCCCTCCAACCGGCCCGCTAATTAACAACACATTAAAACAACCCAAAAAAATACATGAAACACATTCAGAAAAGACATGCCTATGCAGGCAAAAGGCATGGACTCAGTATTACTGTTTGCAATGACGACAGTATTAAAACAACTAGACTTATCTTTTTCCGTTGCTTAGATCAGTGCTAGAGGTCGTCAACAGCTAGGCTAATGCCCCTGACTGTCTGCTCCTGTAGTCCATATCGTGTGTTTGCTTCAATGGCTCATGTTTCCCCTGGTTAGACTTAGAAAACGGCTTTGGTTTCTCCGACAGTTCACCTACACGACCTTCGGTGACGTCACGTTGTTAGGCATTAGAATGAGTACAACGTCATCTTCGACTGGATCATGTGATCGAAACTTGATCGTAAATATTATGGTTAACATGTGCGTAAGGAACAGAAGTTTGTTTCTTTTTTCTGTCGTTCCCCGCATTCGGCCGCCACTTTGTTGCTGAGTTATTTGCCGGTTGAAGATCATGTGCTGAGTATAGTTATTTTAATGATTTCTTGTTGATCGTGCTTGTTTTATCATTACGCGAATTAGGGTGAAGCGTTCATACAACTCAGTAGCATGATATGAAGAAGTAACATGTAATACTTGAACTCAGCAACATTAATGAAGTAATTAATGCCTTCAGGTTGAGTCCGTAATATTTAATCACATGTACACACAGGATGATCATTTCAAATATGAGCAGAACATAAGTCCGTATAAGTCATGCATAAATTAATCAATAACGTAGACTGCTGGTTTACGTGTCAATGTCCGTTTAAGGATACAATGCAGTATTGTCGTCAGAACATCACAGCTATATGCACGCGCAGATAGACATGGCTACCTGCCGACAGTGAGACTGCGAGTCTGAATATTTCATACGAATTGGACGATTATTCTCCTCCTTCTGAGGATTCTAGTTAAACACTAACCTCCGTAAGTTTCCTCTCATATAGAGTTCTAGGACTGACCCTGGTCCATCATAAATGCACATATAAATGGCTATATCATGCCATTGAATTGGAAGGTTAGAAAACGCAGCTATTCAGCTTGGCGGTCAAGTAACAAAGGGTAGCGTCTCCTAGTTACCGACTGTGACCCAAACAACGCTAGACACGTCATAATCGATCGTGTATGGAGCGTTCAATAATTGAAACATCTATCGCAATATATTAAATGTCTTAACCTTTACAATTGCACGTCTGCTAACCTTTAGCAGACGGCGTTAATAACATATACCGTAACAATCGTGCAACGTGCGCAACGCAAACGGGACTTCCTATGTATCCAAGAGGGCTAGGCATCCGATCTCACTACCCAGGAAATCAGGTCGGGGGGAAAGTATGACATTAATAGGAACCACTACTTCTGAAACAAATTTCCAAAAATTATATTCCCTATACTGGGAGTGGACGCCATAGCCACTACGAACCTCATCGTCCTGGTCGTTAAAAGGTTGAAAACCACCGCAGCAACAAAACTAAACTAAAACTTCTTTTATTTAGAGAGAAAACTTTATATATTTATTATGTTGAAACATATTGTGTCTAGAATTTAAAAAGACAAACGAAATAACGTGGAGCGTCTGGAAACAGCGAGAATGTAAAACCGTCTTCGGAATGTAAAGTTAAGAAGTGTCTGCTTTTACGGCAACTTAAAACAAAAAAAGACAGTATGTAAATAGATTGAGAATTCCAACACATGTATCTTTGTTGAGTTTTCTTGTTTTTTTTTTTTTTGTTTTTTTTTTCCTAACCTGGGGATCCCAGAATAACATTGTCTTGTGAAGTTAATAGATGATTATCTCTTGGTATGATCTATAGGCTTTCAACGTCTTTTCTTGACCTTTTCTTCACTAGTACGAGTATTTGTTGGGTTAGCCCCGTGTAGAACCCGGGGGTCACTGAAGAGACAAAGAAAGAAAAACCCCACTGCACCATAAGGCATGTCGTGCATGGGCCTGGCAACTTCACCATGTAAAAAAATAGCCACTGGAACAACCGCTGCAAGAGCACGTGACTGCCTGATGCAGACTTTATGCAATGAAACCACTTTTAGTGGATGTTCTATGTTCCGTAAGGAGAGCAAAGAAGATGATGGTGTGATTTGTTAATTTAAAAGAAGGCCCTGGCGATGGATTGGGCGCACACTGAATAAACCTGTTGATTGCACTACCTGGCAGTACTTGTTCTAGAATCTCCATGTTAATAGAATTAGGGGTAGACCGAAGAACACATCGAGAAGAGAACTGGGGTCATACATGAAAATGCTGAGGAATACATGGAAAGAACTTGAGCAGATGTCATGCTACAGGAGGACTTGACACGTGTTTGTTGAAGGCCTATGCTCCTTGGAAAGCTGAAGATGATGATTGATTTTTTGGGATCGTTCCATCACTTTCAGGCTGGTGATACGTGGTGGAGGTTTTAGCGCAAATTAATATTGACATTTCAAACTTGGACCAAGATGAACATGCCTAGAGAATAAACTCCAGTTCCGCGTAAAAAATGTTGAGATTTATTCTTTCATTTTGAACTCCACACAATCATTAATATGATTTATGCCGCGTAACACCGGATATGTACCTAGGAACGATCCAGCTTAATGACGCAATCACTTCCATAGCCCCCCGTATTATACAGTATAGGCCTGATTACACAAAACAAAGACTTTAACAACGTGTGTTGTAAACGATAGAATAAAGAGAACAGTACAGTACAGAGGGTAGTAACTGTAATGGGCCTATCTTTGTTTTCTCTTGCCAGTCAAAAGTAAGATAAAACTCTCTCTCTCTCGCTCGTATTTTCCCCCTTCCTCCCTTTTTTTTCTTCTCACTTCCTCGTGTTTGAAAATCTTTCCCTTAATCATAATTTCTCTTTTCACGAATCACTTCACAAAATTCTATGGGAATTCTCACCCAATCTCTTCCCTCAGCGGTGCCCAACCTATTGTATGTTGTGGCTCCCTTAGGAGTCGTCCACATATGACGTCACAGTGAAAAAAGGGGGGTCCAAAATTGTGTGACTTAGGGTGACGATAGGGGAAAATAAGGGCGGAGGTGGTGTTAACGAAATGTGGCGGCACACAAAAAATACGAGTGAAGATCGCTTCTTTCATAAATGACTGAAAACATATTTAGTTGGGTAGAGCACAGGTTGGGCGCTGTCTCGTGCTGCATAGGACGCGGCTAAAGAAAAGGAAGATCTTTGTGAAAGCCTGACTAATGTAACAATATTTGACTTTGATGATTGTTGGTTCGTCTGCACTCGTTCTCATTTACATTTGATTTACTTTCTGTCTTTTCAGGATTAAAACAAAAATAAGGTGGAAAGGGGGTGGGAGTTGTTTAAGACATGTGTGGCGTCACATAAGAGGGATGTCCGGGTTTTTGTGACGAAAAGTTACAAGGGGGAGGAAAAGGGTGAGGGGGGTGTCTTAAAATGGCAAATATAGCGTGACGTAATATGTGGACGATCCCTTAACACCCATGCTAAACATATGCGGCCCGCCTAAAGAGCAAAAAGAAAACAAAACATTTTGCAGTATTAGTTTTTAACCTCACTGCGCATGTATTACAGATCTGAGCATTTATTACACAACAAAAACAACCCCCCCCCCCCCCCCCCCCCACACACACACACACACACACAGAGGTACTGGGGCTACATATTAGGAATCGCTGTCTAACATGATTCCAGCGTACTCTATTTTTCCCCCCTTTCTTCGCATATTTCTGGAGTGTTCTTTCTAAACATCTATTTTACTTTTGTGGGTTTTTTTGGGTTTTTTTTAAACTGGCGAGCAGAGAAAAAATGAAGTCAGAGAGGAATGTGTTTTGTGAGGGCGAAAGATTGCATTTCCTTACCCTGGTTTTCCAAAGTCTTAATCGATTTCACAGCTCCGGGAGATAACCATCCAGTCATAGGTTACACAGGGAGATAAAAATCGTGTTATAGGATACAAAGGGAGATAAACATCTTGTTATAGTATACACTAAGATGTTGACATTTTTCTTCTTCTTTTCTCTTGTTTTTATGCACTTCTTTCTCGTCATTATTCATACTCATAATGTTATTTTATATCTTCTTCTGTCTGTTCGTGATTTATGACATTTCTTTCCTTACAGTCCCACAGTATTTCATAAACATTGAAAAATATAACATTATCTATCTATTTGTTTCTCGATTTTTTTTTTTTTAATTTTTTATAAATTCTTCACCTTTAAAAACGCGTCAAGTTTGTAAGGTGGTTGAAAGGAGCGTGTTATGAAAAAATGTAGCAAACACCTAAATAAAAACCAGATACATTCATCATAAGCATCATCATTTTCGTCTCAGTGTATGAAGTTTCGTTCATACTTTTAGAGATCATTTCTAAACTATGACTTGCCGGCGTCCCGGACTTTTGGCTAAGATCAAAGTTTTGGTGCAGATCGAAACCAGGGGCCGACATCAAACAAATTTTACACCACATAAATCAATAAATATTGTTCTGCACCCCAAAAGGGGTAAATTTAAAAATAAAATGCAGTTTCTTTCTACGTGTAGATTTCTTGCGGCAATTCTGACATTAACCATTATGTTGTAAATAAATTACTGACCTGAATTCCATAATCCGTTGCGGTTGCCTTTCAGCCAATACGATACCCTTTCTGCAGCTTTACTGAGCCTCTTAAGCGCCCTTGCTCTTGATTGTCCTTTCACACCCAATAATTTCAGTAGATCATACACTGAAAATTAATTGTTAAACAAATAAAGAGGGGAAACCCGAGGCCTGTAAACAGTAAATAAATAAATATTACACACTTAAAGGTATGCGCAGCGGTGCCTAGTTGGCAGGGAGGATAGTATTATTTGCTTCCGTAGCTAGGCGGTGTTGGTGTTCGGATGGTCCTGGGTTCGATTCTCTGGCGAGCCTATCACTTCTCTTGTATTTCTGTTGTCTAGTTATCTACTTATTTATTTCTCACGAGTGCCTGAAACCAGTGGCGTAAACCTGGTAATGCGAGCTAGGCGTGCTGCTACTTAAAATGTATATGTACGCCTCCTATTTAACTTCTTCCCCTCTTAATTTAAAAACCAACTATATTCAATTACGCAACGATAGTTATTAGGGGTATATGTCAATTATCTCCGAAATACTAATTAACTTACAACTTGAAACTCACTGTCACTGTAATAGTTTGCATTCCCGGCAACTAACAAAAATTAATCACAAAAAACACTGGACGGACACAGCCGATTTTTACAACTCGAGAGCTGCAAGTCCACCGCACGCATGTTCGTATTGTATTGACGTATCTGGCATTGATCCCGATCCACACAAACCAATATTCAGACGTGAATCCGAAAGACGCAGCACGCATTGTGACGGAATTATCCGAGAGACTTCGGGCGATTGTAACCAACCAATAAAAACTGCACTATAAAACGCGTCTGGGAAACTGAAACTAGATATGCGTGAAAATCCGCTATCCTGATGCGTGCGGTCCGAAAGCAGAACTTTAGAAGAGAAATATTTTATAGAATAATAAATTAAATTTTTATTTTCCTTCGGGCATAGGTGTGCGCAGCACGCACAGCACACATAGAGAATACGCCACTGCCTGAAACATACCTTTAACATGTGTGTAATATTTATTTAGTCACTGAACATTACTGTACCGTACAGCAATGAGCTGTTTTAAATAAATAATTAATTAATTAAATTTACGACAGATAAATAATACAATATGAACAATGGGATGACCATCATAAGTACGAGTTGTTGGTCGTATACGCGAGTTGTTGTAAGTTGTATACGCGAGTTGTTGTAAGTTGTATGCGCTAGTGGTTGTAAGTCGTATACGCGAGTTGTTGTAAGTTGTATACGCGAGTTGTTGTAAGTTGTATGCGCGAGTGGTTGTAAGTTGTATGCGCGAGTGGTTGTAAGTTGTATACGCAAGTAGTTGTAAGTCGTATACGCAAGTGATTGTAAGACGTATACGCGAGGGGTTGTAAGTCGTATGCGCGAGTGGTTGTAAGTCATATACGCGAGTGGCTGTAAGTCGTAGACGCGAGTGGTTGTAAGTCGTATACGCGATTGGTTGTAAGTCGATTGCGCGAGTGGTTGTAAGTCGTATACGCGAGTAATTGTAAGTCGTATACGCGAGTAGTTGTAAGTCGTGTATGCCGTAAGTCGAGGACAATCAGTTGTGTTGGTTTGTTTGTTAATGTAATCGCTCAATAATATCTGTGAGATATTGTTCTGAGTAGGAATTCATTCTGACCTGGGTGAATGTCACGTGGTGGTGGTGGTGGGGAGGGGGGGGGGAATAGTCCAGTACTCAAGATGAACCCCAGGCAGGCCTGGTGCAACACACGTGTCAACACCTTTCATCTCAAGTGTTCTGAAGAGATGTTGGACTTTGAGCTAAACAATACGTTAAGTTTGTAAAACCAGAGTCCTGATTTGAATTGTCTGCCAGTCTCAGTTCCAGAGCTGTAGGCTTGGTGCTTATTCCTTCGACATATGGTGTACAGCAGTGGCGTGTCAATTACGAGGCGTGCACAGTCAGCGCGGGCACTAGGTATACATTTAAGGTGGTGCGAGGTCTCGTAATGGCCCCTCCACAATTGACGTATTGTATTGTACTCTTACGAGACTCAATTTTAAGCTTTTGAGTTGGATCACATTATAATTTCTACAAGTTATGCTCGCTGTAGCATTTTACATAACCATAATACATTTATGTTTACGAAATCTTGTGATATATAATGTTTTTTTAAAAAAATAAAATTCATTTAGAAGCAAGAGTAGCTGTCATTGTATTAGGAAACATATGGAGGATCTAGAGGAATCGTCCCACACAAAAATAAGAATATTCAACTCAGATGTCAAGTTTCCGGCCGTCCCACACAAAAATAAGAATCTTCAACTCAGATGTCAAGTTTCTGGCCGTCCCATACAAAAATAAGAATCTTCAACTCAGATGTCAAGTTTCCGGCCGTCCCACACAAAATAAGAATCTTAAACTCAGATGTCAAGTTTCCGGCCGTCCCACACAAAATAAGAATCTTCAACTCAGATGTCAAGTTTCCGGCCGTCCCACACAAAATAAGAATCTTCAACTCAGATGTCAAGTTTCCGGCTGGGGGACCTTGTTGAAGCAAGGCGCATTTTGTTTCCAATATACCACATGCCGCCATATTATTATTTTAAGCAATATTCCTGCCTCTTTACTTTCCGGTGACAATATTTATGGAATTTCAACCCATTTATATTATGCAGTTCTGGTACGTAAAGAAAAGTGTTCTATACAGAGCTTTTGTACTTTCGTGGCTCTGTTTCCGTACATTGAAGAGACCTGTTGATAGAATTACCAGGCAGTCTTTGCTGTGGAATTTACGGTCATGACATTAAGATTTCGTTTTTTCGTTCGTTCGTTCATTCGTTCGTTTGCTCGTTCATTCGTTGGTTTGTGTGTTCATTCGTTTCTTCGTTCGTTTCTTCGTTCGTACGTGTATTCGTTCTATCGTTCGTTTGTTCGATCGATCGGTGGTTCATTCGTTCGTTTGTTCGTACGTGTATTCGTTCGATCGTTCGTTTGTTCGATCGATCGGTGGTTCGTTCGTTCGTTTGTTCGTTCGTTCGTACGTGTATGTTGTAGAGAGATTTATGATTAATAAACTTCTATATCTTTTCTTTATTCTACCCGTGTCTTCTACTTTATTATCGCTCTTTTATCCTTTCTTTTTTTTCGCATTCGTCTGATTGTGAAAAATAAAACTCTCCCATTCATACCTTCGCCTGTCTCTTTTCTTATTTAGCAACGCATTTTTATTGCTGTTAAGCTAAGTTCTTGAGAAGACCGAATAGTGTGAAAATTCATTCTCGACAGACATGAGGGCAGACATATCGTCTAGCATTTTCATCTGACACGAAGCTTCTACGGTTAAGTTTCTCGGTGTTAGGTGTGAGAGGCGCCAACAGGCATCGCTCGGGTATGACCATAGTTAACGAATAGTGTGAAACGCGTCTGGCAGTTTCAGTGCCGTCGTCTGAGTTTTATGTAGGTGTTAAGACGGGAACTATTTCGGGTTTTCGAGAATTAGGAAATCATTTCTTTTCATAAGATATAAACCCCAGTAGTTTAGATTCAATTCATTCAGTACTCCGCAGTCAAGACTAGAACATCTAGCGTTCGATTCCTAAGATCTCTGTTGATAGAAGCATCATTTAGTTGGTCGATTGCCATCTAGCTTTCGATTCCTAAGATCTCTGTTAATAGAAGCATCATTTAGTTGGTCGAATTGGATATAGTTCTTAGTAGTTCTGTGTTGAGGTAAATATTATATATCTAGTATTTTGTGAGTGATTTAAGTGGTAAATCGCCTATTTTATTTTCACTAGTTAGATTTCTGTGCAGAGGGATTAAATTATAAGTCTGTTATATTCTCTAGTTGACGTGTTACAGTGGAATGCAGAATAAATTATTATTTCTAGCTTAAACTCATGCAGCTGTAAATAAAATTTAATTAAATTGCTAGTAACCAGTCCGAGTACATTGTAACTAACTTATAACTGCACTGAGTCATCATTGAATATTGACGGAATACGTATGTATTTATAATTCATGGTGATTGATTTTTTTAAACGATCATAATTATTTCACGGGAGTTTTAACGTTAAGACAAGCTCTACGCTTGCAGTTCAATGTAAATTATAACCGAAGCAATATTGTGGTTAAGTATTTTGTACTTTTCTCTTCCTTATACAGTTTTGGATCAGCCCAACTTTTACCAGCGGTTTTAGTACAACTGAGAGAAGAAACATTTTTATCTTTAACCACGTGGGTTTACAAGTTAACACCTGTCTGGCAGTGTGTGCCTCCAGAAATAGACAGAGTACAAATCTCACTAACGGTTGTAAAGACTAAATGCCTATACTGGGTCTATTGTGCCAGATTATATTTCTTCACAAACTCTCATGTACATGCAGCCCTGTGGCGAGAATAATTACAAATCATTAACATTCCGACATATTTGACTAATTGTCGTGTGACCAAGAATTTTTCTAGTGAGAGAAGTATCAAACCTGCCATTTTTCCTAAGTAAGGGAAACCTCGTGATTCTGACACTGAGCCCGTTTAAAACTAATTCTTACCTGAACTGATTCAAGTGACACTAACCTTAGTCTGAAAAAATATTCGCATGAAGAGGACGCTCCCCGGAACATTGGATGAAACCAAAATCTACAGAGCTGGGATCCGCTTCATCAAGAGAAAGACAGATTAAAGTGTGTGGGTGTCCTAAAGTTTGCGCCAGACGGCGAACATCAGCAAGATTTTAGGAAAGAAAAGGGAAACAGGGGCCCCTGCTGAAAGAACAGAGTGAAAGCAGAACGAGTGATTTTTTTTTCTTTCATTTTTTATATTCAGGCACCCATTTTTTGTAATTTCATTTATGCAAAGATTGTTGCAAATGACATTTTCCTTCTTAAGATAGATTAGGGTATCAATTCTGTTCTTAACTATAGAGGAGAAATCATAGAACATAGCGTATATATCTGTGACTCTTTGGGGCTATCACCTTTCTTCTAACGGGATCGTGGGCTCTACATTGAGGGAAAGGATTACACCTATGGGTCTATTGGTCTTTTAGTAATTCATTACTTTATATGTATTTTCTATGCTTGATATTAACAGTTATGTGTTGTGGCAAAATTTTCCTTATGTTAATAAATTTACATAAACTTTATTCAAGCGTGTCGGTCAGCTCGTTCCAAAATATTTATATTCCATTGTTATAGTTTTTCCATGTCTGTGCGTCTAACTGTCGTCACTTATGTGTGTGTGTGTGTATGTGAGTGGAGATATATATATTAATATATATTATAATAGACTGTCTAACTCCTCTAGATCTGTTGTAGAAGATAGGCTGAAAGAGAGAAGATTCTCGATTTCAGGGACAGACTCTATTAACTTCTACCATCTCACTCGTGGAAATCTATTTCTATTATTATCTCTCACTGTTGCTATCGCTTATTCTAATCTATTCAGAAGGGACCAACCCAAGTCTTAATTCCCCTATCAAAAATCTACGACAGTGTATTCGTTCGATCGTTCGTTAGTTCGATCCTTTGTTGGTTTGTTCGTTCGCTCGTTTGTTCGATTTTTGGCTTGTTCGTTCGATCGTTCGGTCATTCGTTTGTTCGTTCGAACGTGTATTTGTTCGATCGTTCGTTTGTTGATTCGATCGTTCGGTCATAATGTTTTTGTTCGTTCGTTGGTTCGAATCTGCAGAGTAAGATAAGTACTGGGAGATATTTAAAAAAAAAACGCATTGTGAGGAGAACTGGAGTCACAAATGAAAAGGATAAAATAGACATGAAAGAACCATGAGCAGACGGCACGAGTTAGCAGGATTTCGGGTGAATGTGGTGAAATCCTGTGCTCCGCAGGAAGCTAAAGAGTAATAACTGAATTTAAAAAAAAAATAAAGAACGTTTTCGACAGCCGTGTATTGAACATATTAAAGCACGGCCATGTACTCACAGGAAACGTACTCAAGACTCGTGTTCTGAAGTTTTAACTGAAGGTTCTGAAATAAAAAGCAAAAGTGTTGAAATCACCAGAGAGATTAAGAAAAAGAAGAATTAGGTGCTATGGCAGGTAGTGTTACTGAAAGAAACCACAAAGAAGAAAAAAATAGCTTTAGAATGTAAGTGGGAGAATTCCCGCGCGTGTATGTGATACGGCTGTGGCGAGGACTCGGAACTGCCTATGAATTCCCTTGTGTTGGATCTAACTGCACGAGATGTTACGTCAACTGACGTTGATTTGTCACTGATATAATTAGCTAATTAGCGGGAATTTCTTGGATTACTCCGCGCTTGTTTGGTAACCGATATGTTCCGTAACGCACAGGGATTTTGTGTGTTTGTTTGTGTGTGTACTTCTTTGATGTGGCGGGTTGTCGTTAAGAAGAAGCGTGGAAGGTTAAATCGGGAAAATGAGATTGGTCTTTTTGTTAATCTCAGGGAAATCATATGAGGGGAAATCAGAACTATATTTAAACAGTGGCGCATCAACATTTTCGGGGCCCTGAAACTTTAACTCTTGGAGGGGCCCCTTTTATTTAAAAAAAATTGTTGGGGGATGGGAAAAAAACGTTTTATAAACTTGGCTAGGAAGCCCTGAAGCTCAAGCTTCATAACAGATCCGCCTCTGTCAGGAAATATGACAATATTTTATTGAAAACGCGTGATCAATAAAAAGTTTATTGTGTTAGGGTTAGGACTCGAACTTCATCTTCTTGAATTCTTAACCGCCGAGTAACAACGCATTCAGTGACCATCATGTCTAGTGGGATCTTGTAGGGCATTAACAGACTCGTTCCACGTTGACCCGTCTATGATTATCCACCGCGCGATGCCCCACCTCTTTTTCATGCTTAGCATCTCGGCCTCCACAGTTCATCGCTGAATTGTATTTTGGTCGGCCTTTCTTTCGCCTTACTTCTGGGGGGTCCATAGCATTGCAGTTCTGACGGTGGTGTCGTGGTCTCTTCTGAGTACATGATCAACTCAATTTCAGTGTCAACCAGCTGTTATGATGTGCATATCTTCTTGATTGCTTTAAGTAAACAGTTCTGATGGTTGTGTATCTTCTGAGGACATGATCAACTCAATTCCTATGTGTACCCGCTATTTTGGTGTGAATATCTTATTGGTTGCCTTGAGTAAAGAGTTCTTATGATGATTTCCGGGTCTTCTATGAGGACATGACCTAACCAATTCCAGTGTCTACCCGCCTTGATTGACTGCATACCGTCCTGGTTGCTCCTAGTAATCAGTTCATGGTTGGTAATGGTATTTGGCCAAAAAGCTTTGAGAATTTTATCTAGGCAGATTTTGTGGGAAGGCGACAATTTGGACATTTTCTTTTTTGTTACTCTCCAGGTATGTAGACTGGATCTTGAATAAATACTAACTTATTTTACTTACAGTTTTTGTCTCATGTTCATATGAAGCTTAGTTGGGAGCTGAACTCTGCGTTCTTGAGCCAAGTCTGTTGCACTTTCTTTCTTCTTTTTCTCTCAGTTTCTTCCAATTTGTTTCATTCTTTTTTTCTAATTTCTGTTCTTACTTTTCTAATTTCCTTCTTTCTTTCCATATTTTCCTTCTTTCCAATTTCTCTCTTGCCAGGCTTCCCATCACCTCGTGTTATGTCTCACTTCTTTTCACGCCTCATCAATCAGTCATTTTTCCAGTTCACGTTTCACCTTGAGTCGCGCGCCCCAGCAACTCGAATGTTCACCGATCAGCATTCATACATTTAGCTCTCTCGGTGACAAAATACTTTTCTCTCTTTAAAAAAATAAGCAACAAAACACAAATAAAGAAAATAGCAAAAAAAAAAAAAAAAAAAAAACAAGAAACTAGACGCTGTGAAAACTTAACGCTGGTTCCAGCCCAGTGGAAAGCAATTCTGGTTTTTTCACTGATGAGATTCTATTTGAGATGAAGAATGTATCCTGCGAGACAAGCCTTCATTCATCTTGGCGATTTTGTATGTTTATTTTATTGTGGTTATTTCTGGAATCTTTTTGGTTTCTAAGGGAAAAAACAAACATGTTTATGCTGGATTGAAGAAAGGGTGGTAAGACAAATAATGATATACGGTGTAGCGAATGCAAAGATTGGCACATTTGCTTCTTCCTTCCTGTGGTCTTGTAACTTAGGTGGTCCTTCAGGCACTGTTTTGTTTTTAATGCTTTTTTATTTGTTCAGACATTCAGTATTTACTATAAAAAAAAAACATGGTGTGATGTAGTGTTTCTTGTGTTTTATCCAAGTTATTGTTTTGTTTGTTTTTGATTGTAGAAACCATACATTTATGTTTTCGTAGATTGTAAAGACCACACGCAAAGAATGGTTGTTTTAGGTTATAGAAACCATCTACGTATCTACCAACATACATACCTACCTACCTACCTACGTACTTACCTACCTACCTGCTTACCTACCTACCTACCTGCTTACCTACCTACCTGCTTACCTACCTACCAACCTACTTACCTATTGTTGTTGTTGATCAGAATCGACGTCATTGCACTCTGGGCAAACCCATAGGGGCTCAGTATCCTTCAGCTAATGTCGAAGGGTATGAATGCTAATTGTTCCTGTTGCGCACTGGTTGTATACACGCCGGACGCATCCTCTCATATGTCCATTGTCGTGGTTGGGTTAAGGTTTTAGAGTATTTGTCGAGTCAGACAATTTTAGCGAAATCGACAATGAGAGTGAACTGACACAATTATAGACAGAACACAGATGTGACAAAACGTCTGAACATGCTCTTTTGTGTGATCTCTCACACCTTCAGTACTCCGGCAGTATCCTTTCTTTGTCTTAAGTTTTCTCACTCATCGCTTTTATTTGGCATAAATCATGCCTTTTCATTTGTATTTTCACTATTTCGCTCTATGCTGGACATAGCATGGTGAAGTCTCTAACACGCCACTCCCCTATGGCAGTATTTGCTACGGGAGTTATTCTTATCTTATTGTGTCGCATTCATGTTTTATAATGACGTGATAAGTTACGCCAGGTTATTAGACGGTCAGCGACAGTATTTTATCACAATATCGGTCTGACCATCTTTTCAAGCGACAAGGAGTGTTGAATAGAACCAGATTTGTTTGTCTGGTGAAACACATGATAACCCGTGCACAAGGCGGAACTGATGACATAAGCGCTTCCGGGTCATCCTTGCTACACCAACATTACCGTCTGTGTGACACCTGTGGGCAGAAAAGAGTGATATAATCGCTTCCGGTCACTTGTTTAAAAAGTAATCATGGATTTATTACATTTTAGACAATATGAGTCTACAAATGTGTTTGGTGAGAGTGTATGCACGACATCATATTACCATATATGGGAGACGTGGCCTTTGACAAAATTTTCCGTGTAGAAAATATTTGGAAAGTGCCACACCCGACCTGTTTGAAATGATTGGATCTTTCTGATTAGATTCATAACATCATTGGAGGGAATTTGGGTTAAAAATTTCACAGTTTTATTTCTCTGTGATTTGCACGCTCACCAAGACAACATCAGACCTTCGCCAGAGTGAAGAACTAGATTCATAATTCCTATTTGTTAACCGGACATTTTATGGGAGCACCAGATAAGACTTATACAGCACAGGAAATCGCTTTCAAATTTTAATAAGGAACACCGAGACAAGGAAACTGAAAAAACACGGAGTCAGAAAAGGGAATCTATTGTAAAATTAAAAGAAATCCCAGACACGTGTAAGAGAAAGATTCGTATCTTTTATTCATCTGTGCGGCAAGTCTATAGCCAGGATTAACGTAAGTTGGGATTTACATTTCATATTTTATTACTAACATGTGAACTAACATATATATGTATATATTACCATGTGAATTTTATTGTGTGAAACTCGCTATTGGATGTCAAAGTCATTTGGGGCTGGCAACCTCAGTATCTAGAATGATGATTCATGAACCACCACTGCACGGGCTGGTGATTGCTTTATTGATAGTTTCGTAAGAGAGAACTAACAGCATAAAGTAGTTTCAGGTTCCCTATGGAGCAGGGAGGGAAATATGAAAGACATTCTAAGCATAAGACTTACATTTCAAAGCAGTGTAAATGTCCCCATAAACATATTCACTTTAAAATTAATGTAAGGTTTCACGCTTTAAACCAGCGTAAATGTCTATGTGAAAATATTCATTTTTAAATTAATAGAAGTTTCAAACTTTTCCACAAGTGTAAATGTAAAGGAAACATAAATGAATTTATATTGTGAACACTTTTCAAACAGCGGAGATGTAAATGTAAAACATATTATTTCTGTACATATAGCCTTTTCATTTAAATGTAATGTAAAGCTAAAGCTATTCAGTTTAAATGTAAAAGAAGTTTTATCCCGAGGGATTAAATTTAACTCTTATCGAGGGTAAATTCTGACATGGTATGGTAGAATAGAGGTGGGGGGGGGGGGACACACATAACTGTATTGGGAGAACGCCATACTCAGAAGAGCGTTTCATTTCTATCTCTATTACCAGTTATTGGTGGTACCAGCAGAAAGGACCATTTCTGGCACAAGCAGGGACAAGCGGTTTACGCATGAAGACGGCAGACCAGCTTTGAAGACTCTCCTAGACTTTCCTGGGAAACGAGCTTCATCCTACAAACATTGACCAGAGACGAGTGACAACGGTGTACAGAAAACCTACCCATTAGAATCATCATTGGCAGCTAAGTTAACCTATATGCTGCCACTTAAACTTTTTATAACCCCACACTACCATCACCAACGTGATGAGTAACTTTTTTTTATTCATAATGTGACCGTGTGGCCAGAAAGGTGTAATTTTAGACTGAGTAATTAGTTGTCGATCTAGTCTACGGTGTGAATTTGTGCTCATGTTGGCATTCTCACCCGGTAATGGGCGATTTAAACGAAACACACCTTCGCCATCCGTGAAGAAGACAGACGTGTGAGACGTGGGAGACAGCCATCGGTTGTCAGACATCCTGGCGCTGTCTGACACCAGAAGAAAACACCTTTTGGGCACGAAACCGTAAAAAGTGCGAGTAGGGCAACGAATATCGTGGGATGTAACAGACCATTAGTGGGCGGATTTTGAGTTGTGTCGATTAGGGAGATACTTGACTTAGATGTGATCTCATGTCATCCATACTGAGCATAGGACTCCTGATTTGCTCCCTAGAGGGATGGGTGGAGCTTTCCCTGACATTTTGACGTGGCGGCTATCATGTGGTACAGGTATGGAGACGAAGATTTAAACTGAAACAGTGAGAGGCTTCAGTCAGAGAGCTGAGAAGTAGCCAGATCGTTCTTGTGCAAAACGCGCCTCGTACGATAACCAACTGAGGTTTGGGCTTTTGCATAGTTGCGTCTGTGCTAAGAGAACTAACGACATAGAGGTATGCTTGCATATAAGTACATTTTTATAATACTTTAGATTTAGTAATATTATACTTTCAGGTTTAAAAGTTAATGCTTTGTAGCGTTTGTTTGTCTGTAGCTTGATAGAAGCTGACTGGCAATTTATGTGTATTTAAGTGTAATTTCACGCATATCTCATCGCAATTTTTAACAGTGAGACTGTGTGTTAAATTTGTAAAGTACTAAGTGAATTTATAAGAGGAATTCTAGTGTCGCATTGCGCTGTATACAAGTGTGTATTTATTACCATTATTATTATTAGTTGTGTAGTGTTAAATAATGGTTATATTGCATTCTTGTGAGCCGTAAGTGTGGTTTATGTTACATCAGTGATTATTGTGAGAGAACGATTAGCGTACCCTCTAGCTCCGTGAGTAGCCTATGCCTATTACATTTAGTACAGAGATGTAAGAATAGAGTATATATCTCCTTTTTCTTTAGAGCAGCTAGACCTCTAAGATACTGATAAATTGAGGTCATTTAGACCAGTGCGCTGTGTGGAATATTTCATCATAGATAGAAGTGCTTCATTTAAGTTTTATCTGGCGTGATGATGGAGTTAGTATCTAATATGCGTATGAAGGCATTGTTGTTGATTGAGATATGTTTATTGTTGATTACACATAAATACAGACTTGCATGAACACACACACACACACCCACACACATGGTCATTTAAGTGCATGTACTTGCATAATTTCACACATATGTATGTATTATTAAGTAGATGATGTTTGTCCATTAGTACGATGCTAGTTTATTTTGTTTCATTTTATTACAGAGAGTCCAGCAGTCTGTGCTGGGTTATTAGATGGTGTTACCTAAATAGCTTGGTTATATGGTGTTGCATAGGAATTTCCTACAAAACGTAAACTTGTGGACAACATTGTTTGCTGTATGATTCATGTGCTACCTGATCATCTCATCTCAGCCCGTAACCCGTCATGGGTCGTAGGGGTATCATGGTGGAAGCATCAGCAGACAGGGTCCTCCACTGCTCTCTATCCTCAGCAATGCGTACAAGTGTGGAAAAACCGTGTCCTGCCCATTCTTTGATGTTATCAGCCCAGGATTTTCTCTGCCTTCCTCTTCTCCGTTTACCTTCGACTGTTCCCTGAAGGATCGTTTTCGAAAGGGAGTCATGACGAGTTACATGCCCAAACCAGGCAAGCTTTCGACGTTTCACTATTGACAAAAGTGGTTCTTGGTGGCCTGCATAGGTGTTTATCTTCTCTCTAACATAGACATTTGTTTTGTGCTCTTTATAGGAAATGCGCAAAATTCTTCTATAACATTTATGCTCGAAAGCCTGAATCCTTCGCTCCGTATCTGCAGTGAGTGTCCAGCCCTCCCACCCATACAAGAGAACAGACACCTGATAGGGTTTCATTAATAAAAGTGGGACCCCTGTCATCAAGAGTTTTTCTGTGACTGCGGAACGTATGTGAAAGTAGGCCGGAGAGAGAGTGACGACAACATCACACACAAATCCTTATTCTCCTTCACACATCGTCTTCGCACCGTCACAATAACTATTCAAATTATTTTCCAACTGTTAAAACCTAAAGTGATTATTACATTTTGTTATTTGTAATGTTCCAAATTTAACTTCGATTTAATCTTTTAAATGTACTACATGTTTGTCTCAGTCAAAGTTGCTAAACACACACTCTAAACAGAGCTATATATATTATAATAATAATTCCACTGATTAATTCAGCGGTGGAGGCTTAACGAGCTAGAATAAACCATTGCTAAATTCTTCATAAAAGAGTCGGTAGATTATAGAATTAACGTGCTCAGCGACAGCCAGCATTGTTTTCGCTTGTCTGAATATCTTATGAAGACTCCCATGTGATAGAAGCTTTACTGCTCTTCTTTTATCGACATTTCTGCCGAAAGTAATCTTGTAAGATAGACTTCATTGAAGCCTATAATAGATACTCTTGAGTTTTGGCCACTGTTGGACCACTACTGCAAAGCAGGGGAGGTAATACCGTCACAACAGATACTGTGTAAAAATAGGGTGAACCTGAGAGAAACCTAGAAGAGGATTCATTAAAGCTGTCTCTATTTCCAAGCCCCAACATACTTATATAGTGTTAAGAACCACCCGCTCTCTCTCCTTTCTCACCGTCAGATCGAGACAATAGTAAGAGCTGCAATATTAAGTATGGATGAAGGGTCGTGAACAGCGCAGTAACACACGGTTAAAATTTATTAAAGTTCTTTTTTGCTTGTACAGAAGGGGCAAAGTCTACAGACAGGGGGTATGATGTGCTGGTGTTGTGGGTAGTGGGTTTCCCCCCTTGCTTCACCCTAGGCCTAGTGAATTCTGTTCATGAAAGGAGCGACCATTGCGGTGTTAGTCTCTTGGCCTAGCAAAACCTCTCATACCCCAAGATCGTTGTGCGTGGTGAAGAGCCACACCCTCCTCGAGGTAGTCCTGGTAACTGAGGGTGCGAATCCTCAGGCTAAACACAACGGATCTAGAGGAGCAAACCTCGATAATAAAACCGGTGCACTACACCGTACACGCCCTCTGTGGGTGGGAAGGAGCCAGATGGATACTGAACAAGTCCTGGGAGTGGGAACGAGTGTGGACTGCTCCCTGAAGATCGGAACCCACCGTACAGGCACAGAGACTCAGGACGTGACGATCCTATTGCCTTCAACTCTTGGTCACATGCCTAGAGCCTCGGAGAACTCGGCGTAACCAGCAGGCAATTTGGTGGCGGGGAAAGAGCACTGTGAGCCCTACCGTGGCTACGTATCACAAGGAGACGCAGAAACACCCCCTTTATCTCCCCCAGAGCTGGCACAGTACACTTCTGGCTTCTACCCGGGGCGTTAGGAAATCCACAGGCACCCCAGCATCACAATGCCAAGAAGATGACAAAGTTGGAATTTACTAACTCAAACCTGGCAGAGCAAGTCCTCCAACAGATGCGGCCGATGCTGGGCCCACTGGCGCGTGGACACGTCCCGATCCCCATCGAGACTTGCCCGGGGAGCCCACCCCGGCTCAAAAAAGCAGAGAAGGCCACTCTCCAAACCTCCGATGTCTTGCGGGCAGTGTTAGGATGTGCAAGAACATGGACAGGAAGACTCCACAACTTCCCCACTGAAGACACGCCCACGGCGACCGTTGCCTCAATTGGCTGTGTGTGGTGTACCCGGAAACGGGGCCTCCCAGTACTGAGACACAGTTAAGTCCCCGATGTCACTTATCGGTGCAGAGTTGAGAGAGATGGCTGAGCATCACAATCCCCCCTGTGTTGCAGCATGATGAGAACCCAGAATTGCACACTAAGCTTGGGGGGATCACTTGGGCACCAGACTTAATACTGGCTCTTGACTGGATGGCCGCATGCAGGAGATTTCTACAATGGGGGGTTGGCAGGTGGTGGGTATCTGGAAGTGGCTCTGTGCAGGACGTGAGGATTCCTTGGGTGAGCCCAGAACCAGAGCACAGCATTGTGCAAGCTCTGCATAGTTGGAGAGCCCCCTGGATGACGGGGAATGCACAGTGTGCTACCCCACCTATCCCCAACTGCTAACTTGGAACCAGAAGTGGGGTCCTCTGTATGCGTGCCAGGCCAGGATAAAATGCCTGGGAAAGAGACTGGAGCTCAGAACTCCCTAACTCAAAGTTGCAGGATGGCAGGAAAGACAGGGCTATTTTGAAGATAATGCAACCATATTTTCACCATACGAGCTCGGACGCCGCCTCGGTAAACAAGGTCCGCGCAGAGCAGTGACACCCCCAGGCTGCTTGCGAATAGTCTACTACTGGGAACATAAACAGATTAGGGATGAGCCCACTCTCCCGTTGAACAGGTGCTAAAGTCATAGATACTGGGCCAGAAGGCGCACCGGAAACCACAGTATCACGCAACTCGCTTTTTTTTTTCTATGGAGAGTACACCGTCAAATAAATCTCGTACTGGTGCTCGCCCTGTGGAGCTCCACCAGGCAGGTGCAGTGCCGGGCTCTGAGCCTCGACAGAGCCCACCCTCAGCTACTGGAGGACCCTCTAGACCGTCTTGTGGAGTCAGCAGACGGCGGAGGAGAACTACTGACCAAAACAAAACAGAAAAAGAGAAACCCAGAGTGCCACTTGTCATGATGCACTGGAATGCAGAGGGAGTGAACAGCAAGCAGGCTGGATACAGCAAAAAGACAGAGCTGGAAAAACATCTTGTATGAGAAGCAAGTCAGTGTTTGCTGTATCCAAGAGACTCACTTGAAAGCAGATCAAACCTTTAAAATAAGGGGATATCAATGCTTCAGATCCGACAGAAAAGATAGACGAAAAGGAGGAGTACTTACTCTTGTAAGGAATAACATTCCTGCACACGAAAGGAAAACCTTCATGGATGGAGCAGAATATCAGCTGTTGCAGATAAAGGTAGACAAGATGGAAATAGAACTCCTGAACTATTACTGTCCGAACAACAAACCCCTGAGTCTCAGCTCTATACAGGTACCAGCCACCAACTTTATAGCAGTTGGAGACTTTAATAGCCACTCCCAGAGCTGGGGCTATAACCATCTGGATCACAGAGGTGAAGAGGTTGAAACTTGGCAAGATGATCACTCCCTAATCCTAGTCAATAATGCCACAGATACTCCTACCTTCTACTCCAGAGGATGGCACACAACTTCAACACCAGATCTTGCCTTCTCCACACCAGATATAGCTGGATCTATTAGTAGAGAAGTAGGAGACCAACTAGGCAGAAGCGACCATCGCCCAATCTTTCTTACTGTCCAGAGTGCAACTCTCAGTACAGGCCCAGCCATTACAAGATGGAACTACAAAAAAGCCAACGGGTTTATTCAGGCATCAGGTGAACACGCTGCTGTCTACCCTCAAGGTACAGAACAGAGACATTAATGAAGTGGTAAAAGACTTCAACAGATGCATACTACAAGCTGCAAAAGAAACCATTCCCAAAGGATGCCGGCGTAACTACATACCATACTGGTCCAGCACACTCCAAGAACGTCAGGAAGCTATGGACAGGGCTAGAAAGGACGCAGAGTCTCAGCCTTCACTTGAAACTCACAACAAATGGAAAAAGGCTGTAGCAGAGTTTCAGAGAACAAAGCTAGAAGAAAAACGGAAAAGCTGGAGAACTAAAACGGCATCGCTGAACCTTGAGAAAGACGGCAGGAAACTTTGGAGATTAGTCAAGTCTCTAAATGAAGAGCGTTCCTCACCTAGGCAGACTATCACATTGGATGAAGGTGGCAAACTTTTCAGAGGAAAACAAGCTGCAGACTTGTTTGCTAGAAGATACAGTTCAGAAAGCAACTTACCCATTAACATAGATCATCAGAGAGAGATAAGAAAAGAAATACTGGCAACCATGGGACAGACAGATACTCCTGCCCCAATGAGGGAACCCATCACACTAGGAGAACTACAGAAGGCTATTTCCAAGCTTAAGTTTCAAAAGTCACCCGGCCCAGACAAAATCAGCAACGAAATGCTAGTAAATCTGAGCTCAGCAGCAAAGACAAAACTGCTTGAGATATTCAACCACAGCTGGTTGAAAGGAACGGTACCCCAAGTATGGAGAGAAGCCATCACAATACCCATACTAAAGAAAGGGAAATGTAAGACCGAGGCTGCAAGTTACCGGCCAATCAGTCTCACAAGCTGTGTTGGGAAGACTATGGAGCGAATAGTCAACCACAGATTGAAATGGTATTTAGAGTCTGAGCAGATCCTGGTGCCGGAACAAGCTGGATTTAGAGAATGCTACAGTATAGAAGACCAAGTTACTTACTTGTCTCAAGCAATAGAAGATGCCTTCCAGGAGAAGAAAAAGGTCCTAACGATCTGGGTCGACTTCAAGCAGGCCTTTGACAAAGTGTGGAAAGATGGCCTCATTGCAAAACTTAGGAGAAGTGGAATCCAAGGCAACATGATGAAATGGATCCAGTCATACTTGCATAACAGGAGAACTAGAGTCACTCTTGACGGTCTGCAGAGCAGAAAAGTGTTGCTCCATCAGGGGGTACCTCAAGGAGGAGTAATTTCCCCAACACTCTTCCTTGTTTACATCAATGACCTGGTGAAAGATCTCCCTGCAGGAGTTAAAGCTGCCTTATATGCAGATGACCTAGTACTCTGGTGCGCTGATGAAAATGTCACCACAGCAAATTATAGAATGCAGCGGGCAGCAGACATGCTAGTGTCATGGGCAGAGAAATGGCTTATCACAATAAACACAGACAAAACCTCCACAACACTGTTCTCCCTCGCCCCCAAGGACAAATCAGCTAACATACACCTAGGGACAACCGTGATCAAGGAAGAAAGCTACCCCACCTATCTTGGGGTGACATTTGACCAAAGGCTTACATGGAATAAGCATATTGAAAACGCAGAAGGAAAGGCCCGAAGACGACTAGGCATACTCAGAAAATTAGCAGGTACCAACTGGGGAGCAAATGAACGAAATCTAAAGAAGATTTATAATGGAGTAATAAGACCACACTTAGAGTTTAGCTCAGCAGCATGGTCATCAGCTGCTAACTCACATCTGCAGTCTTTGGACAAGGTGCAAAATCAAGCTCTCAGGCTCATTACAGGAGCCATGAAAACTACACCAATAACAGAGATGCAGAAGGTTGCTGGATTACAGACATTGTCCCATAGAAGAGACACAAAAACCATGATCCAGATGGAAAAGTACAACAGTATGCCAATGCACCCAATGAAGGCAAGACTAGATGATCTGGCATTGGGACGTCTAAAGCGTAGCAGCTTTGTGCATCGGGGGAAAAGACTTATAAGACAGCATCAAGAAGACCTATCCATGAAGACAACACCACTGAAGCCCACCCTATACCCCGTACCATGGGAGCAGGCCAGCAGTGCCCTCCAAATTAATACATCAGTCAGTGGTCTCACAAGTGGATGTGAGTATAATGATCTGCAAAAACGAACTGCTACATTGAGTATGATCCAAGAAAGCTATCCCGATCAATCATGGATACATGCCTATACAGATGGATCAGCAACTAATGCTGTTAGGAATGGAGGTGCCGGTATCTTTATCTCATATCCTGACAACCACTATGAGACTAGGCACATTCCCACTGGTAAATTCTGTTCCAACTATACAGCTGAGGTTCAAGCTCTAGAGCAAGCTGCAAATATGATTTATAACACCAACTCTGACTGCCACCAGGTAGTCATCGTCACAGATGCACTGTCTGTCCTGCAAGCTCTCAAGGGTGGTAAACTCCCGCATCTGAGAAATGAACTAAACAAGGTAGCTGCCAAAAAGAGAACCATACTTCAGTGGGTACCATCTCATTGTGGTGTACCCGGAAATGAAAAGGCAGATAAACTTGCAAAAAAGGGAGGAGAATGTGAACAAGAAGATAATGAAGTCACATACTTTGAGAAAAAGAGAGCTATCCAGACTATCAGAAGAGAACAGAACCAACCCAAAGACGACTATCACACTCTCGACCGGCAGGGACAGATAACTATTTTTCGACTCAGGACAGGGCATAACAAACTGAATAAACACATGCACAAGCTACGATAGTCTGCTTCACCACTGTGCACATGTGGATTAAACGAACAAACTGCTGAGCATGTTCTACAGGACTGTCCTCTGTATGACCAGTTAAGAAAGATATACTGGCCCAATGACTCAACACTAAACTCAAAGCTATATGGAGTTAAAGAGGAACTTCAAACAACAGTCGAATTCATCATGAGAACTCGTCTGACGGTGTAATCATCAAAGATGCGATCGCAAGAAGAAGAAGAAGCTTGTACAGAAGAATAAGCATAAAAGTCTCAGCAAAATAAGTGATCAGAATAACAAAGTTAACAAATATATTAATTCATAAATCAAAGAAAACTAAACCACCAATTCCTCCTGTAGAACATGACCAAAAAAAAATAAAATAAATAAACAGAGCGTTAATCTTTCGGCCGCGTGTGAGAATTTCCAAATACCACAGTTAGTGTCTTTTTATGTTAAATCCACTGGAGACGCTACCTTGCCGTCTTAACCCTTTGAAAATAAAGTTCGTTCGTTCGTTCGTTCGTTCTTCACCACTGGGGACGCTATCCATGCGCCGTGTTCACACACACACACCAAAAACAACCAAGCTAGGCTGTATATTACCTCTGTCTATATTCTGCCTACTACTACTCGCATAGTCCGTACTGACCAGTAGACCTAACAAATGAATGGGGTCAACTGAGGACAACCACCCGTTTCGTTCGCTCTTATCCGGCGCGGAAAAAATATAATAGGCGTGCCTCGTAGGCGAAACTTGGTGAGTAGATCCAGTTGGGTCTGAGTTGAGACCTGGAGGTGGGGGACTGCGCCTCAGTGTAAGGACACAGTATGTTGATTTCAATTTACCTGGCGACGATGAGTAAGAAAACGCATAGGATGCCGCTGACGCTCTGACTTGTATTAAATCGGCGAGTAGTAAACCACTACTGCACAATACGATTTCAGATTTGCTATTGCTGGTAATATTGCTGCGTGAGCTCAATTCCCATTAGAGGGATCGGCGTCGAAAAGGGTTGTACTTCAGGTATAGATGACAACTCGTGGTGCTGATTGCTTTCAGGAACCGTGAGATCGATGAGAATGTTACGTTCTTCGCCTGACTGGAATCCTGCGGTAGCAGTGGGGTACCCTGAAACTGAGACCAAAACAAACAACCTTTACATCAAGCCAAAATTACAATCATAACAAAGTAAATTAACCTGTTATGCCCCATTCTAGTATGGGGATTATAATTATGCTAGGTAAATGTCGTTGCTGTTTCCTCCATATGAGTTGTCTTCCTGTCAATTCCATCCTTTCAGTTTTTCAGCCTGCAGTCGCCTAGGCTAATATATCTTATACATACATGTACATATCAGCATGTACGCTGACAGAAAAACAATCTTCTACAAGTCCTCTCCGAACTCAACATAAAGGCTGTCCAACCAAGTAGTTTTCCATTTAAGAGAAATGTACTATTGGAAATATCCTTACTTGTCATACATGTACTATTGAAAATATCATTATTTGTTATACATGGAAATTAGCTAAAAGTTGTATGTGCCCCGTTGGGGTCGATACACAAAAGGAAAGGTAATTATTTCCCAAACATCGAATACACCAAAATGCAATGTTTATGCTATTATAATACATGGTGACTTGAACGTAGGATATAATTATATCCCTGGCCAGTGGCTGCTTTCTAGATTGCCGTGAAAGTTCTAAACCAGTGTCTAACTACACAAGTAGACGTATAATAATTCCACACTCAACCACTAGAAGTTTCTCTCAGAAAGTAATAAGTGACTAATAATAATAATAGCCCCTTCAGTCATAACTGACTATGGGAATGCGCCCCCGAGGTGGCAGCCCTCAGCTGCTTATTTTCCTGTGACGTTTTCTCCTCTCCTCTGCTGGTTGTGTGAGCCTCTTTTTGCCCAATCTGAGGGGGCGCCGTAAATAGCATCGCCACTTAGTGCGATCGGCAGCTTCATCCTCCCATGTTGCTGGATCTATGTCCAGTGCCCTCATATCTCTCTTGCAGACATCTTTGAACCTTAGCTGTGGTCGCCCAACTGTTCTCTTGCCATCTGCTAATTGTCCGTAGAAGATATCTTTCCTCTCCAGGACGCGAGCTTGGGCACAGTTATATGGAGATCAAGCTGTTGCCCATGCAGCATGTTCCCCTTACCATTAACCCATTGTAAACAATAACACCAGAGACACCTAACAACTTAAGCACCAGTTAACTTAGGTGGTAGACGGCGCTACATTATCACTGAATTAATTACCAGGGAGAAATCACCTAAAATAATTCATGTCACTTTACTATCAGTTATATATATATATATATATATATATATATATATATATATATATATATATATATATATATATATATATATATATATATATATATATATATATATATATATATATATATATATATAAAAGCTAGCATGAATTATATTACAAAAATGTCAACTTACCCGAGATGACGAGAATAGGCAACACAATCTAGTTTTGTACCCATAACTGCCTTTGTCTCATTTGGTCATCTACGGGCAGGACAAATTTACGAGTGTGCTTGACTGAGTAAAACATCTAGATTTATAGCCTACAACAGATGCTAACCCAGCCACCTGGCATCGCATGTTTCCACGGGTGTTCGGCGTATACCGTAATCATGAGTAAGATAATGTTATTCTAGAGTCTACATCAGAAGACAACAAACGCGAGACAGTTTCGTGAATATACCTAATATTATTCTCCCGCTAACTGGCTTTAGACACACGAGCGAACAAGGGCCGCTACTTACAACCGAACGGGAGTTTCTTCTCTTGAACGGAGGTAAATGAGGTACCTGTTATCAAAGGGTTTACTCGCCGCTCCGCTGCAACACTGTTACGAGTAAAAGTTCTCTGTTCAGGCAAACACCACGGGAAATTAGGCAAGCTTACGACACGTTGCCGGTCGCTGGTAACTACAGACAAAGCGATGCATTTTTAATGAAGGCCAGCAGCGAAAATAAAAAACCATAACCCGCAGGGTGGGGTCTGAGCGGGGAATAATGGGCTACGTAGGTAAAAAATGAGAAGGAAAAGAAACCGAAAGTGCAAAAAGTCGAGGAAACCAGAAACACTAAAAGAGTAAAAAAAACAAATGGGACGTGTTGGGAAAATAAAATTAACAGTCAATCCGTGACATCCATCCCTGATGGTCTTACGTTTGATGCCAAATTCCAGCAATCTTAGCCTTGATGATTCAATGATTGCAGTGTCATTCTCTAATAGGCGATCATTAATTGTCCTCAGTATCTCTCCCTTGTCAATATCCAATGCACCTTCTGTGGGTGCTCTTGAAACTAGTCTGTCAGCTCTTTCATTGCCGCGTATCCTTGTATGACCAGGACAGTAGATCCACACCTGTTCCTGAAGATTCGAGCCTTCTATGGAAGTTTTCCACTCATGTCGGAGCCATCCACTTTGGACCTTCCGAAGCAGGGATTGTGAGTCTGATACAATAACTGCCCTTGTTAATGAAGTTTCAGACATCCACCTCAAGGCTGCAGTAGCTGCCTCTACCCCCATTCTCGTGCTGGAGGTTGTTATGGTGTAAGCCCCGCTATGTTCACCTAAGACTCTGCCCTTTACTGTAGCAGAGAAACCCCATCCAGATTTCTCACCATGGAGTACAGACCCATCAGTGTACACAATAGCATCATCATCCCCAGCATTATCATTTATAAGCTGATCAATTTCCGGCTCTGCTTTCCCATTGGCACAAGTTTTGCACTCTCTACCAAGGCTGATGATGACTTGCTGGTAGTTCATCCAGCTCTCACCTGACTTACTCCCCTCTTCCCCCTTGAATATATTTTCAACTGTCTTAAAATCTATGTATAAACCTATCTATATACCTACTATCTTAATATCTATGTAAATACCTATCTATATGCCTACTATCTTAAAATCTATGTATATACCTACCTATATACCTACCACCTACCTTCCTGCATACCTACATACATACCTACTACATATCTACCTTCCCACCTACCTTACTGTCTACGTATCTGCCTGCCTACCTATCTACCTACCTATATACCTACCTACCGATCAGTGGCATAGCGAAAGGGAGGGGCAGAGGAGGGGCTGCAGCCCTGGGCGCCGCAGGAGGGGAGGCCAGATAGTGAAGTCGTTTCTCTGCGAAAATTTATGTTCTTCTTAACACACTCCAAATCTTTTCTTTTGTTGCCAGTTCTATCATTTTAATGTTCGTCTTCAAATCAATAAATTTCCTCATCTTCAGTTATATCGATCACAACTATTGGCAATGAGCAGCTGAACGTCCTCTCTTAAGCAGAAATCCTATACACTACTTATGTCTTTCCAGAAACCCCTGTTGCGTGGAAGCGGTGCACCACGTTACCGCTACTGGAGCGTTCTGCTCCGTCGCAGCGTGATTATTGGGTTCAGATTCCTTGTTCGCTGTCCCAAGAAGAGTGTTTTCTAATGAGTCTGAAGCATCAGCCAGTCTAACAATATGTTGTGAACTGTGTGAGTTATGATAACGTCTCTGTTATGGCCGGACAAATATCGGGATTACAGCCAAGGATGTGTGCCAGAAATCACCGAGCGGCGTTTTTTAATTGCGACAACTGTAGCTTAAATTTGGCTGGAATACACGCTGCCAAACATGATCCTATTGTCATCACGTTTTCCTAGGGCAGTAGACAAGATTTACTCCTTTTTCTCTGCCTCAGCTCTTAGGTGGTAGCAGATGAAAAATAGTGTCGGCATCATATTTAAGCGCGAATGTGAAACTCGTTGGAGTTTGAGAGCAGAAGCTATTAAAATCATTTATGAAAGATTTGATGAACTGGCAGGTCTATTTGAGAGGCTATCCGATTATACAAGTACAAACCAAATACATGACAAAAAAAGCGAGGCCTGCAGTCTCCTTCAAAATGTCTTTCATTTCAGTTTTATAGCTTTGCTATATTTCTTGCATCAAAGTCGTGAACAAAATGACCGCGTACAAAAACGTCAACGAGATCCATCAATGAACATCAAAGTTGCGGCACTTTATTAGAGTCTCTTGAAGGAGAGCTAAACAATACACATGACAGTGTTAGCATAGAAGTAGTTTTGAATGTGAAGACCATATGCAAATAAGGGGATCAAAGTTGAATGTCGAATAAAATGGCGACGCGTGATGCCCGGTGAACTAGCACAAGAAATTACAATTACGGCAGAAGATGAACTTGCGCGTGTGATGACGTGCAGAGTAGACAAACTACAGCAGGACATGTCAACACGTGTCAGTCGACTGAAGAATATAAACATAAAATGTTGACTTCTTCTCAACATGTATAATCTTTTCATGACAGATAATGTTGATGAGAACCGTCAGAAATGCACTGATCTGGCAAGCATTTATGACACAGACATTGATAATGCAAGGAATTATTTTCGGAGATATGCGACTGCAGGATGCTACTGAAATCGTGAACTGATTCTGTTGCAACAACTGCTTTGAAATTACTTTATTTGTGGTGTCTTACGGAAATGATGTATGCCATAACTTGCGCATAGCACTGCAAATCCTGCTAACGATTTGTACTTTAGTATCCAGTTGTGAGCGTTCTTTTAATAAACTAAAGCTAAATCTTTCGTATTTACGAGCGTCTATGGGACAGACGTGTCGCAGTAATCTGGCGCTACTTAGTATTGAAAGAGAAACTCTTGGATACATTGATTTTGAACAAATAATTGATCAATTTGAAGAAATGAAGGCTCGAAAGATCAATGCGTAGTAGAAAAATAGATATCTGTAGTGTACTGTTTTTACTGCTAATGAAAAGCTTATTGAAGAGAGCAGTTCCTTTTTTGTCTCTTGTGTTTAATTAACTCTTAAATTTCATATTTTTTCAATATTTCATACTGTTGTTCTTAATATAATTCTAAATTCACGACAGTGCTTAATATAGTCCTTTAAAGTTCATTTTAATTTGCCTACAAATGAGTATGAATTTTATCTGAGGTAACGGGCGCATTTTTTCCTGACTCGCTCTTGCTACCGACCTACATACCTACCTGACTGCCTGTCTGTTGGTCTGTCTGTCTATCATCTCTGAATACGTATTTTATATCTTTCAGATGTCATCTCTTCATTAGGAATATTTTCACTGCGTGTAGGAGATTTAAAAAATTTGCTTTCAAGATCACAAACTATTTTATATTTGGACAATCGCCCAAGTGTAATTGACCTTGTGGACTAGATTGAACGGAGGTGCCTGGCCAAAATGAGACCAAACTTGTATAAAAAATATATAAGGTGCATGCCATAGTTGACTGTAATTATTTCTGGCATAACACATCTTAGTTCTGCAGTTCCCCAACTAACATAAAATAAAAACAATGCAGGCTCTGTGAGGTTCAAAATACAAAGACTTACGATTCTCACAACTCACTTCCATTAGCAGGAAGCTAGCCACAGATACCAATAAAACTTGAAGGCAAGTAGAAACTTGCAGTCTGAAATTCTCTATGTCTGCGTCACGGCACTTTCAAAGCACATCTGTACACCCTAGGATCTAGTTGCTCTGATGTTTCTAATATTACAAAAATGACATTCAGGACTTTTGCTAGAGGATAGCTCGTTCTGTAGGCCATGAAATCTCTTACTCATTTCTTCTTCTTCTTCAAAATTGGTCCAGAAGTATTCTGTACGAAGGCTTAAACAAAATTATTCTTTACGAATATGCGCATCTCACAATTATTCTCTGATGACGTTCTCTCCCTCAACCATTCAACATGACGTATTTTCGTCATCTGATACGATACGACATAAACTCATGTGAAGCATCTATCCTCAGACCAAGTACCACAGAAAGACTCAGTAAAAACATAATTCAACATACTTAGCAGCTGTGATACCATTTGTTTAAAACACCATAAAAATCTTACACGCTCTAAATTTTAAATATCAGACCTAAACAGTTATCTTCCTATCACCTTAGCTCCCTTACCTCATAAAAACCACAACCTGAAAAGCGAAGACAATCTATATAGCATGCATCAGATCTCCAGTGTTTGTATCATGTAAAGAAGCATTGAGACCTATCAAGTGCAGATTAAAAAGCAACAACAACAACAAAAAGAGCAAAAACCTCCAGACCACCAGAAAAACCGAAGAGAGCAAGCAACAATCGTCATACTTCGCACAGGAGACAACAGACTGAGGTAGAATCTGTTCAATAAGACAGGAACTACCAACGATTGCACTTGTGGCACTGACAAAATGGCTACTGAAGACGTACACCAAGAGTTCACGCCTAATAAGGAACAGAGACAGCTCATATTAGGGTCGCCAATACAGGTTCAAAACAGTTCTATGGAGAAGTCAATAGCCTGAGGTGTATCACTGATTTCTTTAAGATTATTCATTGTAACGTCTGAGGTTCTTCGAAGAAGATGCTGGCTAGTGTAGTTCTGACCGGGGTATTTTTGTTCCTGGAATTAAACCAAGATAAGGTATGTTAAGGTCCAAAAGGGGAGTGATACGTACTATGCTGATTATACAGTGTGAATTCAGGGTTGTGGCACTTGTTGGCTTGTTTAATTGGGAGTTGTTTAAATATTTACATGTTAGAAAACAGTGTGTACAGAAAAGCGTCGTGAGCCCTAGTCAATTAGTTATTCTGTACTGGTTTCGGCCGGCTGTGAATAGCTCACGGCTAGTCCGTGAACAGCCGAGTCCGGTGACTGTTTGGCGGGAGATGTGTGTTCCCGTGGCAGTCGGAGAGGAGTCTAAGTTTGGGCGTTGACTGGAGTCAGCCCTGTGTCTTGTTTGTGTTCCCAAGGGTAGTGTACGGGAACGATGTTTGGCCATTTTTCGAGGTGTACCATTATTTGCCTATTTTAGGTGTGATTATCTGCAGATAAGAGAAGATAAGGTTTACTTTATGTTAAGGACATGTTCTGGGGCCTTGGTGTCTACAGGCCGATGTTTTGAATCATATTTACCTCCCGAATAGATTTCTATTGTGCAGGAACGGCGCTAGAAGATGGTAAGGCCATTGTTCCTTATGGAGGGAGAGTTTCTGGTGAATGTACTTTATTTAAAGAGATTATAAGGCCAGGATTTGTGTAGGCCAGATTACTTGTAGACTGCAGAGCGGACAGTCTTTTGAGTATATATATATTTAAGCCTGTGTGTGGCGTTTTGGTAATTGCAGTGTATACAGTCGTTGAAGTATTCCTATAGATTTAAGCCTGTGTGGCGTTTTGTAACTGCAGTATCAGCAGTCGTTCTGGTGGATTTACTGATGTAACATTAGAACTGCGATGTAAACAGGGTTTACATCATACTGAACAGCTGTGACATTCTGCGCAATTGATTATTATTGATTTTTGTGTATCCTGTTGTACCTGTGTAGTGTATCGTACCGGATTGATGTTGCTGTGTGAATAAATTATGTGCTGTCAATTGGAAATGAACACTAGTCTGATTCGTTGATCTATGCTTGACAGTACAGGGTGAGTGACTGTACCCTTCATACCACTCACTACAGACTTTATACACAGTGACAATGCAGTCCTAACCTATTTATCATCTGCTCTGTGTGGGCGCATGTACTACAACAGTCTAATCACTTGAAGAGAGATATACTTTACCAAATATACATAAACAGTACCAATTACCCTGGGATAGACTTTATCAGAGTTGTATAACAGCCTTACTTTATCAGTGGATGACTCCTCTCGTTACTTTATTACATAAACAATCAGTTGTAAATGACCACGAATTCGCGTTATAAGAGCAATGAATAGCCCTGTGTGGGCGTGGCTTGGATTTAGAACGCCTTTTCTTACTTCTACATTGTTAAGAAACAAAGGCGAATCTTCTACAGTTTTTGTGTCGATCGTGACCTGTAATCGGCAACGCCTCTACTATACACAGACAGTTGTGTGTCGCTTATGACCTGTAATCGGTGACACGGTGATGCGTCTTGTGTTTACATGTCTCCTTATGACATTTCAAGAAGCGTGTCCAGTTCTACGTTTCGGAGTGAAATTTTCAAGTAAACTTTGACATGGTTATGACGACCTGTCCTGATTCGTCATTGTAAAGTACCTGCCAGTGCTGTAAAGATTGATACCTCTGTAAAATATGATGACTTCTTCTGTATCTTCTCCTTACGCACACCAGTGATGAATATGATGGGTGCTGCAGGTGGAGCAAAGGTCAACTCAACCGACGCAGGGTTATGCAGATATGGAGTGGGAGTGTAACGTGTTAGTTGCGCGAATGGTGTAATGTTCGTATGTTGACCAGTATAAGGCACTCATTCACTCATAGCTATAAGTCACCGATACAGACTGCTGTGGTCGTTTGTACTGTTTATTAGGACACACACACTTGGACAGAACGGATAAAGTCATAGGTACATGTTGACAATGTAAATCATGGTATTTGAATAGTAGGTGGCAACATCAAGCATCATTTCGTATAGCATAAATACAATAGGTGATATGAGTAGAACCCTCAATGTTGTGGTGTATTATCGCCTTATACTTCCACTGACTGAACGCATCAGTGGAGGTGAATATGTAGACATGGATAAGAATTCACTGGCCGAACTCTTTTTCTTCGTTAAGTTCTTAAGTTGTATATATCAGATGTTTATACAATAATGTTAAACCATGATAGTGGGTTTTTTCCATCATAGCAAGATCTCCGTACCACTGTCCGATAGTAGGATAAATATTCCGTTCTCTTGACAGTGATCCATTGTAATGACAGTAATCCAAAATGGCCACCTTCTTGAGTTTCGCTCACTCACTCAGAAGAAGGATAAATGATGGGCCGAAGTTAATTCGCAATATGGATTAAATATTCTCATAGAGTTTCCATACACTTCTATATCAATATGGTTGCTTCATGTAAGTCACAAGAGCTGTAAGATAACCTGTCATCTTCGTCGATATACAAACGATCCTAGATGCTCGATAACCGATGTTCATCTAGATCTAACGAAATGGAGATCATTAAAGGGCCTGGTATTACCTGGAGTCCGAATTAAACACAATAAAGTACATGAGGAGAATCTCTGACAATAGAATCTCGCAGAGACACAATCTCCTTCTGAAAGATCATTCACAGATCACTTTCAACCATTTTTCAGAACCAGCCCAGAAAACACACACAGCCATATTCAGGCGGCTTCGTCGAGACTCACTACGCATGCCTCGAAAAACGAATACCTGCCCCAGAGTTCAGCACAAAGAATATAGTCCGATCTAAACATACAAAGATATACAATATAAGACCGAATCTTCTTGCACTAGACAAGTAATACATATAAATTCAGGCCATAAACATATTGAACAAGACCAATCTATTTTCTGGCTATCACAAAATGCGAAATGCATGAATCTCGTATTCATACGCCAAATCAATATATATTCAACAGAGATCACTCATATAATTAAAAGTATAAATCAAATCATGGGTGATATAACTTTGACTGTAACAAAAGTAATCTCTTTTTCATATCAACTAGTCATATCATAAATTTGTAATCTGTGCGTCAAATATGTCCGCAACAGATTACCACACCCCCCGGGAAAAAAGGTACTTTTTTTTTTGAAATACATCTAGGAGCAACATACAACAGGCTCACAACGCACGAATAACAATGCGCAGATGATAAGCATTCCAAACAAATGTAACGCCTAATATAAGGCTATGTCATTATATGTTACGACAAGTGAGAATATATCTCAGGATCTTAGAGAAAGTATTTCTCTAAGTATAAATATTTCCAGAGAGGTGTCACCAACGCATACTACAATACTGGCAATGCCACAATTTCTACAATAGTTTATCCAAAAATTTCATCTTAGGTATCTTAACATCATGATTATCCAAGACGAAGAGCATCGAAAGACTAGCGGTGAATATACATCAATGACCCGCTAAGTAGTGATACAATCAATATATGATATATTACATATGTGTACATATTTTAGTATAGAAAAAAGTGTAGTAGAGTTAGACCTGTAGAAATCTCAGGATCTAACGATTAGGTGGAATCATGTGGGCATCTAGATAAGATATCTGCCATCACATTTTCTGAACCATGGATAGCTCGCACCGAAAAATGAAAAGGCTGAAGAGCAATCACGTATCGCGTTGATCTCGCGCTCTTCAGATTTTTACTCTGAATAGCCGTAAGAGCTTTCTGGTCAGTTTCCACAATGAAATGCGCGCCAAGAAGAAATCTTTGAAGTTTCAGGATTGACCAAACCATAGCCAGTAATTCACGGTCTAGGACCGAGTAATTCTTCTCTGCGGCATTTAGTTTCCGAGAAATATACATCATAGGATGCAGAGTTCCGGAGTACTCTTGCATTAGTGCTGCTCCAATCCCTATGGATGAAGCGTCACTACGAAGAATAAATGTCTTATCTTTAGTAGGTAACACTAAAATAGGTGAAGTAGAAAACATAGTTTTAATCTTATCCAAAGAGGATTGACATTCTTGAGTCCAATGGACTATATTAGGAGACCCTTTCTTTAGCAAGGAAGAAAGAGGTGCCATGATCGAAGACAGATTCGGAATGAATCGTCCATAAAATTGTATGAGACCTAAGAGACTTCGCACTTGCTTTTTAGTCTTAGGAATAGAAATGTTAAGTATTTTACTTGTATTATGCTCCTCTGTTTTTAAGAAACCATGACCAACACGATGACCTAAGAAAGATATTTCGCTAAAACCAATACAGGCTTTAGATGGTTTTGCTGTCAGGTTATGCTCGTGTAAGATAGACAGTAATTCATTTAACCCGTCGTAGTGATCTTTCCAAGTATCACTAAAAAGACAGATGTCGTCAAGATATGCAATGACATCTGAACGGTGAGATAGGATTCGACGCATCATGCGTACGAATGTCGCTGGGGCGTTCATAAGGCCGAAAGACATGAAATTCCATTGGAACAGACCCCTTGGTGTCGAAAAAGCAGTAAACGGTTTGGCGTGTTCGGATAGAGGAACTTGCCAATATCCCTTAGACAAATCAAGTTTAGTGAAGAAATGAGAATTCGATAGTCTAGTAAGTAGCTCTTCTAGTAAAGGCATAGGTTCAGCATCAAATTTCGTCACTTGGTTCAATTTGCGATAATCAACGCAAAGACGTATGTTACTGTCTTTTTTTCGTACAATAACCATCGGCGAAGAATATGCTGATGTGGATGGTTCAATTATTTCCAAATCTATCATCTCATCTAACTCTTTCTCAACCTGTGCTTGAAAATGTATCGGGATAGGATACGGTCTGACTCTTATAGGATTATGGTCAGTAAGAATAATGTCATGCTCAATGACATTAGTTCGACCAGGAATGTCAGTAAGGACATCCTGAAATTGTTGTAACATAGTAGAAACTTGTCTCTGTTCTCCTAGAGATAACTCGGGAGAAATCGTAACGTCTTTCCATGATTCATTAGAATGAAGTGGAATCATCGGAAAAGGGAGATTCACATCCGAGAAACTCGTTTCCTCATCCTGTATTACTGACAGTGATGAGTAATGTCCATGTGGGACTGGAGAATCGTCCGTTGCCTGGAAAACAGGTTGTAAATAATCCGGACGTTCATGGAATTCCGTAAGCATGTTGATGTGGAAGGTTTTATGCTTCCCGTCAATATCGACGATATAGTCAACATCGGAAACTTTTGATATTACCTCGTACGGACCTTTCCAAGAAATAAGAAGTCTGTTTTCCCTACAAGGTAGCAAGACAAATGCTTTATCACCTGGACAAAGTTGTCGCAAGCATCTCTTCTTATTGGCAAATTGCGTTGCCTTCTGTTTCGCAAATTCAGAAGAAGCAGTTGCCAATTTGCATGCTTCGATAATCTTGTGTCTAAGTGCAATGACATATTCGTAAGAGGATTTTGTGTCATCGACAATATTATCAGCAGTTATAAGGTCATGAAGTAAGGACATAGGACCTCACGGTTTCGCACCAAAAACAAGTTGAAAGGGAGAAAATCCTGTATGTTCGTTGGCGACCTCTCTGTATGAAAAGAGAGCCGCGGGTAAAACCCTGTCCCAATCCTGAGGATGGTCTTCAGTTATCTTACCTAACAAGCTTTTCAGCGTTCTATTCAGACATTCCACCATCCCATTAGACATAGGATGATAAATACTACTCAGAGATCTCTCTATCTTAAGAGTCGACATCACTTGAGACATGGTATCCGATATGAGTTGGGTACCATGGTCTGATAATATTTCTCCTGGGAATCCCAGACGAGAAAATATTAGCCAAAGAGCATCTGCAATATCGGCAGTAGTTATGCTCTTCAGAGGAATAGCCTCTGGCCAACGTGTGCACATATCGACACACGTCAGGATAAATTGGTGTCCTCTAGCAGACTTTGTCTTAAATGGCCCGATGATGTCTATCGCCATTTTTTGAAATGGTCGAATTGGAATATCTGCAGCCTGAATAGGTGCAGCATGACGTGGACCTTTGGATTTAACTTCTTGACATACCTTACAAGATCGACAATAAATTCGTATGTCCTTATTCACAAAAGGCCAAAAGAAAGATGCAAGAACTCTAGATTTAGTACTGGAAAAACCCATATGACCAGCACACTGAGAATCATGAGCGTGCTGTAAAATTTTAACTCTCATATTTTTGGGCACAAGAATTTGAGAATGACTGGACTTAGCGGAGTCTTGTACCATACGTACAAGTACGCCATTCTTCATCGTAATCCAAGATTTACGATTCGTATCTTTATTTGGATCACCTTTTGTTGCTAGTGTGAAGAATTTTTTTAAAGTAGGATCATCTTCCTGTTTCTTTATGAATGAGTCACGAGAAATTTCCAAGGGATCACCTTGGTTCTGTGTATCGTTATCTTCAGAAGGCGAAGATTGAGGCACGTTAAGAGCTTGAGCCCTAGTGACTACTGCATTAGCAGTTTGCATATTCCTATTTTCCCAATCAGCAATTTGTTGCGGAGTGCATTCTTTCACTCCATGAATGCGACCGATTATAAGATCAGCGATCGGATTCGGGAGAAGACATGCGTGCACATCTCCTGTAAAGAAGGGAGTAGCAATGTTGACAATGGCAGTAGAGTACTTCTCCAATGTGCCACCAAATGTTACGCATTTGATTACTTTGCCAGTGGCTCGAGAAGGATCTATGAGTGACTGCCTCACTCCAATGGTGATGCACCCCGAATCGAAAAGAATTGAGACTGGAGTACCATCTACTAGACCTCTATTCAAGATAAGAGCACCTCTTCCATCATGCGCGACTGACGCAGGAAGAGCGGGAAGAGGATAACCACAGCTTAAAGTAGAAACCGTGGTTGGATCGAACAATGTTTTGCATTGGGAACATTGAGATGCTCTACCAAAATCGAAAGCAGAACATCCCACATTATTAGAGTCTTTCTTATCATTAGCTTGATTACCGGCTTCATGGAACTCTTGCTGTGCAGAGTTAGCCTGGTAATGTGATTTACCTCTTTTGTATTGTGATCTACCTCGATTATTATAACCTCTATAGTTATTATTGTCTCCTCTGTTATAACCCCTATTTGGGTTTGAATCATAATGTTCATGATCATAATCATCATGCTCATTATAATGAGTGTCTCTGTAATGTACTGGCCACCACTGTAAAGTACCTGCCAGTGCTGTAAAGATTGATACCTCTGTAAAATATGATGACTTCTTCTGTATCTTCTCCTTACGCACACCAGTGATGAATATGATGGGTGCTGCAGGTGGAGCAAAGGTCAACTCAACCGACGCAGGGTTATGCAGATATGGAGTGGGAGTGTAACGTGTTAGTTGCGCGAATGGTGTAATGTTCGTATGTTGACCAGTATAAGGCACTCATTCACTCATAGCTATAAGTCACCGATACAGACTGCTGTGGTCGTTTGTACTGTTTATTAGGACACACACACTTGGACAGAACGGATAAAGTCATAGGTACATGTTGACAATGTAAATCATGGTATTTGAATAGTAGGTGGCAACATCAAACATCATTTCGTATAGCATAAATACAATAGACGATATGAGTAGAACCCTCAATGTTGTGGTGTATTATCGCCTTATACTTCCACTGACTGAACGCATCAGTGGAGGTGAATATGTAGACATGGACAAGAATTCACTGGCCGAACTCTTTTTCTTCGCGTAAGTTCTTAAGCTGTATATATCAGATGTTTATACAATAATGTTAAACCACGATAGTGGGTTTTTTCCATCATAGCAAGATCTCCGTACCACTGTCCGATAGCAGGATAAATATTCCGTTCTCTTGACAGTGATCCATTGTAATGACAGTAATCCAAAATGGCCACCTTCTTGAGTTTCGCTCACTCACTCAGAAGAAGGATAAATGATGGGCCGAAGTTAATTCGCAATATGGATTAAATATTCTCATAGAGTTTCCATACACTTCTATATCAATATGGTTGCTTCATGTAAGTCACAAGAGCTGAAAGATAACCAGTCATCTTCGTCGATATACAAACGATCCTAGATGCTCGATAACCGATGTTCATCTAGATCTAACGAAATGGAGATCATTAAAGGGCCTGGTATTACCTGGAGTCCGAATTAAACACAATAAAGTACATGAGGAGAATCTCTGACAATAGAATCTCGCAGAGACACAATCTCCTTCTGAAAGATCATTCACAGATCACTTTCAACCATTTTTCAGAACCAGCCCAGAAAACACACACAGCCATATTCAGGCGGCTTCGTCGAGACTCACTACGCATGCCTCGAAAAACGAATACCTGCCCCAGAGTTCAGCACAAAGAATATAGTCCGATCTAAACATACAAAGATATACAATATAAGACCGAATCTTCTTGCACTAGACAAGTAATACATATAAATTCAGGCCATAAACATATTGAACAAGACCAATCTATTTTCTGGCTATCACAAAATGCGAAATGCATGAATCTCGTATTCATACGCCAAATCAATATATATTCAACAGAGATCACTCATATAATTAAAAGTATAAATCAAATCATGGGTGATATAACTTTGACTGTAACAAAAGCAATCTCTTTTTCATATCAACTAGTCATATCATAAATTTGTAATCTGTGCGTCAAATATGTGCGCAACAGTCATCATCAGCGATATCTGCATTATGAGAATTACAGTATGTTCCAGTTTTATATGCAAGTTCGAAATATCAGGTAACTCTTTTCAACAAGAGTGACAGACAGTGTACCTTCGCGACGACAGAGGGAACAAGTGGGTAACTTGCGCTGTTTCCAGTTTCCAGTTTCCTGTGCTGTGTACGATCACATAGCATACTGTTTCCAGTTTCCAGTTTCCTGTGCTGTGTACAATAACATAGCATGCTGTTTCCAGTTTCCAGTTTCCTGTGCTGTGTACGACAACATAGCATGCTGTGTCAAGGTGCAGTGAGAGTTGACATGGGACTCTGCTTATGGTGTGTCATCTGATGCCCATCGGTTGTAACGGGAAAAGAAGGAACTTTTTGCTATTTGCAAGATAAGTGGTTTTGTTGTTGTGGAAACTGTGTTTATGTATGTATGCTATCAAGTCTTCTCATATTGCGCATTATGTATTCTATTAACTGTTTAGTATGGGATTTGGTGCATAATAATTGAGAATTGATACATTATTTAATACATTAATCTCTTGAGGAAATATTTATTGTGTGAGGTGGAAATTAATTGTCTAAATTTCCAAGGACATAAACTTATTATAATTATAAGTGGTTGATACATATAGTGAACTGGGTGAATAAGTCACTATGGATTTTGATATGGATCCTGAGTGTGATGTAGATCCTACAGATATAGGACCTATGTTGGAGTGTGCATTGGTGGTAGGAAGAGATAAAAAGGGATTGAGAGGCCCACTACTTGGAGCATGGGTGATGGATGATTTTTTGATTAATGTGTCAGCATCCCTAGAGTTATTTGCTGAACATAACTTTAAGTTTGTTTGTAATTTGGTAATGGCTAAGGATTTGGTTAATTTGCTACGGCACCTTCGTGTGTTTTTGCAACAATATATTGAGGTTAAACACGGACATATTGTGCAAAGTATATACAAGATAATCCACAACGATATTTCTGACGTGCAGAAAAGGGAATTGAAGAATGATAAACAAACAAAAGTAAACAAACAGAGGGCTATATAGGAGAGAGATAAGTTTTTACAGGATAGTGCTGAAAAGAATAAATTACAAGAAACAGTGTCTAGACTCACAAGTGAGTTACAGAAATCAAACTTGGAGCTTACTAGTGTAAAAACAGCTTTAGACTCTGCGTGCAGTAAGGTAAAAGATTTGGAAGTCCAGATAAATAATATGCAGGGCGTAGTTAGTAATCTCACTCGAGAGATTGAAGAGAAGAGAGCGATGTATGATAAATTGAAGATTGAGACCAATGTACGTGAGAAGAGTTATATAGATATGCTTCATGATGTGTTGGATGATAACGATATTCTCAGTCGCCAACTGAAGGAAAAGAATAACGCATCTCCCGAGAAGATTAATGAGGAGAAGATTAATGAGTTGAATACACAAGTTGTTAAAGTTGAGGGGCTTCAGGCTCAGGTGGCCCTTCTTCAGCCACAGATAGAAGACGTGCAAAACAAAAGATTAAGTAAATTGGCACGACAGAGGAGGAAAAGCAAAGAAAAGGATGTAGAAAAGAGAGTAGAGGAGTTATCGTTTAAGAAAGAGGAAATGACTGATATTGAGAAATTACTCATGGAGGAGAAGAGTAAGGTTTTAACATCTAATGACTTAATTAAGAAACAAACCGAAGACATCTCACTTAGAAGTGCTGAGATTAGTGATCTAAGGAAAAGGGTGGATGCATTAGTGGATGTTGTTTTAGGCATCAAGGGGTTGTCTACTGTCAATGTTGACAATAGTAGACAGAAGGTTGTTTATCACCAAGTAAAACAAGCAAGAAGTCAGCCCTTTACACTTTTTGCTGATACGAAAATTGAACATGGTGGACGTAGATCCTTACGTGGCAAATACAATTTCCCACGTACTACTTCTGGAAAAAATACTGACTCGTGGCGTCAGGCCAGCAAAGATAATTCTGCTATAACAGTCAGTTCTGCAGATTACAAAAAAAATGGAGATAACTGTCAATTTAAGGTTCAAAAGACAAACTATTATGCTGATTATGGAAATTCTGACAAACTGATAATAAGGGACAAAGCTATTAGTAATACTTGTGCCAAAAAAGTTGATAACCGTAAGAATTGTGTTATCACTAGTACTGAGCAATTTGGTAAGCATATTGTCACACAGGAGAATAGAAACAGTTTTGGTGAAAGAAATAACTACAATAAAGGTTATCAGCCTTATAATGATGGTTTTAGAACACAACAAAATCCATCGGTTAGATATTTCTATCAGAGGAGAAATGCTAATCATAATAATGTTGCACAACAAAAGAACAAACTTGGTTATAGACAAAGTAACAATAGGGGTATTGTTTCAAATACTACTGCTTCTTATGAATTTTGAGTTCGAGAGAATATCTCATTGTGTGTAAGTAGGATTTTATTTCAGCCTACTGCTGGGATGACCTTCATTTCGGTCAGGATGTTCCTATCCTTCTGTGTTATCGGCTATGTGACGAGGAAATGATGGCATCATATAGAAACCAGACGTTTTCACTGCCACACGTTTGGGTAAAATGTTAGACTAACTTTCCGTTTTACTTCAATAAATCTCACAAAGTGATTGAAATAGACATTTTCATTTGTATTTTCCCACAGTATTCGGCTTTGCTTTAAGAATCATCGCACCGAAGTTATTTTTTACTGTGAGAGGAATGTAGGTCAACCTACGACCATGTGTCGAGTCAAGCACAGCCAAGACAGCCTGTTGACCCGGTATTGTATGACGTTACTCCGTGCGGTGTACAGAATACTATCAAGGACCCCGGAGTTGTGACCTATTTATTTTTTTCTTTAGGAGTTGGTTTAAGATTGCTACAGTGTTTCTTACACTTAATTTATTTTTTGGATAATGAATTATTGTATGCACTGTTGTAACTCTATGTTATGGTTTTCATGATTGTTTTGTGGATAAACATTATATGTATTATGATTGCAATGAAATTGTATCCTATCACTTTGTGGTGACTTATCTTTAGTTTTTGTAATGAGATAGTGGATTTGTGATATTTTCATACGCTAGTCGGAAGACTATTCCACTTAGACCATATTATGTTGGATCATTGGTGCTCCGTTGTGAAGTTTGAAGCAATGATAGTTGATTCATCAAACATTGATATGTTTTGGCAGCGTTGGTTCTTAGGATAATTTTGTACTTGATGATATTGCCAGCCCTATGCACAAACTCATTAGCGAGAAATATGCGTTAGTTGTTTCAGAGAGTCTTGTTATTCATAAATTTTTTTTTTCTTTTCTTATATTCTGGTGCTATGTCTAATTAATATATTACCATATACAGAGGTTATATGCAGTAACTATTGTGTTGTGAAATGTAATTTTGAAACTAAACTTGTATGTGTTATTTATGATTTTGTATTTGTATTTGAAAACATATTTTGAAACATTGGTTTCTGGTATTTTTTTTGTGCCATGTGCTTTTTTCTGCTGAATTCTGTTTAAACTAGTATGCGTTTACTATGAGTCTACTTAAGAATTGGAGTTTTTTTTTTGTTAGATGTCATTCATTTGGTTAAAGATGATTTCATTTTTGGTATATTATTGTATTGTAATTTTTTAGGGAAATGTATTTTTCTTTGACATTGTTATATTTTTTCTGCGCCAAGCGCTTAATAAGGTGTAATAATATATGTTGATATTTCTGAATTTAAGATAGTAATATTTTTTTTGAGATTGTAATATTTTTATATATCACACTTTTTTGTGTGATGCCTGTGATAAATCATTTTACTTATGAATAAGTTTTGTAATTTGGCTAAATTATTTATTATGTGTTATTTAGTTGGATTGTTGTTGGGATGTATTGTTGTCGTTTTTCTATGCATTCATATTTTGTATTTCCTTCTGCCTTTTCGGATGATTCTTCGTTTCACTCCATTTCTTTGGAAGCGGTCTATGCTTGGGTTATGCTTCCATGTTTCATCTGGATGTTACTTGATACTATTTGTATACGTTTACTTCTTACACTTCTTATACTTCAATCCTTTGTATTGTAATATGGATTAGTATATGTAACTATTGGTGACAGTTCTATGTATTTCAGGCAAGGAATTGATTTTCTTAATTGTTACTATTAGGTATTATGGATCTTTCTTCCTATCTTGATTTCTTTGACTTTACTTTCTATTTATTGTATCCTGCTTGGTCTACAGTAAATATACTTAACTTTGTTTGTAAATGATTATTTCGGTGTATTGAGCAGATTATTATGGGTAATTTGTTTATTGTACACTTGCTTTATTATTTGGCGATGTATTATTTTGACCTTATCATAAAACTATTGTTGTAAGCATATATTAGAGCTTAGCTGACCCCTTATTTTTCATTGATGTAGTTTTTTCAAAAAAATGATACATCATTTTTTTCTCCGGAGCGGGTGGTAGTATGTTAAGGTCCAAAAGGGGAGTGATACGTACTATGCTGATTATACAGTGTGAATTCAGGGTTGTGGCACTTGTTGGCTTGTTTAATTGGGAGTTGTTTAAATATTTATATGTTAGAAAACAGTGTGTACAGAAAAGCGTCGTGAGCCCTAGTCAATTAGTTATTCTGTACTGGTTTCGGCCGGCTGTGAATAGCTCACGGCTAGTCCGTGAACAGCCGAGTCCGGTGAATGTTTGGCGGGAGATGTGTGTTCCCGTGGCAGTCGGAGAGGAGTCTAAGTTTGGGCGTTGACTGGAGTCAGCCCTGTGTCTTGTTTGTGTTCCCAAGGGTAGTGTACGGGAACGATGTTTGGCCATTTTTCGAGGTGTACCATTATTTGCCTATTTTAGGTGTGATTATCTGCAGATAAGAGAAGATAAGGTGTACTTTATGTTAAGGACATGTTCTGGGGCCTTGGTGTCTACAGGCCGATGTTTTGAATCATATTTACCTCCCGGATAGATTTCTATTGTGCAGGAACGGCGCTAGGAGATGGTAAGGCCATTGTTCCTTATGGAGGGAGAGTTTCTGGTGAATGTACTTTATTTAAAGAGATTATAAGGCCAGGATTTGTGTAGGACAGATTACTTGTAGACTGCAGAGCGGACAGTCTTTTGAGTATATATATATTTAAGCCTGTGTGGCGTTTTGGTAATTGCAGTGTATACAGTCGTTGAAGTATTCCTATAGATTTAAGCCTTTGTGGCGTTTTGTAACTGCAGTATCAGCAGTCGTTCTGGTGGATTTACTGATGTAACATTAGAACTGCGATGTAAACAGGGTTTACATCATACTGAACAGCTGTGACATTCTGCGCAATTGATTATTATTGATTTTTGTGTATCCTGTTGTACCTGTGTAGTGTATCGTACCGGATTGATGTTGCTGTGTGAATAAATTATGTGCTGTCAATTGGAAATGAACACTAGTCTGATTCGTTGATCTATGCTTGACAGTACAGGGTGAGTGACTGTACCCTTCATACCACTCACTACAGACTTTATACACAGTGACAATGCAGTCCTAACCTATTTATCATCTGCTCTGTGTGGGCGCATGTACTACAACAGTCTAATCACTTGAAGAGAGATATACTTTACCAAATATACATAAACAGTACCAGTTACCCTGGGATAGATTTTATCAGAGTTGTATAACAGCCTTACTTTATCAGTGGATGACTCCGGCTCTCGTTACGTTATCAGGTATGCTTTTTTTTCTTCCATTTATTTCCGTCTTTGTTCCCGACGGAGTATGAAACTTACGAAAATGCAATAAACCGGATATAGTAGAAGAGATATTTCTGACTACTTACTTACTTAGTCTTACTTACTTAGTCATTCATCTTCTACTCTGGGGTGTAGAAGTTTGCCACAGAGCACCATTTTATCCTATCGGCAATCTTCCTCCTCGTCTGGTTCCAATCTAGTCCTCGGTTCTTCAGAGATTGTCAAATGTTGTCCGTCCAGCGAACTCTGGGTCGTCCCCTTGTTTTAATTTGTACTTTTACATTGTTGGGATTTCTCGATCGAGACAGTGCGACGTACAGCTGTCCATGAGAGAAGACTTCTTCTTCTTCTTTGATCCTTAGCAGCCGACCGTCAAAACAGTTAGTGGCCATCACGCCTGGTGGCGTCTTTAAGGGAAACAACAAATTGATTCCGCTTTGCTCGGTCGGTGGCCATCCTTCGTACAGTGCCCCAACTCTGGTTCATTCCTTGCATCTCAGCCTCCACAGTCCTCCGCCAGGTTGTTTTTGGTCGGCCTCTCTTTCGTTTTCCTTCAGTGGTCCATAGCATAGCTGTTCTTGTGATGGCATCGGGGTCTCTTCTGAGGACATGGCCAACCGAACTCCAGCGTCTGCCAGCTATGATGGTGTGCATGTCCTCTTGCTTGCTCCGAGTAAGCAGATCTTGGTTGGTGATGGTATTCGGCCAAAAGATTCGGATAATTTTTCTTAGGCATGTTGTGTGAAAAGAGGACAATTTCGACAGTTCCGTCTCTGTTACTCTCCAGCATTCCGCACCATAGAGAGAAGACTGGCTCGTTCAAAAAGATTCCAACATATTCAAATGTTTGCCCCTGAGATTTGTTGATGGTTATCGCAAATGATGGAATGATTGGAAATTGGCGACGCTTCCGCCATCTTTGCTGATGTTTACGATTCAAGCGCATACGACGCTCTTCGGGTGTTTCGTTGTTCATTGTCTTTACTTACACTCAACTTATTGGAGGAAACACATGTGGACATTTTCCAAAAAGTATTTGTTTTAAATTCGGTGTTAAAGTCTGAACATGCACGCCGTTCTCAGTTAGATTTTATTGACGCATACACACCAACACTTGCGCACTTTTCTATGTCAAGTGTTACTATTTTCGGGAGAGTACATAAAAGGGAAATAATTAATGTCTAACTTTCAACCAAAGTTGCCTCCCTTAGCCTTACGCACTAACAACAAATTCAGTTTTTCCCCAGAAAAAGCTGGGATTTTATATATATGATATTTAATGTATGCCAGTATAGACACATCGAAGCTTCTGAACAACACAACAGACTGAACTATAACTAAAATTTAAAAACACAATCGAGAGGAATAATACAGCACAGAGCATAGAATATACACTTACTTACTAAACTTAGTTGTTCCTCTTCTACCGTGAGATGTAGAAGTTTGGAAGAGAGAGCGGTTGAAGAAAAATATCACAATAAACGAAACACGTCCTGATATTACCAACATTTTCATGCATATGGTTGATGGTTGAAAGAAGCGTGCTATGAAGAAAAGTAGCAAGCACGTAATTTAAAAAATGGTTTTGTATTTACTTACTTTTCAACTAAATTTCAGGGCGCTAGCACAGATGTCGTCATTAGCACATGTAAGTGACGAAGAACACTGCGAGAAGTTGGCCGGCTTGGTCAAGCGGCAGCGTCGACTGTGCAGGCGAAATGTAGAACTGATGGACAGCGTTCGAGTCGGTGCCAGGATGGCTATAGAAGAATGCCAGTCACAATTTAAGTACAGAAGGTGGAATTGTACCACAGAGAATAACACCAAACTGTTTGGAAATGTCATACTCAAACAAGGTAAGCGGAAAGTTACCTTTTTGCTTTTAAAGATAAAAATATGCTGGGAGCTCAGTACTGTTGGATTTCAGACTTTTTGTGTCCTTTCTGACAGCTTCTATGGTTTTTGTTGTTGTTTTTCTTCTTAAATTTTTTTATTTTTTAGTGTGCGACGCTGATTTTTGTGTTTTGTTTTATTTTTTTTCTACTGCAGACTTCTTTAAGATAGCCAAAAGGTCAAGGTAGTCCCATAACAGATACTGCCGTAAGGTAGTGAACTGTTAGAGACTTCATTATACAAGATCCACCATGTGAGGTGGGGTGATCAGTTCCCGTCCTGGCTGCCTTTCCGTCCCTAACACAGAGCAAATTCAGGTGCTCATTTACTGCTGAGTAGATTGGAGCGTGTGTCTATTCCGTGAATCGAACACGGTACTTTTGCCGCGAGAGACCAGAGCTATAACCACCCTGTCAATCGGACGCACAAGATCAGTATAGGAATATCTAAAAACAGACAGAGAAGGGTCTTGAAAATTGACACTGAAAGCAGACATCGTTTTCGTCTCAAGGAGTTATTAGTTATTACCGAGACACCAACATTGATGCCAATTTTTAAAAAAAATCTATATTTATGTTTTATTAGTTAATACAGCACAGTACAATAATGTAACGTTATAATTTGTACATTGTTCTATTTCACTAACAATAAAGAGTATAATTTGTTTCAATATATAACAAAACAGACCTATATCTTATCATTCAGGCATGTTACATGTTAACATATCCTTACAGTTAATATAGTATATAGTGATTTCCGACTTACGACCACATCGACGTACGACAGATTCGTTGGAACGGACCACCTGTTATAACAACTTGGAAGCGCCAAATGAGCTCTTTGTTTTGAGCGACAAATAGCATAACACCAGTGCCGGATTATTCATTGGGCCCACAAGACATGGGTCTACAGCCTCAGGCTTACAAGGGCCCCCTCGAAAAAAAAGCAACGGAGTCATAACGCACAGAGCTCTACAGCAACGGCACGTGTACGCTCGTGCATGCTGGGTATTATTATCTGTACAACAGTTAGTTTATTAGTTACTTCCACACCCGCGTTTTTTCCTTTTGTATTATATTTTCTTTGCAGGGGTCCCATTACCTTTAACAAAATATGGGGCTGTAACGAATACTTTTTTTTATGTGTACATATTATTATATATTTAAAAAAACATTTATCTGAAATCCATTAGTTTTTTTCTAGTTTTATCTTTTAGAAGATTCAAGAGGGGCCCCACAATATCTTAATAGCCTAGGGCCTCAGGCGTTCTTAATCCGTCTCTACATAGCACCAGCCCTGATCATACCCTTTAACATTTTTTTTAACTTAAAAAACAACTTTGGCATTGCATAATTCCTGGGTGTCTCCGTTATGGGACAAAGAATAAATATGTTACTGTTCCCTGTGGCATGTCGTTCACGGCGACTAACATAAAGTTGTGCATGAGGTTGGGAACCTCATCATGGAGAACACATTGCTACATGAAACACCGCTGCATGAGCATGTGAATGATCTGTGCAGGTTTCCTGCAAGGGAGCCAGCTACAGTGGTGGCTCCTTGCTCCATAGGGAGCGAATAAGAAGAACACATTCTTTGTCTGTTTAAGGTGGTAGTACACCTTGATAGGGTAAAAAACTCAAATTTTCCTTTCAGAATCAAATAACCATGGGTATAGTGTTAGTATGGACTTAAAATTTTTGTCCACATAATGACCTCATTAATTATGCAAATTAGCTATCCAATATGGCCGTAGTGAATAAATTATACACCTTTTTTAAAACATCATAACTATGTTATTTGTACAAGGATCTGACTGAAACTTGGCAAATTGAATTATTATATATAGCTTGAGGTTTTGTACTAAAATAACAGATATTGACCGAAAGGTTGATTTTTAATGAATTTTCAAAATTTATATTTCTTGAATGTTTGATATTTGTGCCTCATTATATATGCATGATGGTCATAAAACTAAAATTTTGAATTCAATTGTATCCATTTTAGGTCAGAATCTGTAAGATTATATGACAACCAACTGTTTTAATTTTCATGTCAATTGAATGTACAGATCCAGAGATATCTTGTTTCAAAGATAACGAATTATGTTAAAAAGACAATTCCGAGAAAACAAGGAAAAACAGAAAAAGTACTCACAAAATGAAGTTTAATGAGCACCTGTTGAATAAAGGTCTCCTTCTACTGCAGTTGCAGTGTCTATGAATCCCCTTTTCAGTGCTCTCAGGGTCTTCCTTCTGTTTTTTTGTCTTTTCCATGGATTTTTTAACAGATCCAGATATGCGCAGCGTGTCTGTTTTTGGTGGATAATGTCGTGGTTCTAAATCCCAAAAAACCTAATCTGTGGCCTCCCATAATAGAACGTACAAATGTCACCATTCTCACATTAACTTCTTTGTGTTTGTGAGTAGCTGAAGACGATACACCAGAAGTATAGAAATTCGCCACAGTTTGTGCCCTCGATACTGATTTCATGACAAAAGACATTCCGAGTCTCTTCGACGATATCACAGGTCAGTGAGTACTGATAACATTTGTCACATCTAAAGTAAGCGCATAAAAACCCAAACAGCAGTTTTACATCCATAAGGATAAACACATTTCCTCTCTTGTCATTTTTAGTATGTCCTTCACTTTCTTGGACCTTTATTTTCATTGCTGAGGAGCACAGAGGCTTCATAGCGTCACTATCGACAATAGGTGTCTCATTTTCAGTCAAAGGTTTAGAAAGTGTAGTAGTGTACTGATTTCCAAGGAACTTACGTTTAACACGCCTCCCAGCCAAAAGAAGCTCTGCTAACTACTATTATACATAATCAGTATAAAACTAGCAATAAATAGAGTTTATGTGGGTGAAAATGCACAATTCAAGTAACAAATGTTGAAATTTATGATCAAAGCAATGTAGACACACACTTTTGAAATAATCATAAGAAATTATAGAGTGATTCTCCTTGGAAAAGTTATAAATATCTTCTTCCTGTTGCCTCAGTATAATTATAATTTCGCAGTTTTACAATCTCGTACTTTCATGTTGGGTCATTATTCACATATTAACCAACTATAAACATTGGTTGCTATGCAAATCAATCAAGGTTGTGTGTGTAGAAAAACACTGATTCCCATCATACATCTATAAGCAGACAAAACTAACAAGTGGTTCTGAAAAAGTTTGAGACATTGGGAATTGCCAACTCTGTCTTGATTAGACAGTACCCAGTTATAGAAAGTTTCGTTATCTAGGTATGCCTTTTATTATCTCTTTTTCTGGGCCCTAAGAAGCGTCAAGTGAGAAATGCAGTCAGCGACCCATAGCTAGACTGCTTGCGTCAGGGTCAGCGAACCAGAGCTGACCAAGACCCTACTCCACCTCCAAGTGGTGGTCCTGGAAACAGGCTGCATCACTGCAGTCTGGCTGAGTGAGTAGGGATCGAAGAGGGAAGGCTAACCCGGTCCCAAAAATGCCGTGCTGAAGTCGGATGTGTAGGCCGAAAGGCGCAAATATCGCTGCTTCGCTGTAAATGGACACAACGCAACCAACGTCCTTTTCAGGATGAACGAAGAAGAAGATCTCTTTTTCCTCTTCTTCGTTTTTCTACAAATACCCTGTCGCTGGCGTGGGTGATCACGCAATGTCACAGTTTTGAATGGATTGAAATGGTACGACGTCACCAACGTGGAACTGATGACAAGAACCAGACAAGTGCCAATGGAAAAAGAGATGAGAAGAAGACGCTGGCGATGGATAGACCACTTACTGAGGAAACTTTATGATAGTATTACAAGGCAGTCCTTATCGTGAAATCCACAGTGTAATAGAAGAAGAGGTCAACTGAAAAAACACACGAAGAAGATAAGTGGAAACCAAAACGAAAATGGAGAGGCAGACGTGGAAAGACCTTGAGCTGATAACACATGACAGGAGGATATGGCGTTTATTGAAGCCTTTTGTACCGTAGGGAGCTGAAAGGTGAAGGATAAGAAATGAAGTTTATCAATTCTCTTGTTGTTGACTTCTTACCATGCCATGTTGTCAAACTGTTCAATATCCTCTCTATTTGTCGTCCTGTTTATCTTTTTCCTACAATATTTCATAACGTCACAATATATTCCAGTTTTTTTCTTCTCATAACATTTCCACAGAAAATGGATCGCTTTCTCTTAATGTGAATAGTAAGCATCCCTGGCAGACTCACTTCTTTCATGACGTCCTGACAACTGTCTTTTACGTTCTTGTTTTTCTGAATATACCTTTGTAAAACCGCATCTCTGTGGTGACTTGTATATTGAGTTGTGTGTTTGCTTGAACTTTGATTTATTATCAGCTTGGGAAATCATTAAATGCGAGAGGTAAACACCATCTCCAACAATGATTAAACAACAATGATTAAACAACAATGATTAAACAACAATGATTACAACTGAAGACTGTCCAAACGGCCCAGATTATTTATTAATCTATATTCAGACACGTGATGATTATAATTATCACAAGATAAATGCACAATGACTGGTTACTGTATCCTGGATGTTACTAAAGACTTGTGTCTTCGTGTCCACACACAATGTTGGAGATTTAACCTTAACTCTGTCTTGGAATGACTCACCTTAAAGAAATCACAGTAGCGAAGGTCACGTTTGGTCATTACAAACGACGCATACCAAAGACCATGTGACCAAGCATACATCATCACTTAATCACGTCCTATTGTAGCATATGTTTTCTGATAGCGCTCTGTGCTACACAAACACAACGAAAAAAAAAAAGATTAATTGGAGTCTATGTACCCCAGAGCAGCACATACGAGTGACCAGGGATTTTCTTCCTTGTTTTACTAACTGTCCATTACTAACTACAATTTGTCAGGATTGGTGCCATGTAACACCGAAAAACTCTATATCTTTTTTTCCTTTGACTAAGATTGGTTGCTTAAAATATTTTTAATTTTATGGAACGCTACATCTCCCTGGACTATTCTACTCTTGACTTCTGTCTCCCTGGACTATTCTACTCTTGACTTCTGTCTCCCTGGACTATTCTACTCGTGACTTCTGTCTCCCTGGACTATTCTACTCTTGACTTCTGTCTCCCTGGATTATTCTACTCTTGACTTCTGTCTCCCTGGACTATTCTACTCTTCACTTCTGTCTCCTTGGACTATTCTACTCTAGACTTCTGTCTCCCTGGACTATTTTACTCTTGACTTCTGTCTCCCTGGACTATTCTACTCTTGACTTCTGTCTCCCTGGACTATTCTACTCTTGACTTCTGTCTCCCTGGACTATTCTACTCTTGACTTCTGTCTCCCTGGACTATTCTACTCTTGACTTCTGTCTCCCTGGACTATTCTACTCTTGACTTCTGAGATGCATCTTGATCTATCTTATTAACGCCTAGGTATTTCAGTCTATTGATATTTTGTGTTCCAAAAAATTTTGCATACGATTTCTTCTTCTTAAGTCATCAATACGCATTAGCTTCCCAAGGAGCATAGGCCTTACACAAAAACACATGCCAAGTCCTCCTGTCACGTGCCATCAGCGCATGTTCTTTCTCATCATTGTCACTTCTGTCTCCAGTTCTCTTCTCCATGTGTATTTTTGGTCGACCTCTGCCTCTCTTTCCCTGGGGATTCCAGAACAAAGACTGCCTTGTAATGCTATCAAGAATGTGTGTGTCCTATCCATCGCCAGCGTCTTCTTGTCAACTCTTGTTCCACTGGCGCTTGTCTGGTTCTTGTCATCAGTTTCACATTTGATGATCTTGTCATACCATTTCAATCCTTAATTTCTACGCAAGCAACCATTTATGAAAGTCTGTAACTTTCTGGATATTATTTGTATTGTTCTCCATGTTTCACAGCCATACAATAGGACTGATTTGACTTTTGACTTGAAGATTCGTATTTTCTGTGTTGCACTTCATCTCTCTTGATCCCCATTTCTTATCTATCCATATTGTTGACGTTTCTGTGGTTAATTTTTTTGTTTACAGGACGCGGTAACCGGCCCCATGCCTAACCCTCCTTAATCGCCTTTTACGACACGCCTGGTAGGATCTTCTTCTTCAAGTACCATGCCAAGTGGCGTAAGAGATCATGTCTCTCCACAACTTCCTGTCTCCAGTACTTCTGATCAATTCTGTTGTTGACTTCTTTCCATGCCACGATGTCAAACTGTCCTGTATTTGCTCTCTTTGTGTTCCCCTATCTCTGTTTCCTTCAATCTTACCTGTTGTTACGATATTTTCCAGCTTTCCTCTTCTCATAACATGCTCCAAAAAATTGATTGCTTCTTTCTAACTTGTGATATAAGTTTCCTTTTCGCATTGACCTCTTTCAGGATATCCTCCTTACTCTTTTCAGCTGTCCATGGTACAGTATTAATATTCTTTGCTACCCCTTTCAGGCCTCAATAACTTCTGCTTGCATCTCTGATAATATCTATGCATAAAACATTCACAATTATTATTATTTTACTTTAGTATATATCGCTTTTGTTATCCTTTATCTTAAAGCCTTTCAACATGCAATGATTTGGTAGACCTCTAACTGATGGAAAGAAAAAAAAATTTAAGCTAGGAAATTTTCAGACTGGCCTTCTCTCACCGGAATGACAAAACACGGTATCTCCAGGACTGGCAGTATGATTAAAGCGCTGGATCTCTCGCGGTATAGGGCCCGAAACTCACCGGCGTCACGCTCCAGTCTACTTGGCTGTAAATGGTACATGACTCTGCTCTTAAAAGTTACGGAATGAATAAGCAGCGATTAAGGGAATTGGTCACCACACCTCTCGATGCAGGACTTAGTTTAGTGAAGTCTTTAACACTTCACTCCTCTTCGGCAGTATGTGCTATGGGACTGTCTGTACCTTGACCTTATCATCGGGATAACAGGTACTCTTTACGCCTTCCTAGTCGAAATCTCACTGGCCTCTTGCTGCACAGGTGTCGGGTTCGATTCTTCAGTCTACCCAGATGTAAATGGGTACCTCACTTTGCACTTGAGTTAGGGAAGGAAAAGGCAGCAAGGAAGGGCAATTAGATTTAACTAATATATTTACATAATACTCAGGCTTCAAATTTCCCCAGTCGCAAAGACATTAATCCACTCGCACATTTTGTACTAACATATCCTAAACAACCAATTACACTAGTCAACAACCAAAATGTACCAGAAATGAAAATAGCTGATCTTAACTAATTTTGGTGTGCTGAAGACGAAAATGACATTAAAAAATGTTGATTGGCTCTAGTTTTCAAGATATATGCTACTAGTTTATTTAATTACGGTCAATGTATATATATGACGCAATTGTTGTGGGCGATTGCATATTTTTTTCTAATGGCCAATAAAATTGTAACTAGAAGTTGATGATGCAATCCTACCTATGATTACATCACCTTTGTGTATAAATATCTTATCTCTGATAAAATTTTGCCATTAGTTAGTGCATTTGTCCTTATCAAAAGTATCGTAGTTAGAAATGCCTAGGATATGTGTGAACAGTGCTAATAATTTCTGTTATATATGTGGTGAGGTGACATTTGTATCACAAAAACGAAATATAACTAAAGTGATTAAGAAGGCGTACAGTTTGTATTTTGGCTGCAGAATAGATCAAGATAAGAGCTGGGCGCCACACATATGCTGCAATACATGTGCAGCACATCTTAAACTGTGGTTGACTGACAAAAGGCAAGCTATGCCTTTTGCAGTCCCAATGATTTGGAGAGAGCCCACTGATCATCTCAACAACTGTTACTTTTGCATGGTCCCTCCAATTTGAAAAGGCATATCAAAGAAGAAAAAATGGACTCTGGAATATCCAAACATCCGCTCTGCAATACGTCCGGTACCACATGGCGATGACCTACCAGTTCCCAAAGTGCCAGAATCATTTTCAGCTGCTTCCACTGATGAAGAAGAGGACATTGGTGGTCCTGAACCATCAACCTCAAGCGACCCAGATTTTGAGCAAACTACATCTACTAAACCACACTTAATAACCCAAGGTGAACTGAATGATCTTGTAAGAGATCTGAATTTACCGAAGAACAAGGCGGAGCTTTTGGGTTCCAGATTGCAACAGTGGAATCTCCAGGCAGAAGATGTTACAATTTCTGTGTATAGGAACCGCCAGAAGCCGCTTATTACATTCTTTTTCAAAGAGGGTGACCTTTCTGCGTGCCACAATATTTCTGGTTTAATGGCAGCCCTCAAAATCAATATCAATTTCATACCGGAAGAGTGGAGGCTTTTCATTGATTCATCCAAGACGAGTCTTAAAGCTGTTTTGTTGAATAATGGTAATGTGTTACCGTCAATTCCAGTTGGTCACGCAGTTCATATGAAAGAAACTTATGAAAACATTAAGCAGCTTTTGAAGTGTATAAACTACGATCATCATCATTGGTCACTTTGCGGTGACTTAAAAGTGGTCGCTCTTTTGCTTGGACTACAGGGTGGATACATCAAGTACTGTTGCTTTCTCTGTGAGTGGGATAGCCGTGCACGAAGTGACCATTACATCAAAAGACATTGGCCAATCAGGCAGTCAGTGCAGCCTGGCAGTAAGAACGTTGAGAACCCAGCACTTGTCGACACCAGCAAGATTTTGTTGCCACCCTTGCACATTAAGCTGGGTCTCATGAAAAACTTTGTCAAGGCAATGGAGAAAACAAATGAGGCTTTCAAATACCTCATCAGAAAATTTCCAAGACTGAAGGAAGCTAAAATAAGGGAGGGAGTATTTGTTGGTCCGCAAATTCGAAAACTTCTTCATGATGATGAGTTTCTTTGCGTGTTGCTTGGCAAGGAAAAAGCAGCATGGCTAGCATTTAAGTCAGTGGTGGATTATTTTCTTGGAAACAACAGATCTGATAATTTCAATGAAATTGTAGAAAATCTCCTTCTGAAGTATAAGAGTCTTGGCTGCAACATGTCTTTGAAAATTCATTTTCTGGATTCTCATCTGGATTTCTTTACGTCAAACTGTGGAGCGGTCAGTGATGAGCATGATGAACGATTTTACCAGGACATTGCTGCTATGGAGACAAGGTATCAACGCAATTGGAGCCTTCAATGCTTGCTGATTACTGTTGAACTGTGACAAGAGACACCTCATCGATTGACTACAAGAAGCAAGCAAAGAGAGCTCGAACAGCGACTGAATAATGACGGAATGGGTTCAAATGTGCATTTTTAAAACATGATATGTGTACTTTAAATAATGTTTTTTTTTTCCTATCATTTTATGTTGAAATATCAATTAATTGAGTATGTAACCACAATTTTTATAATGCTAAAGTAGAATGACTAGCTGTTCACCCCAGAGACTTAAACAAGCATCCATTATTTGTATTACTGTAATGTAAATTCATCATTTAAAAAAAAACCAGAGCCGATTGGTGAATTTCATTATGATATTTGAAATCAGCATGTCAAAATCAATAAGAAATGGTATATTTAATTTCTGGTACAAATAACTTTTGAAAATTTGTTGACTAGTGTTATCAGTACGATAACAAATGTATGATATCCTAATTCTCACTTGGTTTATTATTATTAAATCACATACGTACATATATACATACAAGCAACAGGCATACAGAAAGACAGACATATAGGCTGGCAGTCAGATAGACAGACGAACAGACTCACATACAGACAGATAGACAGGGAGACAGATAGGCAGGCAGACAGACAAATAAACAGACAGGCCCACAAATAGACAGGCATATAGACAGACAGACAGATATACAGGCAGACATACGTGCACACAGACAGACAGACAAACAAGCAAACAGACAGACTGAAGGACAGACCGGCGGGCAGGCTGGAAGACAGATAGACATAAATGCCAAAGGACAAACCGGCAGCCGGTCTCGGCAGAGAGAACGAACGAACGAACGAAACTTTATTTTCAAAGGGTTAAGAATTGGGCACGCAGGCCCGTCTTACATTCTGCCCTTCGAGATAGACAAGTACACAGACAGAAGGCAGACGGAAGACATGAGAAACAAACAGGCAGGCAGACATACAGACAGAGAGACAGACAGGCAGGTAGACTGAGCGAAGTACCGGCAGGCAGACAGACAGACAAACAGACAGACCGACAGGCTCACAGACGGGCAGAAACACAGTCAAGCAGACGGCAGACTCACAGACAGACAGACTCACAGACAGACAGGTTCACCGACAGACAGACAGGCTCACAGTCAGACAGGATCACACACAGAAAGGCTCCCAGACAGACAGCCTCCCAACGAAACAGATACGCCTTCCTGTCAAGACATACAGGTATCTTCTAAAAGTGATACATGTGAGCCGAAAGCATTGCAGGGAAATTGTTTGTTGTTCAAAGACCCGAAATAACAGTCAAAAATATACAAGAACAAACAAGGTCGGCGCCGGAAAGAGGCACCTCTCGAAGAGCATGAAAAGGAAATTGTCTTGAACACATTCTACACTAGAAATTCCCTACCTGGGGTTACGAGAAGAGTATCAGGGGATCCGTGGAATATTTGGGGTACGTAGACCGACAAAAGTTGAGGACCATTGTAATAAATCAAGGGAGGAAAAAAGAAGTTTACATGTGTGTGTGTGTGTGTGGTCTAAATTTAAACATGATGTTTGTGTAGCCGCGTATACCGTAATTTTCTTCAGATACAGACTATATTCCACTACAAAAAACAGAAAGAGGCACAGATTAACATAAAATAAATTCTTATGAGAAACAGAAGATAATAAAAAAGTTTGACACAGATTTTTAATTAGGCTAGCTTCGCTTGTAGATACCAAGCATTGGTCATGTGATATCCCCAACCAATCGTAAGGCTCAGTACTGTTCTGCCGGCAGGAATTGAGAACAGGACGCCATTCAGTCAGAGAAGGAAAGCGAATCCATGCAGACGTGTTTCAGTCTAGCGCTGTGAAATTATTAGTTGAAGAGATCAACTTTAGACTTTTTCATCCATTGTGCATTCTAGGATGTTGTGTGATATTGTGTTTTCAGAATATTGTAAGTATTAACCAAAATTTGATTTCACTTGGTTAATAGATCACACGGCTAAGTTTACGGCAGACTTAGATTCGAAGATTAAAATGAGAAAATGAAAACCTAAAACCTTGTGGAGAGAAAATTCTCTATGAATTGGAGAAAAGTAAACCTATGGATTCCCACATCAATGCAAAAGAAAGCTTTGGCATAAAGAACTATACCGAAGAGCCGGCAGTATATTTGCGAGGACAGAATCTAAATACTCGACGTAAGAATACAGTAGAAACAAGGAGACAGTCTCATGAATAAATGAAGATTTAAAAAAGGAGCAAAAGGAACTGTGAATTAATGAAATGGTACCAGATGTTTTATACAAATTGTTAACTGCTGTACATATGCCTGTATCATAGACATTGTTGTATTTGACCACGTTCAGTTTTGCAAGTAAAGACTATTAAAAGTTATTGCTGTAAAACCCAATGCTGTTGAAGAATCACATGCTTGCAGTTGGCCATCATACAAATGAATCAATGTATCATATAAAAAACTAATCGCTACAGGTGCAACATAAATAAAACCCATCTGCTCTAACATAAAACATCATAGAGGATTATCCCCGAACCTGGTTAACTCCTGTAAGACTGTAAGAGAGCAATTACCAACTCTAGCAGACCAGCTAGTATCTAAACCTAACACTCTCTGCAAAGAAACAGCAACCCCCAACTACCCTACCCGGCCACATTTGTTTGTTTTGTTTTTCTTGTCGGGTGTCACAGGTCATGCGGAAAAACTGAGAAATTGACGAAGAGCGTTTTGAAGTTTGCAACACATGAAGACTTTTGTTTATTTGTTATTTAATTATGTAGGCTGGTCAAATTTGATTGACGCAGTTGTTTTGTATCTTACGGGCAGTAGTTTGTCACATTAATTATTTTTATTGTTGATCATAATCGACGTGGCAAACCCATAGGGAACCAACGGGCTGATCACCCGTTTGCCAGTCACTTCGATTACGGAAACAACAGCAAATGGATTGATTTGCCGTTGCCCTAAAGACGCCAATAGGCGTGATGGGAAACAATGGCAAAGAAAACCTATCTGCTGTTGCCCTAAGACGCCACTAGGCGTAATGGCCACTGACTGCTTTGATGGTCGGTGGCTAAGGACGGAAGAAGAAGAAGAAACCCATAGGTGCTCATTCGCCCTACATATGGAATGTAGGTTTAATGATGATGTTAGTGCTTGTCAACATATTTTGTTTCATGGTAATACTTAGTTTGTACTTTTCAACATATTTTATTTCATGTTTATAATTAGATACTGTGAATGTGAGTATGCTATTATTTTACCTTTACAACGTTGAATTCCTTGAATTGATGGGTAAACTGTATGTGAGAATAAATGAAATCAGTATAAAAGACGAGAGAAAGGAAGGGCAGAATGTCAGACCGGCCTGCGTGCCCAATTCTCAACCCTTTGAAAATAAAGCTCGTTCGTTCGTTCGTTCATTCAGCAAATGTCGACGAGTACGTATTCTGATTGTCCCTGTAGCGCACTGGTTGTATTCACGCCGGCTGCATCCTCTCATGCGTCCATCCTTTCTAGTCTTACGTTTGATGCCAAATTCCAGCAATCTTAGCCTTGTTGATTCATGCATTGCAGTTTCGTTATCAAATCTCTAACAACCGATCATTTGTCCAATGTATGTTTCCCTTATCTATATCCAACGTCCCCTATATGGGTGCTGTTGGAGCTAGTATGTCAGCTCTTTCATTACCGCTTACCACTGCATGACTAGGATAATGGATCCACAACCGTTCCTGAAGATTCATATATGTAGGCCACAAATTGTTGTAACTAAGCGTCGTCCCGTTTTAACGGGATAATACCATTTTTAAAACTGTAACCGTCGTTGTGGAGACGAATAGGCAGGGAATTACGTGTATTTGGTTTATTTTTTCCATAATGGAATTAAAAAAAAAGAAATGCAGATAACATTGACTTCTGCTGCTAATAGAAAAAAGGTTAAAAGTAGTCCAATAGTAAACACTGCCATGCTGGAGGGAAGTGTTAGAGACTGCATATACTAGGTCTCAACTTTATGAGGTGGAGTGAACCGTTCTCTTTCTCGCTGTATTTATGTCCCTAATTCAAGAGCGAAATCAAGTACCACTTTACAGCTGGATAGACTGAAGCGAGTAGCTACCAGGTTTCGTACACAGACACTTTGAATAAAGATGCAGGCGCTTTAACCACTCTACGACTCGACCCGAAGATAAAAATAAAAGCCCTTAAACATGTCTTGTACAAGTGGACATTTCTCAACATCTTCCTTGAAAGTCATCGGGAGAGTTTTGAAACAAGCACACGGATTTAAATAACTAGACGCACTAACAACATTAAATGGAAGTTGCGAGTAAAAAAAAAACAGAAGTCACAGCACAATAGTAGACATTAAAAAAAAAAAAAGAGAGAGAGAATTGTCTAAACGAACCGGAAGAAATCAAGAACAGAATAGTCTAAACAAAATGGGAGAAGTTAAGAACAGGATAGTTTAAGTCTAAACAAACCAAGAGAAATGAAGAACAGAATAGTCTAAAACCAAGAGAAATGAAGATCAGAATAGTTAACCAAAATGGGAGACGTTAAGAACAGGATAGCCCAAGTCTAAACAAACCAAGTGAAATGAAGAACAGAATAGTCTAAACAAACCAAGATAAATAAAGAACAGAATAGTCTAAACAAACCAAGATAAATAAAGAACAGAATAGTCTAAACAAACCAAGTTAAATGAAGAACAGAATAGTCTAAACAAACCAAGTTAAATAAAGAACAGAATAGTCTAAACAAACCAAGAGAAATGAAGAATAGTCTAAAATTTCCGAAATGTAAACGCGTATTTTCTAATCTCTTTGTGCTGCCTCCTCAACTTCTACTTCCTTCATTATTTCGGGTCTTTGAACAACTTCAGCCTTGTCCAGATTTAGCGATCTATCATGGCTGACCAAAATAATTAGTCTAAGTCTAGCTGCAGAAATCGTTATTTTCTTGGAGGATGCTAGTGGTTTTCTGGCAATGCCCACACTCGTGATGGTCACTTAGTAATTGTCGCCATAAACTTGCTTGTAGAGACTGTTTAACAGGGCCAGGTCTAGGATGGGTCATCGACAGAAGCGATAAATGTGCCAGTTAATAAATCTACGAACATGGTTATATTTATATCATGGGAGATAATACAAAATTAACGAATGAAAATACCTTAGGATCGTCCTTGCTTTCATAAAATCTTTCATTCAACAATATACATATAACGCACACATCTATCCTTACATGCAAACATGAATAAAACATAAATCAATCATTAAGAATGTAAAATCCCAGTGTAAAGCTGTTAGAGGGCGCCACGGCTACCAGATCCGTATACATTGATCTTTTCCTTACAATTTTTAACATTTAATCTAACTCGTGTGTTCTTTGGTTTCATTCTACCTTTCTTTCCCTGGGGCTTCAAGAAAATTACTGTCTTATAATTCTACCAACTAAGTACGTGTCCTATCCATCTCTAGCATCATCTTCTCATCTCTTGTTTCACTGACCCTTGTCTGGTTCTCGTCATCAGTTACACATTAGTGACCTTATCATACCATTTTAATCTTTCTATTTTACGCAATGGAGGGGTGTGAAAAAAATCGAAAAAAGATGATTCGTCTTACGAGGACAAAAGACAAAGAAAATAGCCAACGTTACGGCCACAAGGCTTTCGTCAGGGAAAGGACAGAAAGTGAAGGCTAGATAGGACACGTAAGAACCTAAATAAATATAAAAATAATGAAACCTAGGTACTTCCTTAAAGGCATCGAAGTTCTAACACTTTTGCTGCCCGCGAACGGACGAGCGTGCCCGGAAAAGGAAATGACTGCACCACTGGATGTACTCAATAAATACTAAGAAACTAAAAAACGAAACTGAACAATAAACTACTCAGACGTAATATTAGTGGGGACTGGAAATAGAAGAGGACAGAATGAGTTGGAGATAAATAAATATGAAATAAAAAATCAAGACATATTAAAAACAGTGTATTATATATTCATACATATTATTAGAGGGTGGAAGAAAAATAGGATAAGAGTGGAAAGAGTCAAAATAGAATAAGAGAGGAAAGGGTGACCTCAGACAAAGGTGTGTAGAGTGTTAAGACCAGCTGGTTTTAGACACCCCATGCTGTATTCTACGCAAGCACCCATTTATGAAAGTCTAGTTTTTAGTTGTTTCTCTTTTGTTGCTCTCCATGTTTCAGAGCCATACGATAGGACAGGCTTGTGTACGTTACCACGGCCTGAAAGGGGAGTAATGAGCAATAACACTGTTACCTAACACGCGTATCGTGAAAGGCGACTAAGGAGTTTTAGGATGGGGTCAGCTACGCCATCTTGTAGAAATTTTAAGCCACAAGAACACACATTTTTTTTTTGTTTTTTTTTTTGACTATCACTAACTGTTAACTTGACATGTCTGTTAACATTTACTCTCGACGATGTTTTCAACACCAGTTTCCTTCCAGGCGAGGCGACAGTTTAACGTTTGGATTTTCTCACGCCTTTTTCAATCTTCCATTTCCCAAGCGAGATGAGAATGAGTGGATATTTGAATAAGTGAGACGCTGTTGTGCCATAAATCTCGGTTGTAAACTGTAATGAGGCGCATCGACAAGACATGCCGGTCGTAAAAACCTGAAAATGAGACCATTACAGGATTCCATAAAGTTCAGCGTGAAAATAGGAAGTGATAGCGGGACATCAATTTGCGCAGGATATCTGCGCCAAGCGTGAATCAGGACTGGGAATTTGCTCCATTTCCAGAACTTGTCATTTGTTTGGCTTGGTTTCTCAAGTTTAAAGAAATGTCATAATTTTGTTTGGGGTGTTGGCTAGGTACTGGCGTGGGCACCTCCTACGAAAAGGGGTAGACGGGAGATCAACAGTTGGTTCACTTAAGGGTGGTGAAGACACACCTCATCCTGATTTTGTTTCTCTCCCCCACACTTTTATTTAAGATTAAAATAGTGTTATATATTTGTGGCGTTTCACATATTTGAAGCTTAGAGTCTCAATTTTTCAATTATCCTCGAGAGCTGAAGTTCAGTTCCTGTCTTGGTGCATTTCAATCTGTCAAGTATGTACGAGTGTTTCCCCCTGCATATTTTATAAAATAACTTTTAAAAAAAAAGTAAAATATAGAGAAAATAACTCCATTAAAGTAAGGGTATTAAGGGAAGGGAAATAATCAACTGCGAATATAGATTGTGTTTTGTATTTGAAGCAGCGGGCATCGGATGGTGAAAGGTAATGCGCCAATTAAATCAACGTGTTTCTTCAAACAACCAGGCAGCGAGTTTTTTTGTTTTAAACACAGCTCTTGTAAATACGAAATTTCTTGTAAGATTTACATTAGGTGTTTAAACTTATCAACGTATATTTTATTCAAAGATTAATTTTACTGAGAAGTGACCGACCGTTCAAAACACCTTAATATTCAATTACGACTTAGAATCATAAAACATGTAAAGGGAAAACAAAACAAGTTTTAGGTATCCAATTTTTTTTATTGTTAAACGCATTAAAAACAGAAAATAAGTGGTCTATACATTTCATTGTATGGGTGGTCAGTTATAATTAACCAGTAATTAGCTATATCGTTCACTATATATATATATATATATATAGTGTTGTTATTGTTGTTCAGAATCGACGTCATTGCACTCCGAGAAAACCTATAGGTGCTCAGTCTCCCTCAGAAAATGTCGGAGGGTATGAATGCTAATTGTTCCTGTTGCGCTGGTTGTATACACGCCGGATGCATGCTCTCATATGTCCATCACTACAGGTCTTACATTTGATGTCAAATTTCAGCATCGATTGTAGTGTCATTCTCTAATTGGCGATCATTAATTAGCCTCAGTATGTCTCCCTTATCCATATCCAATGCACCTTATGTGGGTGCTCTTGAAGCTAGTCTGTTAGCTCTCTCATTGCAGCGTACCCCTATATGACTAGGACAGTAGATCCATACCAGTTCTTGAAGATTCGAGGCTTCCATAGAGGTTTCCCATTGATGCAATCCACTTTGAACCTTCCGAAGCATGGATTGTGAGTCTGACACAATAATTGCCTTTGTTAATAAAGTCTCGCACAGCCACCTTAAGGCTGCAGTAACTGTCTCTACCTCCATTCTCATGCTAGAGGTTGCTATCTGTCGTAAATTTATTTGAGAGAATTCTATGAACTAGTGGTCCCGTTTAGAGTGTAGAGTGATGGTGAAGGCTCTGTGATAGATAAGGATTAGAAAGTAAATAGTTGATTCACAGAGTGCTGGGGAGAGTAAGGACAGACTCTTTTACGACAATCGTTCCTCTCAATCTTCTCCTCAAGCTCTCCTGGTCAAACAATTATTTGCCAGTTTCCAGACACACACCTGTGCTCACACCGATTTGGTGCTTCAAACACACAGACGCACGTGAATACAAACTACGAATATAACAGGTATGGGGTAATTGTGGGCTTGGGCCTTCAACACAATACTAGAAGTTTTATACTGTTTATTTATCACTAAGAATCAAATCACAACATTAATCATTTGACAGGCAAAAATCATAGTTTACATAAATAAAATACAAATGACAAGATGAGGGGGGGGGGGAAATGAAGATTGATATCCCATATGCCCTTCCCTCTTGTACAGAGAAATGAAAAGGAACCCAGTCCAAATGACAGGTAGTTAACAGAAATAGATAAGTTAACCCAACAGTGGATTAATCTATCCTGAAAAGAGGGATTAGGAAACTAGTCCTATTATCCTTAACTGGTTTTCCTTCTACTAATCAGTTTAGGAAAGGGAAAAAACGGAGTTAAGAAATCCCACTTATAAAGTGAACAATACGAGGACTAAAATAACAAAGTGTCTACCAGGTACAGCAATTAAAATAGTTGCACATAAAACACATTCAGTCATGCGCGCTCGTTCTGGCCAACACACACGCTCTCACACAGACTTACCGATCTTGGGATCAGGCACTCCATAGAATTATACAAAAACCATCAATTAACACTTGACATGTGAAAGTGTCTGTTACTTCGATGTTCAGCCCCAGATGTAGCGAGGTTGGCTGGTAGCAAATATTCTCACTTATCGCCGGACTTGAAGCCTAAGTGTTCTTGTGTTTTATTCTATAAGAAGAGTCTATGGGATGGCACTGTCACAGTTAGATACAGGTGAGAATGGGGTGTGGTTTGCTTATATTTCGCCGCTGGTGGTGAAACTTCTTAAACGAGATGACAACAACTGACCAGTGCGGTATGGTTTAAATCCAGTAAGGAAAAACTAGGCACAGTCACAGTTCAGGTAAATATGTACTCTCTCTCAGTAGCAGTAAACTAATAAAAAGCTCTGGCAATTGTTCTTCTTCCAGTTACAACTTAATTTGCTTGATGATGTGTTAAATTTGTCTTTGGGTGTGCTTTCTTTCTTATAATTTAGAAAGCGTAATCCCCAACATAGGATCGCCTCAAAGATTAAAATTTAAACAGTCTCAACAAGTTCTGGAGGGGTTTAAGAACTGAGTCTGGGAGACTCTATACCAGGTTTTTCTTGCTGGGATCGCAAAGGTTGTGATACACCCTATATGAAAGATAAAACATGTAATCATACCGAAAAATCAAATAACATTCTAAAGCGCTATAAATTTACAGTTAACTATTTATATAATCGCGTCTTTAATCATATAAATTTAAGAAGAACTCCCCGCGAGTTTAATAGTTAAAACACACACATATATATAGAACTTAACTCAATTAAATTTGGTTATAAATTGCTTCGCGTCTTTAAATGTTACTTTAAGCATTTAAGTATCTATCATCTTTGGAAATAATATAATAGATATATCATTAAATTTTCAACTGGAACTATTTGAGATAAGTTTAACTTAATAGTTTTACATTAATCACAAAATCCAGTGAAATAAGATGAATGAACTAGACCACTGATCACTTTAAAACAAATATATTATACCGTTTAGCACAGAATAGAATTCACTGCAATAAGTTGAAAATCCAGAGGGAATCAAACAAGATTTCACTATGCTAGTGCTTCTGTCAATGTCTGGCAAACGAGTGATAAAATTGCATTTCTCAAAGGTCTGTATATATCTAACTGGAATGGAACTTAAAGGGGTAGTGTGAGATTTTCACACTGTTTAAGATCTCCGGAGAAAATCGAGATTCTAGCCGCCCAGCGTTTCCCCCCGTTCGTCTCAGGCTTTCGAGCGTTCTCTGATTGACACAGAGATGTGAAATGTCTGCAAGAAGCTTGCTTCGTCCACTCTGGTTCACGCTGCCGTGTTATCTAGCAGCAGAAAACTTCATCGTCCGTTCTGAGATCCCTTAGATCTCATGCCGCTAGTACGTTTGATCCTGGCAACGCCTTTAAGGCAGGCACGAACGAAAAGGTGTAGCGCAATGCTTGCTTATAATCGCTCTAGAAACAGGAGTGGGCGTGATTGAACCTCCCGTTAAAGGCCATGCGATCTCTAAAATGCACGGAAGATAGCAGTCTACATATTAATGATCCAACGTGTTGACAATCCTCGTGGAAATGCTGCATTGTTAATGAGCCCACGTTTCTATTGTGCATTGTTAATGGGCAACACTTTCAGGGACAGCTGAGTTGTCCGTCACACTATCATGTAAGCCTCGCTATGTTCAGCGACGATTCTGCGCTTTGCTCTAGCAGAGAATCCCCACCCCGATTTCTCACCACGGATTACAGACCGAACGAGCGGGGCCCTACCGTATTTTAATATGAGCAAAGCCACAGGTCGAAAAAAAACCTTTTGATTTAAGAAGAGCGGTGTTACTGAGCACTAACACGGTTTATACATTATTTGTTTGTTTGTTGAACGACCAACATAGAGCGAATAAAACAAAACTTGATAGATTGATAGAGATAAAGAGAGAGAGAGAGAGAGAGAGAGAGAGAGAGAGAGAGAGATATGCAGAGAATGTACAAAGTCTTAAGGAGTGGTTGGGCGCTAAGAGAGAACAAAGTGACTCAGGTATGCTAAAATCTCGTCTTTAATATGAGTGCCGAGTTATGGCTCAGAAAAGAGAAATTATGTCGGTGTGACCTCGTTAGACCAGTCGTGGCTGATGTCGTCGTGCCTAGATGATGAGTTGAGGTTATTGAATTATGGCCTGCAAGAGAGACAGACAGAGAGACAGACAGAGAGAGACAGACAGAGAGAGTGTGACGAAATCAGTCGTGCACTTATTATAACTCTCTTCCACTCCGGCAGTATCACTTTTCTTCATTTTTCTCTCCCTCATCGTCCTATTATTTGGCATATTATATGCATCTTCATTCTTTTTACTGTGACCGTCCCAGACTTGTTTACGTTTTACCAGGTGAACTGTAACAATACCAGGGTAATTATACCGGTCAGCGGTAATACGGTTATCGCGTAAGTCAGTCTAACCAACCTTTGACAGAGACGATCCTTGTATGCGCAAGCTGGTCGCGCACGATCGATTCAAAGGAAGCCAATATTGTATGTCTGGGAAAGCCGAATGAGATGGGCGAAGACACTGGTGATAAGGAGATAATCGTTTTCACGGGACCAACCCTGTGTAATTGTTACAGATAACCTGTCTGGGGGAGACAACATTGGAAGGTAGCATCTGGACATCAAATAATTTCACAGATTTGTTTATGAGTTGGCAGAAGTATTACAGCATTATTAGAAAGAGGTCATGCGACGGAATTTTAAATTTTAATTTATTAAAACACGCGGGGGAGATTATGAATTTAAACACGCCTACCTAGATAGTGCGAAAGAGCTTACCATTGGTTTGATTTGAGAGCAGGAATATACATTGACTTTCATTGGAAAATTCGTCGGAAGTGCGATATGGGATTTGAACTGAGAAATGGGAATAAAAGATAGTGAAATCGGGGACACAAATAAGACTGCATCGCAACGTCAAACTAGCAACTCCCAGAAGCCAGAGAGAGAAGGATCGGACTAAGAATTATGTTACGACTTAGAGGTGACGAATGCAAATATGACAGTCGGTCTTGTAGAGTACATCGTGCTATGTAACGCAAATGATAATGGGCAGTCATTCAGGTCAAAACCTGATAGGTACAACATGAGCCGGCAAGTGGCAGGTCCACAGCAAACATGGTAAAAGTTTATTCTCATTAAACTGGCTTCATCAAGATTAATATATGTGGCATGGTAGAATGTATCAACAATGTAGTGTTTCATAGTTAGTCTTCTGTCCATAAATCTCAATCATAGGCGTCTTATAATAAGTGGCAATGAAATATACTACAATACTCTCCTCTCCTTAATTCTGGGCATTGTGTCTAAAGGTTCGTGTAGACCACGAGGACCCAAGCAATGCGACATAAATATTCATGACAAAATCTTAGATGCATTATTCGAAAAAATACTCCCTGGATATGTTAATCACTTCTGGGTAAGTTGATGTACCATTCTGCAAAATATCACGTAAGTGGCGGCCTCCGAAATAGCAATGCCATGGAACATCAGAATACAAGTCTCTACAATCTTAGGGAGCTTGGAAAAAAAGTACGTCTACTCCGGACGACTGAAAAATACGAAACTCCCAGACGGCTGACCGTTAGAATGCAAAAGCGCGTGATATATTACGTCATTAGTGACCGGTGACGTAGTAAGTTATGCGGCGTTCAATATAAGTGAAAAATCGTACACAAAAACCGTCTTTACCACAGACACCTATATCTCCTCAAATCAATCGATATATGCTTGCGTGTAGCAACATATTGTAACATATTAATTTTATCCTTAACAAATTCCTATATTATAAGTGACAGATCAGAAGTATTTGGGCAAATTTAAAACTTAAAAGTAAACCTGCATTTATAAATACAAAGACTGGAAACTTAAGGGACCAGAACAGTATTTGGGCAACTCTGAAACTTAAAAGTAAATCCGCATATTAAATGATAAATCACAATTGTGGTCTCAACCTGGAAGACTCGTCTTTTATTAAGAAACCTGAAGATTAGTTTCCCTAGAAATCTGACAAGAAATGTTAGATTTACTGAAAGAGTATTGTTAGTTATTAGTTTAGATAGATCTGAAGTGATAAGGGTGGATTTAGGCTAAATGATAATGGTGCGCCACAATGCCAGGTACGTTAGCTCCGTATAAGATTGACGACCACTTGCCACCCCTATCGACACCTGGTATTAAAGTGCAAGATGTAGGTGTCTTCTCTGATTTTAGGATGTTGCTGTGTATGTGGTAGTAGAACAGTTCACAGAGTATATCACAGGCAACATGATGTGTAGAGTCATAGAAATGGTAACTTCGTTGTATAATTTTTTTCCATTTATTGCACGCCACAAAACAGTCAGGATATTTATATCATCAACATAGTTCAACGAGTTCAGCATTCAAAATCATAGAGTTCTAGTTCGTGAAGCTGTATAAATAATATATATAAATTCTGCAACAGTGTCAGCTGCAGATCATCACTGTTCATAGACAATAATAAATATTCCCTTTCTGATGCTAGCAGATCAGATGTATACAATCAGTCCGTTTACTGTCTGCACGTGAATAGCATACATGGATTACAGGTCAGCTCGACCTTTATAATGTTTCTAAGTCTAACCATCTGACTTGGACGTGATCTCTGATATAACGAATCCTGGAACACAGACAATAGTCTTGTTGGTCTAGAGCGACCCATATATATATAACTAGTTCAGGTATAAAGATACCGGTGACTTAATCCTAGTCAAAGTACCTCTCCATTTTGAATCACACAGGCGAGCAAAAAGGCGACAAAATGACGAACCTCTAGATGATAGCATAAAGTTCGATACAAGAGGAATTACCTTATTTCGGAAAATCAACCATGAACATATGCCTCCAGGCAGGCTTGAATAATACTGGGAAATAGTCTAGTTAGCTAACTAACTCACAAAGACAATGTATTTCCCTCAGAAAATCACAAGACGCAGGTCGCGTCTGCTCGCGACTTAGACCATTTCTAAACTCCCCGAGCTGGCCGGAACAACCAACGAAAACCAGGTCGAGACATGCGCAGAACGACAATCTCTGAGTCGCCGTTCACAATAAGACGATTCTAAGAACATTCGAAATAAAAGTCTTACACAGTCGCGCCTTTTATGGTCATGAAAAGAAGCGTTAAGAAAGGTTTCAGGCATCTACAACAGTTGACTGATACTACCAAATAAGGAGATATGGTCACGCTTCGTTCAAGAAATTATAGACCGAACGTGTCTCTATACAAGAGAAGGTAAACTCCTAAAAAATAGCAGTATCAATATTTCGGGTTCTGTCCCTTTGACCGTAAATATATATAATACACACTTCAGTCAAAAAATGATCATACATACGAAAAATGATCATACAAACGAAAAATAATAATGATCCGTGCGTAACATTACCGCACCCTCCCGGGAAAAAAAATGAAACATTTTTTTTTTTTTTAAATCCTGGAGCCGGAAAAAAAATCTAGGCTCCTAACGCACGTATGATGCGCGGATATATACCTAACAAATTAGCTCAACGCATGGAGCGACACTGAGATCATATCTCAGCTCCTTAGAGAAAAAATTTATCTAAGTATACGCTTATATATTCCAGGAAGGTGCCACCAACACACGCCACAATGATGGCAACATCATAATGAAAATCAAATTATTCTCATACCAATATATGAAATTAAATATATTATTATGATATCATATAATGTGTTGTGCAAACAGCGGTGTAACATATTAATATACCGCACTATTTTATTACATTATATAAAGCAACAGTAATTAATAAGTAATACATGTGTTGATCTTCGTTGACATAAAACATTCAATAGAAGAAGATGTGGACATCATCCGCTCCCAATCTAGGACAGGACTTGATATACTCAAAGTTCCACAATGGACACAATCTCGCATCTTCAATGATGTGCTGCAAAAATATCAATAACACAAATCTTAAAGACAACTGGTAAATCTCTCAATACAATTATGCAAATATATTGTTTAAATGTGGCCGAGTGATCTTTTGGCCCGTATATCACTAACTAAGCCTTCTTAGATAATTACATGGTACAATGTTATAAATTCCCCTCAAAAAAGTGAGAAAAAAAAAATCTACTAACATGTCATTACAACATTGGACTGTATATCAGGAAATATATATATATGACAGAAGAATCATGCGGAATCGTGTGGGCATCTGGACAGAATGTCTGCCATCACATTATCCGAACCACGGATAGCTCGAACCGAGAAATGAAATGGTTGAAGAGCTATGGCATAACGAGTGGACCTCGAGCTCTTCAAGTTTTTGCTCTGAATAGCAGTAAGCGCTTTCTGGTCGGTTTCCACAATGAAATGTGCGCCTAGAAGAAATCTTTGTAACTTCAGAATAGACCATACCATAGCCAATAACTCACGGTCTAAAACCGAGTAATTCTTTTCTGCAGCATTTAATTTCCTAGAGATATACATCACCGGATGCAGAGTATCAGAATACTCCTGCATTAGTGCTGCCCCAATCCCAGTTGACGAGGCGTCACTTCGAAGAACAAAAGTCTTCTCAATAGTAGGTAACCTAAGAATAGGTGGAGATGAAAATAGGGCTTTAACCTGGTCCAATGAGGATTGACATTCTTTAGACCAGCGGATCAGATTAGGCGACCCTTTCTTCAATAAAGTAGAAAGCGGTGCCATAATGGAGGACAGATTCGGAATGAATCGTCCGTAGAATTGGATCAAACCTAATAGACTCCTTACTTGTTTTTCTCGTCTTAGGGACCGAAATGTTAAGTATTTTTGAAACATTGTGGTCCTCTGTCTTTAAAAGACCATGACCAACACGATGACCTAGGAAAGAAATCTCACTAAATCCTATAAAGGCTTTAGAGGGTTTTGCAGTTAAGTTATACTCGCGAAGAGTGGACAGTAATTCGTATAAACCTAAATAGTGATCTTCCCAGGAATCACTGAATAGACAGATATCATCTAGGTATGCTATGACATCTGTACGATATGCGAGAATTCGCCGCATCATGCGTACGAATGTAGCAGGGGCGTTCATAAGACCAAAAGGCATGAAATTCCATTGGAATAAACCCCTAGGTGTAGAAAAAGCTGTAAAAGGTTTGGCACGTTCGGTTAGAGGAACTTGCCAATAACCTTTAGACAAATCTAGTTTGGTAAAGAATCTAGAATTAGAAAGTTTATTGAGTAGTTCTTCTAATGAAGGCATAGGTTCAGCGTCGAACTTCGTAACTTGGTTCAATTTGCGATAATCTACGCAAATGCGAATGTTATTATTCTTCTTTCGAACAATAACCATAGACGAAGAGTATGCTGAAGTGGATGGTTCAATGATTTCCAAACGTATCATTTCATCCAATTCTTTTTCTACTTGAGACTGGAAATGGATAGGTATTGGATAAGGTCTGACTCTGATAGGATTATGATCAGTTAGCACAATGTCATGTTCAATGACATGTGTGTGTCCCGGGATGTCTGTAAGAACATCCTGAAATGTTTGCAACATCGAAGAAACTTGTCGATGTTCCTCAGCGGAAAGATTTGGAGAAACGGTCACGTTTTTCCAAGATTCCGTAGAATAAAGTGGGACCATAGAAAGAGGAAGATTGACGTCAGAAAAAGTAGTTTCCTCATCCTGTATAACTGACAGAGATGAGTACTGACCATGAGTTGCTTGAGAATTTTCCGTAGCCTGGAAAATAGGCTGCAAATAGTCAGGTCTTTCATAAAATTCCGTGAGCATATTTATGTGGAAAGTTTTATGCTTTCCATCAATATCGACAACATAGTCGACATCAGAAATTTTGGAGACTATTGCATATGGACCTTTCCATGCAATTAGAAGTCTGTTCTCCCTTGAAAGAAGTAGAACGAGAGCTTTGTCACCTGGACAAAGTTGTCGTAGACATCTATTCTTATTTGCAAACTGCCTTGCCTTTTCTTTAGCAAATTCGGAAGACGAAGTTGCTAGTTTGCATGCCTCGATGATCTTTTGCCTAAGAGCAATGACGTACTCATAAGAAGATTGAGTTTCACCGCTAATATTATCGGCAGTGATTAGATCGTGAAGTAAAGACATAGGGCCGCGCGGTTGCGCGCCAAAGACAAGTTCAAAAGGGGAAAACCCCGTATGTTCATTGGGGACCTCTCTGTACGCAAAGAGAGCCGCGGGTAAGACCCTGTCCCAATCCTGAGGATGATCCTCAGTTATTTTACCAAGTAAAGTTTTCAGAGTCCTATTTAAACGTTCGACTAACCCATTAGACATTAATAATAATAATAATAAATTCTTTAAGCACCAAACACGGCGCATAAGGCAGAAACCAGTGCTCTCCAGGTTGTTCGTTGTGACGCCACTCCTCTTAGCTCTTGCACATTATTTAGGCCCAACGATCTTCCTTCTCTTATTATTGTTCTTCTGAGTGTTTCTTTTGGTCTTCCTTTTTTCCTCTTACTCTCAGGAACCCAAGTGAGCGCCTGTAGTGGTATTCTGTTGTTTTGCATTCGTAGGACATGACCGATATATGACCATCGTCTTTTCCTTATATAGTCGGAGACATATTTCTGCCTAGAGTCTTCTATTATTTGTCGATTAGTCTTGAATTCTTTCCAACTGATGTTCATGAGTTTTCTAAGACATTTGTTCTCGAATGTATTCAGCTTGTTCTCCAATGATTTTGTTATTTTCCAACTCTCACAGCCGTATGTTAACACTGAGATAACATTTGAATTAAACAGACGAAGCTTGGTATGTATATTCAATGATCGTAATTTCCAAATGTTAGATAATCTATTGAAGGCGCTAGCTGCCAAAGCAATTCTAGTATGGATTTCTCTTGTTGTGTCACCATCCTGAGTCATTTTACTGCCTAAATAATTGAAACTTTCAACTTTCTGTAGTTTTTCCCCGTTCAAGATGATATCAAAGGTCTCGTTAGAAAAGTTCATAGCTTTAGTTTTAGAGGCATTTATTTGGAGACCTATTTTAACCGAGAGATGACACAAATTATTTATTGCTTCTTGGGATTGTCTTGGTGTTGAACTTAAGAATGCTACATCATTTGCGAAATCCAGGTCCCCCAGGAATTTTCCATTTGTCCATTTTATACCCAATTGTTCATTGTGGGTATAGTTTCTCATAACCCAATCAATAGCTATTCCAAAAAGTAGTGGTGACATAATACAGCCTTGTTTAACCCCTGTTTCTACTGTAAACCATTCTGTATTCCCTTTATTTGTTCTAACACAACATCTTGCATTGTCATATAGCGCTTTGATTATATTCACATATTTTGTTGGAAAACCATAGATTGTAAGTATCTTCCACAATGATGGGCGGTGTAGACTATCAAAGGCTTTTTGAAAATCAACGAAGGTGATAATAAGTGGCGATTGCCTTTCTACTGATTCTTCTATAATTGTTCTTAGTGTGAATATTTGATCAATACATGATCGTTTCGGCCTGAAACCCGCTTGTTCTTCTCTGATCTTTTCGTCAGCATGCAATTTAAGTCTTTCTAACATCATGCAACATAATAATTTTCCAGGTACTGATAATAGAGATATACCACGCCAGTTATTACAGTCTGATAGATCACCTTTCTTCGGTAACTTTACAATAATACTGTCTTTCCATTGTTGTGATGGTTGTTCTTCTCTCCATACTTCATTTATAATATCTAAAATTCTCAAGAGGTTGTTGTCATTAACTGCTTTAATCATTTCCCCTGAAATTTCGTCAACTCCAGCAGCTTTAAAAATTTTTAATCTTTTAACGGCTTGTTTGATCTCGTCCAGCGTGAATTCATCGCAAGTTATTGGCAAGGTGGTTGTGAGTGTTTCATTATTAAAATCAGGTGTTACTGTTGGTGGTGGTCTGTTTAGCACCTCCATGAAGTGCTCAGCCCATCTCTTCATTTGTTCTTTTTCTGTTGGTATTGAATTCCCTAATTTACCTTTAACAGGTGTTTCCATAGCAGTAGGCTGGTGACATAGTTGTTTTGTAATTTGATAAAGGCACCTACTATTACCAGTTCTTGCAGCATTTTCAGCTTCTACGGCCAGTTCATTAGACATTGGGTGATAGATACTGCTGAGAGACCTTTTAATGTGTAGCATAGACATTACCTGTGACATAGTGTCTGATATAAGTTGAGTGCCATGGTCTGACAATATTTCTCCGGGAAAACCCAAGCGAGAAAATATCAGCCAAAGAGCGTCTGCGATGTCAGCAGTTGAGATGCTCTTGAGAGGTATTGCCTCTGGCCAACGTGTGCACATATCGACACATGTAAGGATAAATTGATGTCCTCTAGCCGACTTAATTCTAAAAGGACCGATAATATCTATTGCCATTTTTTGAAAAGGGCGAATAGGAATGTCAGCAGCCTGGATAGGCGCAGCATGTCGTGGTCCTTTAGATTTGACCTCCTGACATACTTTGCAAGAGCGACAGTACATTCGTATGTCCTTGCTCACAAATGGCCAAAAGAAAGCCGCAAGAACTCTCGACTTTGTACGGGAAAAACCCATATGTCCAGCACATTGCGAGTCATGAGCATGTTGCAATATTTGCAATCTCATGCTCTTAGGCACAAGAATTTGTGAATGAGTGGACGTAGTCGAGTCTTGTACCATACGTACAAGTACGCCGTTCTTCATAGAAATCCAAGATTTTCTATTAGTATTTTGATTAGGATCACCTTTTTTTTGCTAGAATGAAGAATTTTTGTAAAGAAGGATCTTCTTCTTGCAATTTGATAAATGAGTCACGTGTAATAGTCAAGTGACTATCTTGGTCATTTACTTCATCATTATTAGTTAATGAAGTTTGAGGTGGATCCAGAGCATGTGCTCTTGTGACCACCGCATTGGTAGCTTCAATGTTTTGCTCTTCCCAAACAGCAATCTGCTGTGGGGTACATTCCCTAACTCCGTGAATACGACCAATAATAAGGTCCGCAATAGGGTTTGGAAGTAGACACGCGTGGACCTCTCCCGTGAAGAAAGGAGTAGCAATGTGTATTATAGCAGTAGGATACTTTTCCAACGTGCCACCAAATGTGACACATTTGATGACCTTTCCTGTAGCACAGGATGGATCTACAAGAGATTGCCTAACCCCGACAGTAGTACATCCAGAGTCAAACAACACTGAGACTGGATTACTATTTACAAGCCCCTTATGTAATATAAGAGAACCTCTCCCATCATGAGCAACATTAGCAGGAAGAGCGGGCAAAGGATGACCACAGCTTAAAGTAGTAACGGTCTTCGGGTCAAATAAAGTACTGCATTGGATACATTTATTTGCCCTACCAAAATCAAAAGATGAGCATCCGATGGCATTATGGTCTTTATTATCATTAACCTGTTTATCTACTCCCTGAGATTCTTGTTGAACAGAGTTTGTCTGTTGATATTTTTTTCTCTTATGTTGCGATCTACCGCGACCATTATTGCCTCTGCAATTATCATTAAAGTCCCTACTGTAATTTTTATCCTGGTTTGAGTTCCAGTTTCCATAACTGTCATTACCATCTCTATACTGTTGAGAACCTCTATTATCCTGGTATTGAGGTCTCTGAGAAAAATATTTTCCTCTATACCGATTACCTTTGTGAAAATTTCTAAAGTTAACCGGAGTAGAATAACGTGTAGTATTAGGATGTCTCCAGTTCTGGGAAGAAGAATCACCCTGGAATTGATTACTATGATTCTGGGCATAATTACGGTTACTCTTTTTATTGAAATTTTGCTGGCTACCCTGAAATTTACGCATAAAATTTGGGCCATAAGGTGCTGCCGAAGCAACTGGCAGACCTTCTTTTACTTTAGAGTTGCTAATGGTTATGTGAGGATGCGCAGTAACATACTGGCTACAGTATTCTTCCATTTCTTTTATGTTTTTAGGCTTACGCTCATGAAGAAAAGAAAGAAAAGCTTCATTAACAGAAGACATAACCTTGTCTCTAAGTAGTAAGTCCATAAGAGCTTCAAATGTACTCTCTGTTTTAGACAACTCAACCCATCGTAAAAAAGTAAGACGGATGCCTGAGATGAATTCAGAGAATTCAACTCCAGTTTTCTGGTAACATGTTTTTAAATTTAAGACGATATCCGTCCTCGTTAAGTTGGTACTTCTTTAACAATGCCGCCCTGACAACCTCATAGTTGTTTTTGTCAGGCACATCTACCATACCCAATAAAGTCAAAGCATCACCTCTAAGTATCTTGGACAGATGATAAACATATAATGTTTTATCTATATTATGCACCTTACATGCACTTTCAAATCTATCTAGATAAAATGTTATATCATCAATTGAAGCATTGAATGCTGGTAAATTAAGCTTGAAATCAACAGCATTAGACTTATTAGCAGATGATACCTTATTAGCATCATTAGCATTACTAGATAACTTCAACTTTTCTAACTCCAAAGCTAAGAGTTTTTCTTCATGCTCCATTTTTGCTTTTCTCTCATCAGCTTCTCTTTGTAACCTTCTTTCTTCAGCCTCAGCCTGTAACTTTCTTTCTTCAGCCTCAGCCTGTTTTTTCTAATCTTTTATTTTCAGCCTCTATTTCAAGTCTCTTAATTTCAGCTTCTTTTTCAAGTCTCTTATTTTCAGCTTCTTTTTCAAGTCTCTTATTTTCAGCTTCTTTTTCAAGTCTCTTATTTTCAGCTTCTTTTTCAAGTCTCTTATTTTCAGCTTCTTTTTCAAGTCTCTTATTTTCAACCTCAGCCTGAAGTCTCTTCTCCTGTGATTCTGCTTCTCTTTTTTGTTTTTCCATTTCCATTTGTAATCTCTTTTCATCTACCTGCATCTGCAGTTTTAAATTTTCAGCATCTATTCTCTTTTGTTCAGTTAGTTCTTTCATTTTCTTTTCCTCCGACTTCAATGCCTTGGCATATTGAACAGTCGCAAATTCTTCTAATTTATCACCTGTCTTCCCAAGGGCTTTACCCTGCTCAATAAAGTACTCAAATGTAGACATGATGTCTAAAATGTGAGTACAGAACCTGAAATAATTAATTATCTTATTTCAATCTTAATAGCAACAAGACTTAATAAAGTGCTTGTGTAATCACTATGTTTACTCCAATCTCTGTGGGCAACAAGACTTGACACCAACTTGTATTATCAAATGTATAATAATATCACAAGTCACCTCTTAATTATCAGTGCACTACACAAATCAGTGCATAACCATCAGTTATTTATCATAACTGCACTACAATAGTGCATAAGCAAAAAACCACCAGTTAGTTATGATAAGTGCACTATAGATCAATAGTGCATGAGCATATATGTAACAATAGTGAAAGCTAACTATGCAAGAACTATGCAAACAATAACAAGACAATGTAAACAATAACAAAGGTCACCAACAATGTAAACAATAACAAAGATCAAAGTCAAATGTAAACAACAACAAAGATCAGAGTCAATGTAAACAACAACAAAGATCAGAGTCAATGTAAACAATAACAAAGATCAAACAATATGAAAACATTCGCATAAGTCAAATAAATAAACAGCGAAACTAAAAAGAAATGTGATGACAAAATGCGAAGATATGACAAACAAATGACGCTACAGTGTATACACAAAAATATACTTAAAGAACTGAATAATAGATAGGGGAGACCTACAAATACAAACAATCGAAATCGAAACTAAAAAAAACACAAAGAAAGAGAGAAAAGAAAAAGAAAAAAAAATATACAAGAAACAAAAATAAAGCACAACTCGTCACAACTAAACAGATATAGCAACGATTGTCGCTAGCAAATTTCACAGTAGGAAATTCGCACAGTCCCTAACGAAAACGCTAACAGTAGAACTCTGTGACGTGGTATCTTCTACTGAAAGACACCGCCCAACCGAGAAAACCCGCTGAATATAAACATATAAATATACAAATACAAATAACATATAACATGTAACAAATAGCAAAAAATGTGAAAGAATTTAGAAGGCTCAGCTAGAACATAAGGGCACAGTTCACAAACAAAACAGGCCACTTAACTTCTATATGTCCCAAACGTCAGCACGGTGCAGAACAGGATGTCGTCAGCATTCTGAGGATAAAGATCCAACGTTGATTAACATCTGCTCCCATAGACAGCCATGACGAGGGAAATGAGCTTCTGACAGGAAACAGCTTCTGAACTTGACCTTCTGAATCTGCAACAGTACCTCTCAGACCGGAACAGTTGTTACGGCACTTGTCCTTCTTCTTAACAGATCAGGAAATCCATTCGCTCGGTACTTGTCCTTCTAGTTGTAGACAAACTTCAATACTGCCGAGCAGCGCCGGGTAGTTTCAAAATATCAACAACTGTCAGTACTGCCGGGTACTTTCAAAATCTTTCATCAAAAGTAGCTTTTCTTGAAGGAAGTGAGTTGAACTGTAATTTTGAAAGCTTGATGATGATGTCTGGGTTTGTTGACCCCCTTGATAGCTGGTATCAGAGTAAACCAACATATGGCCACCAAAATGATAAGGGTGGATTTAGGCTAAATGATAATGGTGCGCCACAATGCCAGGTACGTTAGCTCCGTATAAGATTGACGACCACTTGCCACCCCTATCGACACCTGGTATTAAAGTGCAAGATGTAGGTGTCTTCTCTGATTTTAGGATGTTGCTGTGTATGTGGTAGTAGAACAGTTCACAGAGTATAACACAGGCAACATGATGTGTAGAGTCATAGAAATGGTAACTTCGTTGTATAATTTTTTTTCCATTTATTGCACGCCACAAAACAATCAGGATATTTATATCAACATAGTTCAACGAGTTCAGCATTCAAAATCATAGAGTTCTAGTTCGTGAAGCTGTATAAATAATACATATAAATTCTGCAACAGTGTCAGCTGCAGATCATCACTGTTCATAGACAATAATAAATATTCCCTTTCTGATGCTAGCAGATCAGATGTATACAATCAGTCCGTTTACTGTCTGCACGGGAATAGCATACATGGATTACAGGTCAGCTCGACCTTTATAATGTTTCTAAGTCTAACCATCTGACTTGGACGTGATCTCTGATATAACGAATCCTGGAACACAGACAATAGTCTTGTTGGTCTAGAGCGACCCATATATATATAACTAGTTCAGGTATAAAGATACCGGTGACTTAATCCTAGTCAAAGTACCTCTCCATTTTGAATCACACAGGCGAGCAAAAAAGGCGACAAAATGACGAACCTCTAGATGATAGCATAAAGTTCGATACAAGAGGAATTACCTTATTTCGGAAAATCAACCATGAACATATGCCTCCAGGCAGGCTTGAATAATACTGGGAAATAGTCTAGTTAGCTAACTAACTCACAAAGACAATGTATTTCCCTCAGAAAATCACAAGACGCAGGTCGCGTCTGCTCGCGACTTAGACCATTTCTAAACTCCCCGAGCTGGCCGGAACAACCAACGAAAACCAGGTCGAGACATGCGCAGAACGACAATCTCTGAGTCGCCGTTCACAATAAGACGATTCTAAGAACATTCGAAATAAAAGTCTTACACAGTCGCGCCTTTTATGGTCATGAAAAGAAGCGTTAAGAAAGGTTTCAGGCATCTACAACAGTTGACTGATACTACCAAATAAGGAGATATGGTCACGCTTCGTTCAAGAAATTATAGACCGAACGTGTCTCTATACAAGAGAAGGTAAACTCCTAAAAAATAGCAGTATCAATATTTCGGGTTCTGTCCCTTTGACCGTAAATATATATATAATACACACTTCAGTCAAAAAATGATCATACATACGAAAAATGATCATACAAACGAAAAATAATAATGATCCGTGCGTAACACTAAGTATGGCTAAGGAGATGGGTTTATCTGGCAAAGATTTAGTTGACTGTGGAAAAATGTGTTGAAAAAGACCGTGACAGGGCAGAAAAAGACAAGGAGAGGGCAGAGAAAGCCGCAGAACGCCAGGAGAGACTGATGGCGAGAGAACACAAAAAGGAAGAGAACGAAAAGTAAAGAGCTGTTGAAGAAAAAAAGTCTGAAAAAGGAAGAGCATTCGAGAAGGAACAGGCTGACAGACAAAAGGCCGAAAAGGAGGCCGAAAGAGCGGAAAAGGAACAGGAAAGGGCCCACCAGATCCGACTTAAAGAACTAGAAATTGAAGGAAGAAGAATTGAACCTAGCTCTAGCACTAACTGGTCGGGGAGTTCTCAAGGTAGTAATGGGTGAACCATGTCTCACGTGGTAGTTCCGAGCGCGGCCTCTTGTCAGTTAGATGTCTGCTTAGAGGCTTCTGAGGAAATAGACATTTATCTTGCTAGGTTTGAGTCTCTAGCTGTCACATGGATTAAATAGGAAGAAATACAACATGAAGTTATCTCAGAGCCTGAGAGGACCTGCTTACGATGTCTTCCTCAAAATGGCCCCGGAAGACAACAACAATTATGATTTGTTGAAGAAAGCTTTAGGAGCCGCGGTAGCGCAGTGCTTAGTGCACTGGCGTCCTAGCTCTGTGGTCCATGGTTCAGTCCCCAGTTGAGGTGGGACTTTGTTAGACCGCAAACGGCTCCAGGGTCGACCCAGCCTCATAAATTGGGTACCAGAACAACTCTGGGAAGGTTAAGGCGGCCGGCGTGATGCTGACCACGTCACTCCTAGTGTGGCGATGGTCAAGAAAATATGGGCCTAACTCCGCATTCCCAATATGCCTCAGTGGGCGTGTAACGGGATCCGTAAAGAAAGCTTTGCTTCAACGTTTTCAGCTGAACGCACAAACTTTTCAGTGCAAATTCCGGGAAGCCAAAATGCAAAAAGACGAGTCGTATAAGCAGTTTGCTACACGTCTGGCTATGTATTTGGTGAAGTGGGGATCACTAATGGCCTTCGACGAATCTTACGACGGATTACAAGAGATGATTATCGTGGAACAGTTTAAGGACTCGCTCACCCCAGACATGAGATGGTTTCTGGCGGAGCACGGGGCCGAAACATTCGATCAGGTGGTACTGTTTGCTGATCGGTAGCTAGAGCGCCCAGTTGGAAGTGAATCCGTCTAAAAGGCGCCCACACGATAGTCAGCCCAAACGAGAGGAGCGCTCCTTCACTGACTCCAAGAGTACAATCAAATCCTAACACAACACGACACAACAGCAACAACAGGATCACTATAGGCAGAAACAGAGCAATTCAGCCCAGGGAACTGGAAGACGATATTGTAGATCGTGCAAAACTGATACACATATTACATCGGATTGTAAGAGGCCGAAAACAGGCCCTTATAATGTCGTATGCCTGATCGGGGGGGGGGGGGGGGGGACCGATATGGAACCATGACCCCCAGGCATATGAACAAAATCACAGCCACCCTTCTATTACTGAGCAAGTAACCGTTGGTAACCACACTGTTGCGTGCTTATTTTTGCTTGTAGCTTTTGCACGCTTGTTTTATAAGTATCCAATATTCATTCAGAGTTAATGTCCTGGGTTCTTTCTTTACGTGCCTGGCAAACAAGTATTAGTTTACTTTTGTGCACACCTCTCTTTCTCCAAAGAAAGTAATAACTGAGTGAAGGTTTATAACTTTAATAAACATGAAATGGAAAAAAAAAAAAAACAAATAGTAATGCGTCTTACAAGGAGAAAGGACAGGAAAAACCTACGTTGCGGCCACAAGGCCTTCGTCAGGGACAGACAAACAAGACTGGAGGGAAAGAAAGAAAATGAGAATTAAGTAGAGAACATGAAACTATAAAAATAAGAGAAAAATAACTCCCTTGTGTCCAGTCACATGTCCAGTCACAGAAGCAAGATGGCTGCCACTAAACCGGAAAACGGAAGTCGAAAGTACATTAAAAACAAAAAAATAAGAAACAATGAAAATAAGGACCGGAAAAGAGTGTAACAGGGTAGACCATTAAGTAGCTACAACTGTTAGCCTTATAGTAAAGTATTTTATGAATGACTAGTTAGATAAATAAACCACTAGTCAAGAATCAATGACATCATCAGTCATGACACACATGAACCCATGATGTCATCAAACCTTGTGTGGACTCCATACAAGTCAGACCGGAAAACATTTAGATTAGAGAGAACTTTAAACAATGGTTGGTCATCATCACATAGAAACAATAATTTTATACTAGAGGATTCGTAGATGGTTAGGTTAAAGATTATTTCAACAGTCCACTAGCCCCCAAGACCAATCATTAGAAGGTTTCCGGTCTTAACTCCAATGAGAAATATTTCCTCTGGCAAGCCATAGCACCAGACAAGTATAAAGACTGATGCATCTTAGTAACCAGAGAGAGCTTGCGACAGTAACTCAATGCTAGTGTCAAACCGAAGGTGTTATCTTTACCCTTTTGAGATGTGAAGACGTGTTTTTACCTCCTGCTGTAACTTCTCAGGTTTGTGGTGTTAGCCTTAGCTGTTAGCTTAGGCTAGCCTTGTGACTTTGTTTAATCCAATTTGGTTTTAGTACCAAGAAAGATAGAAATAAGAATGTCCGCACCTATCGTGCCCGTGATTTTAATTGATCTGAACGAAGACTTAGAAGGAGGCATGCTACATAGACTAGGGACACTGGTAATTACGATCTCAGGGCCGCAGGCCAACAAGGCATCGTATTCTTTAATAGCCAGCATATTAGCTGGACCAGCCGGCGTCGGCCTGAGTGGCATCGCCACATTGTACCGCTTCGCGGGCCCTTATAAGTGGTATGCCACGTTAACAGCAGCAGCTCCGCTGAAGCACTACAAGGGCCTGCACGGAAAAAGATTGGAGTGGACCAACCCTCAGATGAGCATTCAGATTGAGCATCATTGTAGTGGTGTTGATGGTATTGTATGATGGTGATATTACTAAATGTAATTGTATGAGGCCAGCTGTGAAGGCTCCTGAGATAAAATGTAGTTGAGAATTGTCAGAAGGCCTTTCTTGCTACCACTACGACCTCACACTTAATTATTTTTTTATGAATGTGGCTACGTAAAGTGTCTAGGGTTATGATATGTAGTGTGGTGTAATAGGTTGTAGATATACCCACAGATATTTAACAAGACTAATAATATTAATAAATATTACAACACACTGAACTAACTCAATAGTGTAAAATTTTTTGATAGAATTATATTACATTTATTTTGTTCTGTATCAATTTTTTAGGTTGACCAGAACTTAAAAGGATTTAGAAATTATGAAAGAAATGCATGGAATATTATATCATAAATGCAATAGTGTACATATATATGTACTATACTAGTTAGTTTTATTAAAATGTTCTAGTAGTCATCTACTTGGGAGGATAGTTACTGTTTGTGCTGTTGGGGTGGCCTCATCACACCTGTCTATATTGACTACACAGTGTCCAGAAAATGGTGGGAATTTTTATGAGGGTATTAGTAACTAAACGTGGTTGGTGAATGTCCAGCAGACCAGAGGCTCACTCATCTTTTAATTGTAGCTCTGGTGCTGAAATCTGATGGTCCCACCTCTCTGTGCTGGCGGGCAATAATGGTGGTCTCTGTCACAAATACTGCACAGATACACTCGAGTAAAGTCACCAACTGAATAGTCACTGCTTTGTTGACAACAGAAACTCGCAGCTCAGATTATGAATAAATAACACAGAATTGCTAGCAAAACTCAGCTGAGCTGCTGGCTATAGTATGGCGTCCCTAACTTTATTACACTTTCTTTCATATGGAAATCACCACACTTTAAAATCTGTGTCTATCACTGAACAACTATTGAAGAATGGCCCCACTTTCGCGTCTGAGCGCTAATGATATGATTGTCTGTGGCCAATCACTGCCCAGGTTTATTTTAAATTTCAAATTTCCTACCATAAAGTCATTTCAGTCATGCTTCAGTCAAGTATGGATGGTTATCTGTTAGTCTGTCCGTCTCTACTTGTGTTTCTACAAAATGTACTCGATTTTTGACCCAACCTTTCTCTCCCCTCCTTTTTAATTTTTGTAATATTCCTAACATCTGCGTTTAGCCGCTGAATTCAAATCAAGGGCTTGGTATCGCAAAAGCGTCCATTCCGTACCTCGTGTCAATTTGGGGGACGTGAATTTTTACTTTCCTCCATCCCCCCCCAATTGCGTCTCCTTAGCCGTGCCAGTCTCACGCAATCTTTCCAGTCATATTTTTTCCTTTTTATCCGCCGTTCCCCTCCTGTCTAGCAAGTCAATTTTTATGGAGGATGATGACCCGCGGTCTAGGCGATCATGTACTATTCGCAGCCTACGCATTATGTTTTTATCCTTAAATGTTATCTTTGGAGATATTTTACCGTTGTATCTCTGTCAATTTCACTACAATCATGACAAAGAAAGATCCAAAGGCGTGCTACATTGGATGCCGCGCACGATGAAACCCGAGGCAGTAAAAAGAATAGCGGCGGAAGTGTCGGGAGATAAAGACGTAGAAGTGTACAGGATCAAAAATGCCCACGACATGTGGAATTTCCAATACCAACCATCCGAACATAGGATACCACACTTTGTGCTCTTGAAAGCAGCCGAGGACAAAGTACTAAGAATATGGGTGTCCTTGCCCGGAAGAAGAATACAGTGTGCGGTGTGTGGGCAGGATGACCACTGGGTCAGCCAGTGCCCTAGGAAGCGGGCGCCACCCCACCAGGTCAAGAAAATGAGGGAGGAAGAGACAGCTGTCGAAAAAACACCGGCAAGGCAGAGCGGGGCAGATGAGCTCCCTACCCCGAATGGCCCAGATGCCAGTGAGAGTGATGGATATACAAAAGTTATAAATAACAAGAAGGAAAAAAAAGAAATCAATAGAAAAAGATTCCTGCTCCAGGCAACAGAGCCTGTGAGGTCAAAAGAAGTAAAACGTAGTGACAGCAAGTCGCCGAGCAAGCGCTCCCCTAGCCGAAGAGACTTGCCACCATCACCCAGGGCGCCTACGCCAGAGCCCTCCCCGAGAGAGAACTTGTCGACACCTGTCGCCGACGAGCATGTGATGTCAGCACCTAACAGCAGAAGATCATCACCAACAAGACATGAGGTTCTAGAGGCGCCGACGCCGTTCAATACGCAAGCCCCCTCCTGTTGGGCGGCAACTACAGAAGAGGACGACATGGAGGCCATGTTGTCTCAAGCAGATATCTTCATAGATGGGCAAGCCTTTTGAACATGTGAGTGAATGAGTTTACTACTAGAAGTTCTTTCCCCGTGCACTGAGGCCCAGTGCAAACAGACCTGTCCAGTTCCCAAGTATAGGAAAGCCTTGGTTGCACCTACAACAAGAACAGACAGTGAGCTGCCGGTGTCCGGAGAAATGAACTTGTTTCCTTTATTTCATAGTGATGTAATTTTAAAAGTAAAACGTGTAAACACCTATAGTTTAGAGAGTGTGTATTATTATTATTATTTAAGAGTTGTGTTTAATGTAGGTAGTTCTTTGATGTTTTTGCTTTTATACACAAACACACACTGCACGCACCCTTAAATGCGCACAGTTGTAATTAAGCAGTCAACTCTCCCCCCTACTGGGGTGGGAGTGCTAGGCGGCGCGGTTACATCTGCGCTTAGCCATAATTATCAGTTCAGAACGGATAGCCAACCCTTAGTCACTGTTCCGTCAAGCAGTCATGTAATTAGGTCAACCGGTCAGCCCTTATGCACCGCCTCGTCAAGCAATGTAAACATGAACGTGTCGAGTGGCCTAGTTATGACAGAAAGCGGTCAGCCTACAGTCACCGCTATGCGGTGTAAGCCATGTGTAACAAGTGACCAGTCTATCACTTTGCCTGTTACATTCATTACACCACAGAATAAGCCATCAACTAGCACTTTGTTGAGAAATTCACCTGTGGCAGGTAGCCAGCCTCAGACCACTACCTTGCCTTGTAATTCAAGGAAGGCGTACGGTCTGCACTCAGTCCCCGTTCCGTCAGATAGTTTAGATATGGCAAGCGACCACTCTGCCATTTTGCCAGATAGACAGTTTACAACGGGTGGCCAACCTCTGCTTACCACTCCGTCATGTAGTCTAGTGATAATATCTCTCAATATCAATGGTTTGAGAAATAAGCTAGACCATGTAATTAAACTGATTAAAAAAGATAAACCCGATTTTTTGCTTTTACAGCAAACCGGTGTCACCACAAGCTATCACGCAGGTCAAATAACAACTAGGTTAGGACTGAAGCATGGTTGGTTCGCCCGAGGCACCTGCCATACTGGTGTTGCCATCCGTCAAATTAATGAAGATTTGGATGCAGTGCATCATAGAACTGACAATGATGGTAGAACCGTCATAATTCAAATACAAAAAAACATAACATACAAAACACACACACGCTCATCAACATATACGCACTAGCGACAAGAGACGAACGACCTAATTTCTATGACAAATTACATGACACTCTAACAAAACATTACAAAGAGACTAGGAAAATTTTGGGCGGAGACTTTAATTGTGTCCTGTCTGACCTACATTTGTCTAGGAGCTCCGTGGGGGGAGCACAGGCACGAGAAAAGTCTTCGCTCGTAAGACAAATACATGCTATGCTAGACGAACACGACCTCTCGGACGTATACAGAAAAATAGAGCCTCACAAACAAACCTTTACATATTACGACAAAACGAACCCATATTTGAGACAGGCATCAAGACTGGACAGAATATATGCATCTAGTACCTACAATATACACAAAACATACCATATAGGAAGTACTTTTAAATTTACAGACCACAAAGCAGTTTACACATCCTTAAGTACGGGACACACGCACAAACAAGAGATCCCCACACTGGAAATTTAACAACAATCTACTCAAAAATACTTATTACACAGAACAAATAACACAATTAATACGAGGTTACACACAAGACATTCCCAATAATAACATTGCACAATATTGGGACATGTTAAAAAATACAATAAGAGATAGGACACAGATTTTGGCTACACTTATACATAGGAAATTTAAAAAAGAAGAGGGGATTTTAGAAGAAGCAATTAGTTTAACCAAAAGTTTAGACAACACGAACCCTCACATCCAAACCTTAGAACAACAGTTAGATCAATATAGGCAGTATACCTACCAGGGAGCATTACTTAGGACAAAATTACACACTATAACGCAAGAAATCCCTAGTAGGCAATATTTAGCAATTGAACAGAATGTACAACGCAATAGACAGATTCACGAAATAACAGATATGAACGGACAACAACAAACAGACAACACCAACATTAGTCGCGCTTTCTTCCAATACTACAAAAAACTATATACTAAGGAAGAAACCGACGCAAATATACAAGACAAATTTCTACAATACACAAAACGTTTAAGTGATGAGGAAAGTGCGAAGCTAGACCAACCTTTAACTTTAGACAATTTACAAGAGGCCCTTAGTACCTTTCAAAAAGATAAATCCCCCGGGCCAGATGGGTTAACTGCGGAATTTTACAAGGCTTTCTTCCCCTGTTTAGGCCCCATCCTAATTAAAACATTTGAAGAAGCATTTCAAAAAAGGGAACTCCCGGAAAGTTTAAATCAGTCATATATTACCCTAATCCCCAAGGATAGTAATGATAAAAAGTCAATTAAGAATTTTAGACCCATCTCTCTTTTAAATACTGATTACAAAATTCTAGCTAAAGCACTTACTCTGAAGCTTAAATCACACATGCACAAAGTAATACATGGAGATCAACAGTGTAGCGTACATGGTAGGAACATTTGTAGACACACACATTTCATTAGAGACCTGATTACATACACACATGATAGGCAGTGCCAGAGTGCCATATTATCTTTAGACCAGGAAAAGGCATTTGATAGAGTATCACATGCCTTCCTACATAAAAGTCTTAAAGCTAATAATATAGGGAAATACTTTAGATCATGGATAAAAATCCTATATAAAAAACCTGAAAGTAAAATATTGATTAATCATAGTTTAACAAAAACATTCAAATTAACGAGAAGTGTTAGGCAAGGGTGCCCTCTGTCGCCCTTGTTATATGTAATAACATTAGAACCTGTTTTGGAAAGAATAAGACAAGATACAAATATCACGGGAACTTTCGTCCCCGGTGCAGGGGAAAGGAAATTGTTGGCCTACGCCGATGATACGATATTCTTTCCAACAACAAAGGATTCTATAAAAAATATCTTAGAGGTTTTCACAGAGTTTGGATACGCTAGCGAATCCAAACTAAATATTCAAAAATCTAGCATAATGGGAATAGGTAGATGGGGCAATAGATCAGATTTCCCTTTTCAATTAACGGCAGTGAATAAAATTAAAATTTATGGAATTAACTTCTCTTTTAATCCTCAAGACCCCAATAAAGAAACATGGACAAAAGTGATAGAGAAAATCCAAAATATGCTAGAAATTTACAAATATAAAACGGCTACCATTTTCGGAAGAAGTATTATAGTTAATTGTTTTATTATGCCAAAAATAATTTATACAGCAAATATACAAATAGTACCTAAAAAGATTATAACGGAAATAAATAAACTAATTAGGGCCTTTATTTTTAGGAATACCTGGCACAGTATCAAACACGTAACGCTAATGCAACCTAAAAATAAAGGGGGGATAGCCTTACAGGATATTGACACCAAAATTAAAGCGTTAAGAATTAAATACATAGGGGAAGTTATAAAGAGCCCGGGTCTATACCCACTGGCACACTATTATATTGGGTTAAGACTATCAAGTTTTTGTAAATTAAATAATAATCAACCCCATTTTTTTTGGGACACCACCTCCCTTTTATGCAATATGTCTGAAAAATTTAGAAGGGAACAAACATTTAATAAAACAAGACACCAAACTTATATATAAACTTCTAGTCGCAACACAAGAAACACCTCTGAGCACACGAAGGGGGTACAACCTTTTCATAACTGATTACACACAGAGTTTTACAAACATTCATGCAATAGACATCAAACCACAAGCAAAAGAAGTCACTTTCAGACTACTACACAGTTTAACACCAATAAAGGCAAACAGATTAGCACCAAAATGTAAATTGTGTAGTGACAACATCATAGAGACAGAAGACCACTTGTTTTACACATGTAAAACAGTGGTACCTACATTAAACAAATTAAGGAAATTAATAGCTCCAAACTCACAACAAACACCTAATTTATATAGAGCAGTCATGCTTAACACGTTACCACATATGACGAGACGAACAGAACTTAAGTTACTGACTTTGTTAGCTGACTTTAGATATCTTGTATGGACATGTAGGAACAGAGCTGTATACGACAATAGACATTATGACAGTAAAATATTTACGGAAATATACGAACGCATGACGCAAAACATAACAGAACAAATCTAAAACTCCTTAGTATGTTATACACCGTGGTTTAAATATGGTATTGTTTAAATAGATACAAAGCAAGTAGCTTTGAATATAAATACTTCATACCTTGTAAAACATGTCTTCACCAACCATCTCATGTTAGGTTGTCATTATCATTTAAGTCGTTGTACCATTAATCATCTAACTCTCACCACATTTGTTATCACCCGTATCTTTGAATTTGTAACAATTTCACATCTTGCCCTTTGTTTTTAGTTTTTATATAATGCAATAATATAATTTGTGCCGGGTTTATTAACTTTACATTTTTGGGACTTTGCATATTGTTCCTTTTTTTGGTTTTGTAATATTTAGGGTTATCTTATTTAAAGTAACTTTGTTTAAATAATATTGTTAGGTTGTTTTTGCATTAATGAGCTTATCTTATAATATTTTGATTTGTACTCGGTTTATTAGTTTAAAAATTTTATCTTTTGTATTGGTTTTTAATTGATGTAAATGTTATCAAATGTTGTAAAAATATTGACCTGAATAAAGGTTTAAAAAAAAAAAAAAAGTTCTTTAGTTTAGGTTTGGAGCAACCTGGCGCTACATCTACTATTGAACGAAAAAGCCCTTGACTCCTACGGTTTGGATAATAATATCCGTCTAGAGATCTCCTACCGACCAGGAAAGTTAGTGAACCAGCACTAACCCCTGCCACGATTAGGTTTGTGGTTCATTCCACATGAAGTAAGTTCGATCTAGTTTTAATTGAAGTCTCGAATCGTGTTTTATTTCGCTAGGATTTCCACAGATGTCACAAAACGACTAGAGTATTGAGGAGCCGTAAGCCTTTCGCCTTGGAGGCTAAAGCTGGCAGTTTTACTTTCCCCCACCAGAAATTCTTCTCGAACTGCCACATTTTCCTCATGTTGAAACGAAACGAAATAAAGGATATCTTTTTATATCTACTGGACTTTTCAAGTAACCTGCACTATTGAAGTTTCCTTTGACTGTTCGAGTTACTGATTATATATAATCCTTCAAGATCAATATTAAAACCGTAAAGGCCCTTACGAGTTTTCTTAATTACCTGGGTTGTTCCTCTCTTCTGGAAGCAACACCTCTGGTGAATAACCAGTCTTCCCCAGAAGAACCCCTACAAAGAAAGTCTTGGGATTATTTCCCTTATCTCAAGTGAAATACAGATTTACATCCCTTTCCACAAAATCCACTATCACGATCTACACTGTCACACGAGCCTTGACTTTTGGTGCCGTTCCCGTCTACTCTTCCGGTCACAAGAGTGAGGAGAAAAAAAAATAATTAAAAAAAAAAAAATTAATAATAATATATATGTAAAGTGAGGGAAAAGCGATTTATAGGGAAAAAATAAATAAATAAAATAAATAGATATAAATAAAAAATAATAAAAATAAATAAATAAATAAATAAATAAAATAAAAATAAAATATAAAAAAAAAGAAAAAGAAAAAAATATATATATATAAAATAAATTTTTTTTTTTAAATATGCTTCCCAAAATTCACAAACCCTCTAACCCTTGGAGACCCATTGTCTCTGCATGTGCCTGCCCTACTGAACATATATCAGACTTCCTCGATGGCATCTTCCAGCCTATTGTAGAGCAGCTTCCTTTCTCTTAAAGGACACAAACCATGCTCTTACTACTTTTTCCTCTATCCAGCTTTCCCCAGACTGTATCTACCGTTTATTTCTGTTAGATGTTTGCTCGCTTTACACTTCCATTCCTAACTCTGATAGTCTCCGCGCTCTCCGGTTTTTCCTGGACCAGCGCACGCACCCCTCTATAGCTACAGTAACTCTCCTGCGCCTTGCAGAACTTGTCCTTCGACTCAATTCCTTTGAGTTCAATGGACAGTTCTTTGACCAAATTAGTGGAGTCGCCATGGGCACCAAGATGGGTCCCAGTTATGCCTGCCTCTTCATGGGCTACCTGGAGTATCAGGTGTGGCAGCAGTATCCTGGACCTTTTCCATTGATGTATCTTAGATACATAGATGATGGCATAGGTCTCACTGATATGCCAGAGGTTGACCTATCTAGGTTCATTAACTTCATTAACAACTTCCACCCTGCGATCCAATTCACCTCTCACATCTCCACTGTCTCTGTTAATTTCCTCGACATCGTTGTCACCATCACTCCCCCCACCTCACCACTTCGGTGTACTACAAACCCACCGATGCACACAGTTACCTCCTTTATACTTCCTCTCATCCTCCGGCTTGTCGTGACTCCTTGCCTTTCTCACAACTTCTCCGTCTCCGTCGGTTATGCCAAGATGATGACAACTTTCTATGCCGAGCACAAGAAAAGTTGGACTTCTTTCGTAACAGACAGTATCCAGAGGATGTTCTTACCTCTGCCTTAGAGCGTGTTCTCCCTATCTCACGTCTAGAGGCCCTCAAACCCCGCCATAACACCTCCTCTGATAGAGTCAAGTTAATAATGACCTATCACCCTCACAACACTGCTGTCAAAAGGATCCTGTATCCTCACCTTTCTCTCCTCCAAGCTGACCCAAAGGCGCGGGAAGTGTTTAGTGAGCCACCCTTGTTGGCATATAGACGGGATAAAAATTTGAGGGACCTCCTAGTCCACAGCCGTTTGAAAACCGTCAACGATGGCCACTTTGGGACCAAGCCATGTAACCGAACACGATGTAAGACATGTCAGTATGTTATCGAAACACGTTCAGTCTCGTTCCCTAACGCCAAGTTCACCATCACACATGGCTTCACATGTGAGTCACGCAACGTCATCTATGCTATTATATGCAAACGTTGCACCATTACTTACATCGGCCAAACGGGCACACGACTGGGCGACCGATTCTGCAGACACCTCTACGACATCTCTCAGTTTAAATCCACACCTGTGGCCATCCACTTCAATGGCCCTGACCATCACGATGCCACTGACATCCAGGTGACAGCTATCAGATCCTGTTCCTCGGACGCTAACAGTTGGTTTCGCCAGGAACAACGCCTTACCCATCTTATGGGTTGCCTTAAACCACACGGCTTGAATACCCAACATTCTTTTGTCTGAGACGCCTTTCTCTATCTAGTCCCTATTGTATTATGACTGTCTACTTTGATGTGATCACCCCCTGTTTTTTTTTTTTTTTTTTTTTTTAAATTTTTTTTTATTTTATATATATATATATATATATATATATATATATATATATATATATATATATATATATATATATATATATATATATATATATATATATATATATATATATATATATATATATATATATATATTTTTCTTTTTCTTTTTTATTTTCTTTTCTTTTATTTTATTTTATTTTTTATTTTTATTTTTTTTATTTATTTATTATTTTTTATTTATATCTATTTTTTTTCTATAAATCGCTTTTCCCTCACTTTATATATATATATATTATTATTAATTATTATTATTATTATTTTTTTTATTTTTTTTCCCCTCACTCTTTTCCGGTCCTTATTTTCATTGTTTCTTATTGTTTTGTTTTTAATGTACTTTCGACTTCTGTTTTCCGGTTTAGTGGCAGCCATCTTGCTTCTGTGACTGGACATGTGACTGGACACAAGGGAGTTATTTTTCTCTTATTTTTATAGTTTCATGTTCTCTACTTAATTCTCATTTTCTTTCTTTCCCTCCTGTCTTGTTTGTCTGTCCCTAACGAAGGCCTTGTGGCCGCAACGTAGGTTTTTCCTGTCCTTTCTCCTTGTAAGACGCATTACTATTTGTTTTTTGTTTTTTTCCATTCCACTATTTTACCCCCGTCTTACGGCAGTTCTCCTCATATACTTATAATAAACATGAAGAGCTTCATAATAGACCCATTGATGTGGTCAGGCAATTAAAGCACAATCAAGATTAATAATAATAATCATAGTCACTCATGTGTGTGAAACAATCACACACACCCAGATACACATCTCAACAGCCAAAACGGCTAGTCACTGAATGTCCCCTTGTTCTCCACTCCCTTAGCTGCTAAACTCTCTCTCTCTCTCTTTCTTTTTGCACACGCCTCGTTAGCAATCCTTTCCCTGCCAGTCTCTTCACGTGACATAGAGTGGCTATTGGGCTGGGGTAGCGAAGCGGCGTTCTGGGCATTCAAACTACTGCATTTTCTAACTCCCAACACACACCATGCGGTGCTTGTATGATTCGGGTTTAGAATACTCGGCTCTAGTTTCCCCATCTTTGGTGAAGGCCCTTCAGTACACTGGTGAAACTGTAGAAATACTGGGGCCCCGGAAGAGTATAAAGCCCATGCTTCTTCTGGTGGCGGAAATTGATGTTTCAACCCGATATGTACGGGGCAAAATCAGTGCTGCAGTAGTAAACGATTTAGTCTACCCTCTCATTTTAGGGAGGAAATATGTCTTCCTTGGGGATTCTTCGCAGAAACAAAGGTCGACACAAGAGAGAGAGAACAATGGACATGCCCAGGCACCCCTGAGCTCTTATCTCTAATCAGTCCGAATATTTCGGAGCTGAAGCAAGCAAAAGGGCCGATAAAACCTTAAGGCCTTGCTTTTCAAAGTTGTTTGGTAATTACTCCCATACCCCTTATGGAGCATTTTACAGGGATGAAGGTTTGGGTTATAGACGGGTGGGAGACAAGAGACAATTAGTTGTCCAACTCCCCTATCGCACCCGCCTAATGCAGGAAATGCATTCCACCCTGTCGCATTCTCTTAGAGGTTCGTATGCCCTAGGAAAACAGGTCTTATCGAACTACTTCTGCCGAGAAGGATGAAACTACCACGAAAGAGTTTGAGCAGAGTATCCAACCCCCAACATTGGATAACTCGTACCTCAACTCGACATTTCTGTGTAGTAAACAGAGTTACGACAAGCGCAGAAGGACGACATTACTATAGCGCCATACTTTTAACAGAATCGGATAAAATCAACCCATACATCAGCTGGAACTTTCCACAAAGAAGATGGGATTATTTATCGACGGATGAAACGGGGCAAACAGCTTTTGGTGCCTCTCCCCTTGGGACCCTTCGTTATGACAGCGGCTCATATATCCTCATCGGAAGAACATGTTCCCGTGGGAACCACTGTGAGTAACCTTAAAGATGTTTACTTTTGGTCCAAACGACGGGAAGAGGTGCGCCAGTTTGTTCACAACTGTACACATTGGCAAGCGAGCAATTCAAACACTTGCCAATGGTATAATGAGGAGAAAAACACTGTCATCCAGAACAGGATTAGAAGAAGGCACGAACCATGTAAAAGCGCACGCCCTCACTTGGATATTTGATAAAATTTCTTAGGTGGCAGGGTATCTGTGACGAAATCAGTCGTACTCTTTTAATAACTCTCATCCACTCCAGCAGTATCAATTAATTTCTTCATTTTCTCACTCATCGTCCTATTATTTGGCATATTTATTGCCCTTACATTCTTTTTGCTGGGACCGCTCCCAGACATCTTTACGTTTCACCATGTGAACTGTAACAATACCAGGGTAATTAGACCGGTCAGCGGTAATACGGTTATCACGTAAGTCAGTCTAACCAACCTTTGATAAAGACGATCCTTGTATGCGCAAGCTGGTCACGCACGATCTATTCAAAAGAAGCTAATGTTGTAAGTCTGGGAAAGCTGTCCCAGATGGGCGAAGACACCGGTGATAATGAGATAATCGTTTTCACGGGACCATCCCTGTGTAATCGTTACAGATAACCTGTTTGGGGAGACAATATTGGAAGGTAGCATCTGGACATCAAGTAAGTTTACAGATTTGTTTGTGAGTTGGCGGAAGTATTACAGCATTATTAGAAGAGGTCATGCGATGGAATTTTAAAATTGAATATTTTAAAACACGTGGGGGAGATTATGAATTTAAACACCCCTACCCATATAGTGCGAAAGAGCTAACCATTGGTTTGATTTGAGAGCGGAATATACATTGACTTTCATTGGAAAATTTGTCGGAAGTACAATATGGGATTTGAACTGAGAAATGGGAATATAATACAGTGAAATAGTAGTCACAAATTAGACTGCATCGCCACGTCAAGCCAGCAATTCACCAAAGCTAGAGAAAGAAGGTTCGGAATTAGGATTCCAAAATTATAAGTGACAAATCGGAAGTAGGTGGGCAACATTACAATCTTAAAGTAAACCCGCATATTTAAATAAAAGACTGGAAACTTAAGGGACCAGAACCGTATTTGGGCAACTCTGAAACTTAAAAGTAAACCTGCATTTAAATACGAAGTCTGGGGACTTAAGGAATCATATCACCCGTCATACAGGAGGCTGGCATCCTCAACATATGAAAATAATTTATTCATGAACCACTACAGCAAGCGCTGGCGATTGTTTCTTGCTAGTCGTACGGACAACCGACAGCAGAGGTGACCCAAGACTGACTGGAGCAGTGATTTCCCAGACCAAGTGATTCGCAGAACACCCGCCATAAGATGATTACTATAATTTCCCAGACCAAGTGATTCGAAGCATCTAATAAAGTGCTGTGTCCATTCTAAACTGTGCGAGGAGATTGTGTACCCAAAAGTTACTTTGGGGTAAGTGTAAACATTTATTTTACAAATGTTAATATGAAATGTTTTTCTTGCTAATTGGTTATATATAAGGCTGGCATCCTCAACATATGAAAATAGTTTATTCATGAACCGCTACAGCAAGCTGTTGCGATTGTTTCTTGCTAGTCGTACAGAAAACCGACAGCAGAGGTGACCCCAGACTCTGACTGGAGCAGTGATGAGTGATGATTTAATCACATGTGCATCAAGTGTATAGTATCATTTTGTGAAATATATGTACCATGCTAATTTTAATTCAGGCAAATCATTGATTTTGCGCTGTCCAAGCACATATTTTCCCAGTTTAATACCCAGAATAATAAGATTGGTGATTTTTAATCATCTTCCCTGAGCTGCGCTGTGTATACTCAAGAATAATTATTCAGAGAGATTAAAATTGGTTGGTGAACAGCGAGACAACGCGCCTGTTAATTTGCAGCCCACAAATGTACTTAGCTGAGGCATTTGTTTTTAGTTTGTTTAAAAGATCGTGGTATTAAGCTTTCAGACGGTTTGAGAAACGAAGCTATCAGACCGCTCGTAGAACAAAGCTGTCAGACTGTGAAGTGTCATCATCACAAAAGAATTGACCAATTCCAAAGCTGCAGGACTCACTTATACCAGTTAAGTGCTTGTAAAAGGCACCAGCAAACGGACATCAAAGTTGATTTTTAAATTTAAATCCTCAAACCACGTCTCAATGACGAGAAATTTTATTTAACTCTAAAAGTCACCATCATGTCATCTTTATTTTAACTTGTTAAAACTAATTGATTATTAAATGAGTTGCATGTTATTTTTAACAAACAATCATAATTGATTCAGTTATTTTAAGTGTGAAAGCATACGTATGAGCAAGACATTAAGATATATATATATATATATATATAGATATATATATATATATATATATATATATATATATATATATATATATATACATATATACATATATACATATATACATATATATATTCGTTTATATATATATATATATATATATATATATATATATATATATATATATATATATATATATATATATATATATATATATATATATATATATATATATATATATATATATATATATATACATCTAGAAATATATTCACATCTATAGAGCTAATTCTTGTAAAAAGGAATTTCGCTGGATTTACACCAGCTGGGGGCTTGAACGGGCTAAATCATTGCTTTATTCTTCACAAAAGGCGACGGACCGAAATAAGTTAACAATTGCCCTGCCAGAGCAGCATTGTTCTTGACTTCGGAAATATCTTGTGAACCGTCCCTTGAGACAGAATCGTCTTTACCCTTCTATCAACAACTCTGCCAAGAGTAATCTTGTGCGAAGGTAGACACCTTTGACGACCCATTTCTGGTGAAATTACAGTGATGCAACGTTAAAATTCCTCCATTTATAAAGATAATAGGTAAAATAACATGTAGGGATAAAAGTATAGGTAAGATACGTTGATACATTCTCGCCCATTCCCGCGTTTTCTAGCGCCATTGAAACTAACTAGTTATAACATGCAGACTAAACGACCTATCCTTTTAGACGGGGTGGAAACGGAGATAAAAGAAAATAATGCGACGGTCTGAACACGTGTTTGAATCTAAAGTCTAGAAGACGCAATTTGTAGTTTTTTAAAGAAAAAATTACGCCACTAGTTGACACAATGTAAGGAAATGGACAAAAACGACCTTAGCTCTTGTCAGAAACAGTCGTATCTTGGACGTTTTACGGTAATTAGTCGTTTTAGTTTGAATATAGCGGCAAAACGCCGTGAACGAAGGTGCAAAAAACAAATTTCAAAACTAACCTTGGAAAAGTAGGTTTTTCCTTAATAATAAGTTTAGGAGAATAAAAAATAACTAGTTTGATAGCCCATCTTTACCAGAGAAATAATATACTTTTAATTACGAAGACGGACAGATAACACGGAAGATATTAACGAAAGACTGTATTGTTCAATACAGACTAGCCAACAGTTATTTGTGCATACTTCTCACAAAAATCACTTTTGACGCGTCCTTGAGCCTAACGCATAAAAACAAACTGCAGGTGGACAAGGGGCAAAAAAGGGAGGGTAGAAGCTAAAAATAACTTTGTTTCGAAATCGTATAAGTAAGTGGGGGAAAATTTGTGTAGTGTTTTGTAGTTTCGTCTAGAAACAAGTGTAATTTTGGGAAAAACCAAGTTCGTACGGACAGACCGACAGAAAAATACTACACACTAGACTGAGACTGGACTGAAATTGGACATTGTAGTTTAAATATTTGAATGTTAGAGGGGAAGTCCGCTGATTGGACAGAAGCTTTTATATTGTAGAAAAAACAGTAGAAGCAATTGCCATTTTGTATAAGACTGTCCAGATGCACAGTTCGTTAATGCTAGAAGAGGGATTTCCAGGAGATATTATATATTATCAGTGGGACGCCATAATCTAGCCAGCAGCTCAGCTGAGTTTTGCTAGTACAACGTAACTGTGTTTTCAATTTTGAATTCTGGTAAGGAGAAAAATTCATTAACCCTTTTATTTAATATTTAATATTTTGAGTGATTGATACTGCCATGTCATGAAAACTGATTACGACAAGTGAGTGCTTATTCTAGGTCCCCAGCGACAGTTCAGGGCCTAGAGGCAAACAAATAATATAGGACAACATACCCAAGACTATATAACACAGATCTATATTTGAGATCAGTGGGAACATATCACCCACCTTATTGGATGGAAGAGGAGACTAATGAACATATTTCGGATGCAATGCAGTCATGGGAAACTGGTACTATTTGATACCACCTGGGTGAGATGTGTTGAGTTGGTCAGAGAGATCTGACCCGATCTTTGTAAATTTTGCTTTGCTTTGTTGTGTGTAAAAAAATGGTGCAGTAGGCAGTGTGTTGACACATGGCACAAATTTTGGTTTCAGAGTTTCTGGTCTGGCACTACGCTAGTGCCAGATGCTTGAAGAGGTCCAAGAGTGGATGCCTAAGAAGCCTACCATTTTACTCCAGCACTTGTGAGGAGTGGGCCACTTGAATTCGTTACTGCATCGTCACAGGCCAGATAAGTTGAGAACCTGGCCTGCTGTAGATTTATCAAACTTTTCCACAAATAAATAAATAAACCAATTCCTGGTGTAGAAAAACTATACCTCAGTTCAATATTTCAAAGACAATGAACATTGTAAACAGAGATCGGGTATGATGACACCACCCCGACTAAACATCCAGTGCTAGTTTTCCAAGGACACTGTAGTTAGTGTTAATATTGACCAATGTAAACATACATATATGTACAAAATTTTCATTTGATTATGCAATATATATATGCACTTTCATTGATAAATACATATTGTTTCATACGTCCTGACCATAAGAAAATTTGGTTCAGGACTAAATAAATTCAAAAAAATTATACAATTTAACTTCTAAAGCCAGTGTTAGTTGATTTGATCATCGAGCTTATTATTATTATTAGAAGTAGTATTTACATGTGTGTGTCAGTGTATTTAAATTACCTACACATCACATTTCATTACCCTAGACATTAAACGTAGCTAACATACATAATAGCAGAATAAGTCTGTTTGAGGTCATAAGTGGTAGCAGAAAGGCATTCTGTAACTCACATAAACTTTTATCATCAGGAGCCTTCACAGCTGACCTCATCCAGTACACTAGGTAACATAGCAACCACACAATAACATCAAAAACCACTACACCATTTTCGGTACTCTTGAGTTTTGGCCACTGGTGGACCACTACTGCAAAGCAGGGGAGGCAATCTGTGACATCAGGAAGTCATTGTCTTATGACTGCAGCGAATTTTTAAGTGTTTACCTTACCCACTTATATAAATATTAATGTGTGTGCCCAGTGGTGCAACAAGGTTTTAACATTCGGGAGCGAACATATAAAAAAGTCGAAATCTGAAATTGCTAATTAAATACTTTTATTTTCATTATACACATGTACAGTCCCATGTACGATGGTTTGGCCATGTCAGCAGAATGGGAGAAGATCGGCTACCACGGCAAGTATGGGAAACTAAGAGCCAGGGATCCAGACCTCCAGGACGACCCAGAGTTTGCTGGGAGGACAACATTAGACAATCTCGGAAGGACGAGGAATAGATTGGATCCAGGAAAAGAGGAAGACAGCTGATAGGATAGTATGGTGCTCTCTCTTCCAAACCTCTACATCTCACGGTAGCAGAGGAACGACTAAGTAAGTAAATAATTTGTTTGTTGCCTCGTATAGTTCACTGGGGTCTCGGAAGAGATATTCGCAGAATACGACTACTGATCCCTAAAGCATATTTTAAGATATGACTAATGTCAGGTTGTGCACCCCAGGGTAAAAGAGGAATGGCTAAGTAAGTTAGCAGTATACACATTTACTTTGACCTTCGAAAAACGCAAGAATTATATGGTTTCACAATATTAACGCATTCGTCGGAACCGAATAGAAATGATATGCGCAGCTGTGCATAAAAAGCGTAATGGGGAGCAAACATTTTCCGCATTCTAATTAGACCATATGTTTCACCTGACATAGTTTTGGCTCCATTGTAAGGCTGGTCGTAAGAAGAACATTATTAACAGCCGTTTTTTTTTATTGCTGAATAGAGAATGTATTTAAAAAACACAAACAAATCTGCAACACTTACTCCAGATATTTGCAGAATTGTGTACCTTGTTTAACTGATCCACTATTTACTGTTACTTATAGCAACAAAATTGACCAGTTCTAGTGATATCAATAGCAGAATCAACAATTACGGCAAAGTATTTAGCTATTTTGATTTCAGCTACTAACTGTGATAGAATGTCGGTTAATCCATTCGGTGTCAGAACTGATATGTGTTGCATTTTGATCGCCCTGCAATAAATGGTGTTCCAGTAATCTATCTATGATGTAGCCAACAGCTTAGTAACTTCCAAACAATAGAACTAATTAGTATTTTAGGAGCCTAAACCTGGATTCTTGCGATATCCACTGAATGACATTTCCCGCATTCTTGAAAAATAAGAGAACTATCCATGATGCGTAGTAAAACCATTCTATTAACTGCTCCTCCTTTTCTTTCCGCCGTCTGAAGACCAGTAGAGACTATTTTTTCATTGAACAAATGAAATTTGTTAAGGAAGAGCCCACCTTATTTAAGAGTACGTGCACTTGTGTGGGTGCCTGCAGGGCCTGCCTGAAGCCGATTTAACCAATTTGACCCCATCGGGCCTCTCACTCTGGTTGCTACTGTGTGACGATACGTCTTACTTTGTGAGAGTACTTTTGTGAGGTCTCTCACTCATTAATCCACTCCGGCATTATCACTTCTTTTTCTTCATTTTCTTTAACCGATCATCGTTTTATTTGGCATTATTTTTGTCTTGTCATTCATTTTTGCTCTTTACGTTGGATCAGTAGAGTTAAGTCTCTAACACTTCACTCCTCGACTGTTTGCGTTACGCCAGGTTTATTGACGCGGGCAGCGATAATATGTTATCACGTATTATAACGCTCACCATCTTTTCAAAGCGACTGTGCCTGTTTATTCAAGCTTGCATTGTGCACGGTCTATGACTAGAACCGCATATTATGTGGCTAATCTGGCGGAGATGCGTCTAGCGAAACACAGGTGGTAATGCGTAATTTGTTTCCGCTTAGACCATCCCTGTGTGTAATTATCTCAGATAACCTGTCTCGAAACTCAAGATTTGTAGACGTTACGCCAGGAACACATGGTCACAATATGATGAGAGGCAGATAGGTGCAGCCGGAAGTCTTACGCAACGATATAACATCACTGTAAGAGGTCATGCGTGGATATTAAATTTAATATTGTGAAACACGTGAGGGTATTTTTGGAATTTGAAAAAACGCCCCTAGCCACGTAGTGCTGAACGAGATTCGATTAGATTGGTTCATTTTGAAGAGCTGAAATATACAATGTATTTTATTGGCACACTAGTCGGAAGTGCAATCTGTAATTTGCACCAAGAACTGAGAATATAGTGTGATGAAAGCACGACACAGATGACACAGAGAGACTGCAGCGCACAAGTCATATCAGCGACTCCTAAAAGCCAGAAAAAAATGAGACATTTGGACTTAGAAATTCCACAATTATAAGTAACAGATCGAGTATTGGGCAACTTAGGAATTTACAAGTAAACCGCATTTTTAATACAAGACTTGAAACTTCTGGGCATATCTTGTGAACGCATCCTTAAGGTAGAAGTGTCATTATTCTTCCGTCTACATCTCTGCCAAGAGTAATCTTGCGCGCAGGTAGATACCTTGGAAGCCAATAGTAGATACTATTGAGTTTTGGTCACTGTTGGACCACTACTGCAAAGCAGGGGAGGCAATCCGCGACATACATCCAGTTTTGGAAGAAAAAAAAAACGCATGTAACAATAAGTGTTATGTAAATGTACGTCTTGTTTTAAGGTTTCAAGTGCAAACAAAAATTAACGACGACCAAACAAAAGGAATGGTCTGACTGGTAAATAAATTTTAACTTGTATACAGCAATTTCACAACCTTGACCTAGCTTGTATTTTTACTGAGCTATGCCTGAAGATGATTGCATCAATGGATGAGAAAATACAGAATATAGAAAATTCCATTATATTACGGAACACAATCATGCATCGGTTATGTTAAACTCTGTTTGCAGTGCCTCGAATTTTGGCAAATTGCAAATTTAACGATGTGTAGACATTTGCAGTTTCAGTTTATTAATATCGCTTTCTTACTTAGTCACCCCTCTTCTACCTTGGGGTGTAGAGGTTAGCCAGAGAGAACGCCATGGTATCCTATCAGATGTCTTCCTTTTTGCCTGATTCAAGTCCAGTCCTCGATCCTTCAAAGATTACCAGATTTTGTCCTCCCAGCAAATTCTGGGTCGTTCATGAGGTCTGGATCCATGGCTCTTTGTTTCCCATATTTGCCGTGGTAGCCGATTTTGTCTCATTCTGCAGACATATACGAAACACAGTAACTGGGATTGTTTTACTCAAGTCTGCATGGTTTGGGTTTCGAGGCTGTGACATATCGTCTGTTGCGGATCATGTCCATTCTTGTTACTTCGACTAATTTCCTCATTTATCTCATTTTTGAGGTTTGCAGCTGGCTTTTATGGATTGTAGTCATTGCCCATGACTTGCATGCGTAAGTCGACACCGGAATGTAAATGGAGCGGTAAACAGCCAGGTTGGACTGAATATATGCTTCTGATTTTATAAATAGCACAGCTCTGAATTCAGAAAATCTGAGTAAATTAACGTCCTGCAGTTGAGAAATTGTAATTGTTACTCTTATAGGCAGAGCCGGATTAACGTAGTAGCACAAGTAGCATATGCTACGGGCCCCGCGCTTTTTGCGGCCCCACGCCAATAAATATGTACATAATTTTTTGGTCATCTTCTAATACGAGCGTTAAAACAATGATCCTGTGATTAATGCCATCTTTAGCGCCTATTCATTTGGTGTCACGAAATTGTGAGAGAAAGAGCATAAGAGGGTGACTTAGTGTGACTCTTCATTATTTTTATCTTAACTGTTTGCGGACGGAAGCCATTTAAGTGGCGTTGAAAATTTGGTCACGTTTGGACGGAAGCCACTTTTTTCGCTCTAGGCGACTGCCCCTCTAATTTTGTTTCGTTCTTTGTGAAATGAATTTGCATTAACAATAAAAACTAGAATTTAGGAAACGGAAACTTCCTGTATTAATTGATGTATACGGCGTTCTTGCACTCTCTTTCGATCTTGATTAAAATTTCTTGATTTGTAAGGTTAGAAAACTCAAAAAATGAGCAGTAGACACAGAGATATTGGACGTAATTATGATTCTGGAAATGGAAAACGTAAAGCGAAGGAAGAAAAAGAAAGAAGAGATCAACTTGTGGTATCAAAAACACGTAAGCTGACAGAATATGTTGATGTTCATGGTGGTGGTACTCTAACCGCTGAAGCTGGAAGTACAGGAACAACTAGTACTAGTGCAGGCTGTTCAGCAGAAAACATACAGCAAAACCCAGTATACACTGAGTCTGAATGTGAAAGAATAAGTGAAACGAAGAAGTACTCTAATGATATTGGTGACTGGCCGAACAATATAGACGACTGTGAGCGTGAATATTGGATATCCAAGGGAAGTGGAAAATGTCAACATGTTGATAGTGCCTTCTCTTCATCCGTGCGATTGTATGACACTGAACAGAAAACTCGATACTGTCAGAAGTCTTATTTTCCACATATTCATAAACTTACAAACAAGCAACATGCAAGAAAATGGTTATGCTATTCAGAAAGTAAAGGGCGCCTATTCTGTTTCCCATGCAAGCTTATGAGTTCAGAATGTTCATCAAAGTTTACTGTGGAAGGGTTTAATGACTGGAAAAATGCAAGCAATCTATTGCGTCGACATGAAGAAAGCTCCTCACATAGACAAGATTTAATTTCACTGTTGATGCGTAAAAACAAAGGTGAACGTGTCGATTCCCAACTTGTGAAACAAATGGACATTCAAGAAAAGTATTGGCACAAACTTCTAGAGCGAATAATTGAAGTTGTGAAGTTTTTTAGCAAAAGAGGCCTTTCATTTCGTGGCAGTGATGAAATTGTTGGGTCCCCTTATAACGGGAATTACTTAGGGTTGTTAGAATTACTGGCCAATTTTGAGCCTCTTCTGCAGAGCATATAAGTACTCATGCAAACAAAGGATTTGGACATGCATCATATCTATCTAAAACAACGTGTGAGGAATTCATCAATCTGATTGGATCCAGCATACTGGATCACATTCTCTGTGAAGTGAAGAAATACAAGTATTATTCCGTTTCATTGGATTCTACTCCAGATATATCTAATATGGACCAGCTTACTTTGACTCTGCGCTATGTTTTGCCATCTGGACCAGTTGAAAGATGTGTGACATTTTTGGATATGGAAGGTCATACTGCTGAACAGCTTACTAAAAGTCTACTTAATTTTTTAAAGGCAAATGACATTGATATTAAAGACTGCCGTGGTCAAAGTTATGACAACGCCAGCAACATGAGTGGCAAGTTTATAGGATTACAAGCACGAATTAAAGAGATGAATAAGTTTGCGCATTACATTCCGTGTTTTGCACATTCACTAAATTTGGTTGGAAAATATGCTGCTGAAGGTTGTCAAGAACCAGTCATTTTCTTTGGATTTTTTTTTTTTTTTTTCGTACGCCCGCTAATACTCGAGGCGAAATCTCAGGTTATTATTTTATGTCTAACCTGACATTGATTTTTACGTGAGTATCCCTTTATTTCTTGTACAGAGACAGGTGTCCCTCGCCATTCAGGCAAATACTCGCCGATTTCGGAGGTACCCATTGCAGCTGGGTCGGCTCAGGAGCCGCCAGTCCCTAGTCGACGACACTCCTTCAAATGTCCTCGCCAGGTCTCGAGTTAATCCAGTCCAAATCCCGGTCGACGAAAAATCCTCAAATGCCGTCGCCCGGGTTTGATCCTGTATCACCCGGTCGCCAGAGCGGTGTTGTAGCCACTACGCTAGCGCGGCTCTCTGGATTTGTTGAAAGCCTGTACACCTTTTTTTCTGCTTCTACCTACCGGTGGGGTCTCCTTTCTACTGCATTATGTGCTGGCGGTACTCATAATAAGTCCCATTTGCCCTTTGTGAAACGACTGTCAGATACCAGGTGGTCCGCTCGGGCAGATGCAACAAAAGCACTTTTACACAGCTTTTCTGCAATAAAACAAGTCTTGGATGATATTTCAGATAACAATGATCAGAAGGCAGAGTGTCGTCAACAGGCTCGTGGTCTACTTTCAACCATGATGAAGTTAGAAACAGGAAAAATGATCATACTGTGGGATCAAGTATTACAGCGTTTTCAAATGACCAGTGCTTCTTTGCAATCTTCTGACCAAGATTTGAATACAGCTTGTGCACTCTATGAATCCCTGCGGTGGTATATTCAAGCTATGCGGTCTACTTTTGCAGACATAGAGCAAAAGGCCAAGGATCTGACTGAGTGTGAACATTATCAAGAACAAACTCGAAAACACAAACGAAATCGAGAGTATGATGATTTCAGTGGTTTCAGCACACTTGATCCACTTGTTCTCAAACGCCTTCTCAGCAGTTTAAAAGCCGAACATTTCTTGTCCTTATTGATAGCTTGCTCTCTGCCTTGTCAAAACGCCAGAAAGCTTATCAAAAGTTGAATGATGTATTTGGATTCCTTCGTCAGTTACAGTCGTTTACACCTGAAGAGGTGGTAACGAGATCATCGAATCTTATTAAATCATATCCGGAAGATCTGGAAGAAAGTCTTTGTGAAGAACTTGTGCAGTTTACAGAACTGTTGAAAACTGATCTTGCTTCTCATATTGGCACTACTCTAGACCTTGTAGAGTTACAGTTTTACCGTTTGATAATTGACAATTCTTTCGAGTCTTGTTTTCCAAATGAAAAAATCGCCTTGCGCATCTATTTGTCACTAATGGTAACCAATTGCAGTGGAGAACGATCATTTTCAAAACTGAAACTTATTAAAAATGAACTGTCACGTAGGTTTTATATTCATTTAATTTCCTACATCTTTTTCCTATTCTTTCTCTCGAACTCTCTCTTTTATTATCTCTGTATTTCTTTTTTTTTTCCTGTATATTTTTTCATCCATTCGTTTTGCGAATATTATTTTCATATAATTCGCAAACTTTACCTGTTTTCCTTTCTCTAAAACTGAGAATCGCGCTAGGACGATATTACGTAGATGTCAGGGCTGCAGGGCGTCAGAAGGCGTGATAAGTCGGTTCGCTGAACACAGGACGTAGCAAATCGTCTACATTCTCACCGAGCGCGCGAGCTTCTTCTCGGCATAAGTCCCGGTGAGGTGTGATACTTTACATCTGCACCGGGCAGTATCCAGACATTTGGCTGGAAAATCCCAAACTGACACGGCGCTCACTTGGGCCATGGTCAGCTGTAGTGTGAAAACTGCCCTGAAATGGAGTCAGGCTGTCTGGGATTTGAAACTGACACGCGTACATCGTGGTCAGTAGGTGACAGTTACGACACGCGTTAAGCGGACGTAAACGTTCGGAGTAGGGGAGATAATTTCGCTTGGCGAAGTAAGTTTGGGCCCTTTGTCTGATTTTAAGATATTGGCCAAGTTTGAAACTTTAATTTCATTCTCGCTCATAGACTCCACAGTAGATAGGTCGCTCGAAAACAGAATAGCTGTTAGCGAAGATCTCAGTTTGTTTCGGCAATTTGTCGAACTTCTAGACTTCCAGAAATATTTTCAGCATTTTTATTCTTAAGTTGTGCGACTACCTGTAATTCTGTGGTTGAGGTAATTAATATGATAGATATATAGATTTTGTGAGTGTTAAAGTGTTAAATCGCTTAATTCATTTTTAATCTATTTCTTTAGCGCAGAAGAGAAATAAAGTGGTAGGCTATTATATTTTCTAGGGAAGCATTCAGTGGAAAGCAGACTAAAAATTAAAATTTCTAGCTTATAACGGCAATTGTAGCTATTTATAAATTTAATTTAACTGCTAATACTCAGTCGAGTGTATTTTTCTAAACTAACGTATAAACTCTAGAATCGAGCCTCATGAATGATGACGGGATACGCACGTGTTCTTAATTTATGAGGATTGCTGATTTTTAAATATAACTTACGTCACGGGAAGTTTAAATGATAAGCAAAGCTCTCTGCTTGCAAGTTTAAATGTAAGTTTTAACCAGTACAGATTCTGTTTATTATATTATATGTGTTATTTTTCCTCCACACAGTGAAAGTTTTGGGGTGACCCTAACTTTACCAGCACCTAGTAGTAGTTTCCATACTTGTGAAGAAATAGACAGTCCTTATTTTGAACCACGTGGGTTTTCTCAAGTAACACTGATCTGACGGTGCAAGTTAGACAGAAATACTAATATCCCTATAACGGGTTTTCAAAGACTGTAATGATAAATACTGGACCTTGGAGCCAGCACTTAATTTCTTCTAGAAACTCTATATAATTTGCTGCCTGGTGGCGTGAATATTAACAATCATTTCCCGACTAGATTATATCTTGTGGACAAATCTGTGGTGTGACTAAAGTGAATCCTATACTGAGGGAAGGCACCGACCTGACATTCATCATTTTTTAGAAACCTAAGCTATTGACACTGTGCTCTGCTAACTCCCGCGCCTGGAATAATTGTTAGGTGACTTGATCAGACATTTGAACAAATTTGCATACCCAAGTAGTCGTTCCCGGAGACTCCAAGTTAAATACGTCTTTTGGAACTGGGGACTTCTTGGCAGAAGAATGCATTTTTTTTGAGTCTGTGTGAAAATCTAAAATCAATGTGTTCCAAGAGGCAGCAAGCAAAGTCGTGAGTACAAGTGTGAAAAGCCATGGCGGAATGAATGAGTGTACGCTGGTCTGAGTGACATTTTCACTATTATATCTTTGACACCCTGTTGCTGTCCTAATTTTCTTTCCAATCTGCATAATTTGTTGCTAAGGCTAGGGTTCTTGTGTTTTTGTCTTAGGTTAAATCAGATTTTTTTTTCAAACTCTGTGCATATAATTACGAGATAAAACAAAGAAAACCTCTTAGACTCAAACCCTATGTATCTGTGACTCTGGCGCCATCATCTGTTCTCTTAACGGGGCCGGGCTAAACCTAGAGTTAACACTATAACGGGGCTATCATCCTTGCAACATTTCCTTGATTTTTTATGTCTATGTGTATATGTATTTTCCTTGATGTACTTTCTTTGATGTTGTGAGCCGATTTTTCCTGATAATAAAATCGCTCTTGAACTTAATAATCGTGTTTGGTCAGCTCGTTCTAGATAATATATATATCATTGTTATAGTTTTCCCACGTCTGTGTGTTTACCTGTCGTCACGTGTATGTGTGTGCCTGTGAGTGATAGAAATATACGTAATATGTATATTGGTGTAGTCTGTCTGACGCTGTAACAACTGTTGTAGAAGATAGGTGAGAGAGAGAAGAATTCTTTTCGCTTTCAGAGACAGCCACTATATCAAATCTATCATCTCACGTGTGTGGAAATTCTATTACCTTTCACTAACTCTCACTGAGTCTATCACCTATTCAAACCTATTCAGAAGGGACCAAACCTAGTCTTAATTCTCCTATCGGAAATCTACGACAAATGGGGACTCGTTTCCGGTCTTTGAACTTAGAATAGGAAGACGAGTACGACAAACGTGGACTCGTCTATCTGGATTTTGTATTTAAGATTCTTGTTCTGTAATAGAGTAAGAGTGTGATGTCTTGTGAGTTGTGTATCTTTTTAAAAAAATTACCCCCTAGACTAGCGATCTGTTTACGGGCGTGCTGACCACACAAACTAATAAGTTTTTTTTTTTCCACAGCATCTTTGAATAATATACATTTTGGTTACAGGTTGATTTTGTCGGGATATATGTTAACTGCTGATTGTAATACTAAATGCTGGTAAAGTGGTGAGTGTATAACATTCACTGGGTACTGAGGCAGAACGGTGTTTGAACTAAGTTAAGGAGTGTGTTTCGGACTTTTTGTCCAGATTAATTCCCTCCCTTACCCGATCTGACTTCAGGGGTAAACTTATAGTGGATTTTTAAAAATTAAGGGATTATTTTTCTCTTTAATTTTTGCAATATTCTTTTGCTTTTCCACTGTAGCAACTTATTTTTCAGAAGTTATCTTAACTACCATTTAGTTGGCGTAGTCGTGTTTTGCATTAAGTGCTTTATTGCCGATAATAGCAGCGATAGTTAGATTTTACTTTGGAGGAGGTATCCCAGGGTTAAGGATATCATCTTTTGAATTTTTGGTTTTTTTTTCTCGTAAGTGGTAGGAACCAGTGTATCCTTTTTCCTATTTTCTTTCTCCACCAGTCTCAGTCACTGACATAATATGGCCGAGAGGGCAAAGCTTAGACAACTCCTCAGGGACGAAGCGAGAGAGGAGGGACTGGAAGGAGAAGAAGCGAAAGCTTTTGTCAGAGACGAACTTGAGAGATACGATGCGGAGAGGAAAGCAGCTGAAGCTAAAGAGCAGAAGAAGGTGGACGAGGAAATGGAAATCCGCAGGGAGAGAGAAAAAGAGAAGGAGAGACAGCATGAGAAGGAGAGGGAGGAGAGACAGCATGAGAAGGAGAGGGAGGAGAGACAGCATGAGAAGGAGAGAGAAGAGAGACAGCATGAGTTAGCTCTTAAAACTCTGGAATTCCAAAGGCGTGGGGCTGCCTCTACCTCCAGCAATGGAGAGTCTTCTCCTCATTCTTCCTTAACTGACCCTGCTAACACTCAATCTCTTCAACTAAATGCTATGTCTTTCACTCTTGAATCTTTTCCTTGTCCAAATGAGAAGATTGACACATGGTTAGAAAAATTTGAGAAAATTGCAACTCTGTACGGGTTAGAGAGGTCGCGTTGGAATATGAAACTTTCCCAGGCCCTAAAAGGTTCTGCTTATGATGTTTATTCTAAGCTGGAAAGTAGCCAACAAGACGACTACGATGTGTTGAAGAAAGCGTTACTGGAGCGCTTTGAAATGAACGCTCGCAAGTTTTTGCAACTGTTTCGCAACAGCCGGAAAGAGAATTCTGAAACTTTTCACCAGTTCTCATCGCGTCTTAAGGGATATCTAACAAAGTGCCTTGAGCTTTCGCAGCTCCCCTCTACCTATGAAGGTCTTGAGGAACTTGTTCTAACTGAACAAATAAAGAACACTTTGTCTGCTGATACCCGGAGATTTCTCGCTGAGCAGGGGGCAGAAAAACTTGAAGACATTTTGGAAAAGTCTGAGCGTTATCACAATGCGCTGGCTGAACTACCGGCCACAAAGCGGAAACCGACAGAGGAGCATTTTCGAAAACATAACCTAGAGCAATCTTCTCAGGCTTCTAACCAAAACAACCACAGAGAAACTGGACCTCAAAACCCCCCTCCTGAAAAATCCAAGTTCTACAAGAACAAGTACCCCAACCACCCCAAACAGTCTGATCAACCCGACCGCCCTACATGGCAGCGTAGCCAGAAAGGACAAGGTGGCAAAGGGAGAACCCCTGAGCACGGGACATATGATCAGACCGAGCACACCGAGCCGAAACGCATCGGATGCTTATTGACAGTCTCGCAAGGCGGAATTGTTGACAGTGATTCCAAACCTGTTGGGGATAGACCCTCAACGCGAGGTACTGTTACTTTGAACGGTTCTCAAACTTCTTGCTTATTTGACACGGGGCTTTCTTACGATTGCATTGTTGCCAGAAACCGGGTTAAACCCGGTCAAGAGACAGGAGAGACCGTCAAACTTTGTGGAGTTCGTAAGAGTGATGCACCTACAGCGCTTCCCATCGCATTGGTGGAGATACACTCTGACTTTGTCAGAGGTGTGATCAAAGCGGCTGTTATGGATGATCCCATCTACCCAGTCATACTTGGCGGGAGATACGTGTGTATTGGGAAACCGGAAGAGCCGATTGTGGCAGCAGTAACTACAAGAGGGCAAACCAAGAAGGAACGGGAGCCTGCGCCAAATTTGTTACCTATGGAACTTAAAGAAGCGCAATACAAGGACCCTACTTTGGCACCCTGCTTTAGGAAACTGCCCATGGCTAAGGAACCCAAACAGCACGGGGACATTTTTTCTGAGGATGGCGTACTTTATCGGAGAACGGGCAAGCCTGACCAAGGTTACAACCAGCTCCTAGTACCGAAACAGTACAGAAGCCAAATCCTAGAAATGGGGCACTCTCTTCCCTTTAGCGGACATATGGGACAGAACGCCACAAACCAACGTATAACCACTCATTATTGGTGGCCAGGAGTAAATAGTGATATTATCAGATATGTCAAATCCTGTGCCCAGTGCCAACGTGTGCCACCCAAGCAACGGACACCCCCAGTCCACATGGGTGAAATGCCAATAATGGGAACACCATTCGAACGGGTTGTGATCGACATTTTAGGGCCTTTCGAAAGGACTAAAAGAAGGAACAGGTTCATCCTGACCTTAGTCGATACATGCACTTTATGGGCAGAAGCTATCCCGCTAACATGCGCAGATGCCAAGCATGTCGCAGAAGCCCTCGTGCAGATTTTCACTCGGTTGGGATTCCCTCAGCAAGTGTTGACGGATAATGGATCTCCATACCGAAACCTGTTGATGGATGAGATCGTTAAGATCTTGAGGACCCAGCACATCCACACTAAGCCATATACTCCGGCCGGAAATGGGCTCGTGGAACGTGCTAATGGAAACCTCACCATGATGCTAAGTAAGCTGGCACAAGTGAAACCTGAAGATTGGGATCTCTGTATTCCTGCAGCATTATTTGGCTACAGAGAATCTCCTCATACTTCCACAGGATTTCCGCCAGCTACACTCTTATTTGGCAGACCCATTAAGGGCCCGCTTGAAGCCTTACTTCAGTCTCTGACAGACGAGAAGGCGGATGAGACAGTCGTCTCAGCAAGTAAATATGTGTCGGTTTTAAAGGAAAGGTTGAAACTAGGGTGGGACCTAGCAACGACTAACTTTAAGCGAGCTCGCACAAAGCACGCTAACCGATACAGGAAAGTCGCGGAAGAGAGAGAACTGGAAGCAGGAGAGAAAGTTTTGGTGTTGCTCCCTACCGAGAACAACCAACTGAAGATCGGATGGCAAGGGCCGTTTACCGTCCTGAAAAAGATTTCTAAGGCTAACTACCAGATCTCTATTGAAGGAAAGGAGAAGGTTTTCCATTTAAATCTCTGAAAGAGATACTTGGAAAAACCAGTGCCAACCTCCGACCATCTCCTGACGATCGCCAAAACTGACGAAGATGACGATAGTGGCAGGGATATTCCACCGCTATCACAGGAAATCTTTCAAAAATGTCAGCAGCGGCGACGCTCTTTCAAGCGCGCATATGAGACATTCCAGGGGAAGGAAACTTTGAGGAGTGGACTTGAGTAGGAATTGGACAGAGATGGAGGGGGAAGAGGAGAGGGAAGAAGACAGACACCCCGAAGCTACGGTTATAGGAAATTAAACTCCATAACGTAGACATGGAGTGCTTCCATATCTTAAAGGGGGGAGGCTCTGTCACGTAGGTTTTATATTCATTTAATTTCCTACATCTTTTTCCTATTCTTTCTCTCGAACTCTCTCTTTTATTATCTCTGTATTTCTTTTTTTTTTCCTGTATATTTTTTCATCCATTCGTTTTGCGAATATTATTTTCATATAATTCGCAAACTTTACCTGTTTTCCTTTCTCTAAAACTGAGAATCGCGCTAGGACGATATTACGTAGATGTCAGGGCTGCAGGGCGTCAGAAGGCGTGATAAGTCGGTTCGCTGAACACAGGACGTAGCAAATCGTCTACATTCTCACCGAGCGCGCGAGCTTCTTCTCGGCATAAGTCCCGGTGAGGTGTGATACTTTACATCTGCACCGGGCAGTATCCAGACATTTGGCTGGAAAATCCCAAACTGACACGGCGCTCACTTGGGCCATGGTCAGCTGTAGTGTGAAAACTGCCCTGAAATGGAGTCAGGCTGTCTGGGATTTGAAACTGACACGCGTACATCGTGGTCAGTAGGTGACAGTTACGACACGCGTTAAGCGGACGTAAACGTTCGGAGTAGGGGAGATAATTTCGCTTGGCGAAGTAAGTTTGGGCCCTTTGTCTGATTTTAAGATATTGGCCAAGTTTGAAACTTTAATTTCATTCTCGCTCATAGACTCCACAGTAGATAGGTCGCTCGAAAAACAGAATAGCTGTTAGCGAAGATCTCAGTTTGTTTCGGCAATTTGTCGAACTTCTAGACTTCCAGAAATATTTTCAGCATTTTTATTCTTAAGTTGTGCGACTACCTGTAATTCTGTGGTTGAGGTAATTAATATGATAGATATATAGATTTTGTGAGTGTTAAAGTGTTAAATCGCTTAATTCATTTTAATCTATTTCTTTAGCGCAGAAGAGAAATAAAGTGGTAGGCTATTATATTTTCTAGGGAAGCATTCAGTGGAAAGCAGACTAAAAATTAAAATTTCTAGCTTATAACGGCAATTGTAGCTATTTATAAATTTAATTTAACTGCTAATACTCAGTCGAGTGTATTTTTCTAAACTAACGTATAAACTCTAGAATCGAGCCTCATGAATGATGACGGGATACGCACGTGTTCTTAATTTATGAGGATTGCTGATTTTTAAATATAACTTACGTCACGGGAAGTTTAAATGATAAGCAAAGCTCTCTGCTTGCAAGTTTAAATGTAAGTTTTAACCAGTACAGATTCTCTTTATTATATTATATGTGTTATTTTTCCTCCACACAGTGAAAGTTTTGGGGTGACCCTAACTTTACCAGCACCTAGTAGTAGTTTCCATACTTGTGAAGAAATAGACAGTCCTTATTTTGAACCACGTGGGTTTTCTCAAGTAACACTGATCTGACGGTGCAAGTTAGACAGAAATACTAATATCCCTATAACGGGTTTTCAAAGACTGTAATGATAAATACTGGACCTTGGAGCCAGCACTTAATTTCTTCTAGAAACTCTATATAATTTGCTGCCTGGTGGCGTGAATATTAACAATCATTTCCCGACTAGATTATATCTTGTGGACAAATCTGTGGTGTGACTAAAGTGAATCCTATACTGAGGGAAGGCACCGACCTGACATTCATCATTTTTTAGAAACCTAAGCTATTGACACTGTGCTCTGCTAACTCCCGCGCCTGGAATAATTGTTAGGTGACTTGATCAGACATTTGAACAAATTTGCATACCCAAGTAGTCGTTCCCGGAGACTCCAAGTTAAATACGTCTTTTGGAACTGGGGACTTCTTGGCAGAAGAATGCATTTTTTTTTGAGTCTGTGTGAAAATCTAAAATCAATGTGTTCCAAGAGGCAGCAAGCAAAGTCGTGAGTACAAGTGTGAAAAGCCATGGCGGAATGAATGAGTGTACGCTGGTCTGAGTGACATTTTCACTATTATATCTTTGACACCCTGTTGCTGTCCTAATTTTCTTTCCAATCTGCATAATTTGTTGCTAAGGCTAGGGTTCTTGTGTTTTTGTCTTAGGTTAAATCAGATTTTTTTTTCAAACTCTGTGCATATAATTACGAGATAAAACAAAGAAAACCTCTTAGACTCAAACCCTATGTATCTGTGACTCTGGCGCCATCATCTGTTCTCTTAACGGGGCCGGGCTAAACCTAGAGTTAACACTATAACGGGGCTATCATCCTTGCAACATTTCCTTGATTTTTTATGTCTATGTGTATATGTATTTTCCTTGATGTACTTTCTTTGATGTTGTGAGCCGATTTTTCCTGATAATAAAATCGCTCTTGAACTTAATAATCGTGTTTGGTCAGCTCGTTCTAGATAATATATATATCATTGTTATAGTTTTCCCACGTCTGTGTGTTTACCTGTCGTCACGTGTATGTGCGTGCCTGTGAGTGATAGAAATATACGTAATATGTATATTGGTGTAGTCTGTCTGACGCTGTAACAACTGTTGTAGAAGATAGGTGAGAGAGAAGAATTCTTTTCGCTTTCAGAGACAGCCACTATATCAAATCTATCATCTCACGTGTGTGGAAATTCTATTACCTTTCACTAACTCTCACTGAGTCTATCACCTATTCAAACCTATTCAGAAGGGACCAAACCTAGTCTTAATTCTCCTATCGGAAATCTACGACATGAACTAAGGAGCACCATGGGTCAAAAGAGATTGAACAATCTCACACTAATGAGCATTGAACATAAACTTCTGCGTGAAATTGATACATCCTATATCATCAACAAATTTGCTCATGCTAAATGGAGAAACATTAATATTTAAACAATAATGTTGACTGTGTTGTTACTTTTGATAATGATAATTACTATGCAAATTAAAAATGTATGTGTTCAAATATATTTGTGTTGTTTTATTGTTTTTTTTTTTAAATATAGGGCCCCTTTCTTAACATATGCTACAGGCCCCGTACTAGCTTAATCCGGCCCTGCTTATAGGTAAGGTAAAAACACAATTATTACTATGTTAAATGGTATGAGTAGGGAAAATACGGTCTACGGTTTTTCAGACATAAAAATTCAGACTACGTGTACATTGAAACAAAGCACATTTTTTATCTCCGCCAGACTATCTACTTCCTGCGTTCATCGACACAACGATAGAAAATGCAATTTAAATTATATTTTACCAAATGTTAATTTCTGTTCAGAGAAGGTCACGACTCTTACATATGCAGATCACGAATAAGGTGAATTTTAGTAATTTAAACACGTTTCAAAGGAAGAATTACACACACACACACAAAACATGCTGCAGATTTGGATATTGTGCTAACATACGTCAAGCTCACTGAGAAAAACCAAATTTACTAGAAATTTTTTGTTAAATAAGTTTTTTGTTTGTTCAACTTTCCTGATTCTTTTACAAATTAAAACTGATGAAATGTCATCCCAGGCCAAACATGCTCCAAGATAGTCTCAACAGTTAGGCAATATTATCCACAGAATTTGATGAGCGTGGGAAAGAAAGAAAAAATAACTTTTCAACAACATTGAAACAGAATTTGCGCAACAGACAGGAAGAAATATTTCTGAATAAGTATGATTTGGTTTTCAAACGCTTGTTATCAAAATATAGCTAATAAATATAGATGATGTTTTATTTTTAATTCAATGTAATAACATATTCTTCTGATACCTAATATGAAATAATAAGAAGTCCACAGGCTCCAATAAATAGTTTTAAATCGGGCCCGCGGTGGCTTAGGCTTGGGTAGATGAAAATGTTAACAACAAAGAAAAAAGGCCCCACTTTTGGAAAATGTGCTCCCTTCCCCCACCCCAGCTGCACTCCTGAGTGTGCCGTGGAATTTTGAAGTGCTCTTAAGTGTGCCGTGGAATTTTGAAGTGCTCTTAAGTGTGCCGTGGAATTTTGAAATGCTCTTAAGTGTGCCGTGGAATTTTGAAGTGCTCTTAAGTGTGCCGTGGAATTTTGAAGTGCTCTTAAGTGTGCCGTGGAATTTTGAAATGCTCTTAAGTGTGCCGTGGAATTTTGAAGTGCTCTTAAGTGTGCCGTGAACTAAAAAAGGTTGCGGAGCACTGGATACTATCATAGGGGGAGTGAAGTGTTAGAGACATTAATAGAGGATCCCGTTACACGCCCACTGAGGCATATTGGGAATATGGTGTTAGGCCCATATTTTTTTGACCGTCGGCACACTAGGTGTGATGTGCTCAGCATCACGCCGGCCACCTTAACCTTCCCTCCCAGAGTTGCACTGGTACCCATTTGGGGCTGGGTCGACCCAGGAGCCGTTTGTGGACTAAAAAAAATCCCACCTCATCTGGGGATCGAACCATAGACCACTGCGTTAGGAAGCCAGTGCACTAACCACTATGCTACCGTGGGTTTTTAGACATTAATATATTAGCTTTATAAGGTATGACGGCCAGCTCCTTTATTAGCTGCCCTTGACCTCCCTTACTCAAGAGCAGATAAACATATAAGGAGGGGAAACCCGAGGCCTGTAAACAGTAAATAAATAAACAAACAACACCCAGAGGTAGTTATCAGGCACTCAGTAAGAAATAAAGAAGTAGAGACAATGCGGAGCTGGCAGAGTGGATAAGTGGCGATTCGCTACCGTGGCTAGGCGGTTGGGTGCCGTTCGGAAGGTCCTGGTTCGATCCCGGTAAGCCTATCACTTCTGTTGTTTTTCTGTTGTCTGGTCTTCTACTTCTTTATTTCTTACTGAGTGCCTGATAACTACCTCTGTGTGTTGTTTGTTTATTTATTTACTCAAGAGCAGAGTAAAGTTACTATATACAATGCTGCTGTGTGTTCGGTGCGAGCTGTGCGATCTCACCTGGCGACGACTAGCGGGAGGCACAGAAATTAATTTGAAAAAACAAAAACAACAACCCTAAATCAGTATATTAATAAATTTCACAGTTAAAAACTTTACCCACATGAAACTGGTTGCTTTTCTATATGTCTATATTATTCCTGACAAATAAAAATACAAACACACATAACAGAAAAAACAAAATAACAGTTAAAAACAAAACAATTAAAAACAACAAACAAAATAAAAAGACAAATCTGCGCATTCAGCGACCATCTGTAATTCTGCACGAAAATGTTAAAATTAAAAAATGAATTTTTGTTTGTTTGTTTGTAAAATGCTCGAGTGAACATGACTTGCGATATTAAAGTGTGGTCCATCTCAATAGCATGAAATTGAGTCTCGTAAGAGTACATACAGTACCGCGTTGTGGGGTGTGGGGGTATCGGCAGAGGAGCAGCCAGGAAACCTAGCACTACCTTGAATAACCATTAAGGTTGACTCTACCCATATACAGCCGGGTGTCAGGTATGAAGATGAGTAAAATGTTGATTGTTTGTGTTGTAAAACTGAATTATTAGGAATTTGTTGTATATGGTTAGAAAGTTGATCAGTTTGTCTCGTGTGAAATGGGAAAGTGTTTTATGGGACAGTAGCGATTTTGATTGGTCAGTAAACAAGCACCAACGGTTTTTTGTATGTAAGCACGAAACAGGTTTGTGGTATTCTACGAAAGAGTCACATAAATTATATATAAATTTCATTCGTTTTGGTTTTAAAGACTATCTTTACTGCACACGAACAACTCCATCTGTGCTCCGATCTCTTCCCTTAGATCACACAAGGAGTATCTCAGCACAACGCACGAACTCTGTAGCACTGGCGAGATTCCCACTGTGTGTATATAGGAATCACATATTCTATAAATATTTTTGTGGTAGGTAGGTTTTCTAGTTTGTAAATTTTGCCAGGGTTGCGGCCGTATGGACTACTCTTTTCGATTTTCAACTGCCGAGGGATTTTTATCGTGCGCAACTTGCACACGGGATATCCTATTTTTTCGCCCTTATCCGATCTCACTACACAGGAAACCCGGGGGGGGGGGGGGGAAGGGAGGGAGAAGTATGACATAATTAAGACCACTGGTTCTGAAAAAAAATTTCCATAATTTATATTCCCACTGGGAATTGAACCCGGTACCTTTAGAATTCGAGGCGGACGCCACACCTCTAAGCCACTCCGACCCCTAACTAACTACCTACATACCCACCTCAAAGAGAAGAACAGAAAGACAGAGAGAGAGAGAGAAGTAACTCGATAAACTGGCCACATAGCACGGGGAAATAGACTGAGGACTCACCTGACTCAAGAAATCAGAGACCTTAGGGAATGAATATCAATCAATATCCTTTATCTTCCCAAGCCTTTAACATAAGTCTTCAACAAACACGTGCTAAGTCCTTCCTGTCACGTGCTATCAGCTCAAGTTGTTTTCATTTCTGTCTCCAGCTCTCTTCTCCATGCTTTTTTTTTTCCTCGTTTGGTCAGTCTCTGCGTCTTTCACTCTGGACATTCCAGAACAAAGACTGCCTTGTTCTCTCTATGCCCTTCCACATTGTCTCGCAGAGTCTCAGGTGATCAATCCGGTAATTCCACATTTCTGCTGCCTGTGCAGTTTTCATTTGTTCGTTCCAGTTGCCAATCCTGGAGATTTTCCTAGACAACAATAGGTTAGTCGGCAAGCCAGACTTCTTTCGGCTTTCTACGGGTTGCTTCATGAGCGTATAAACATATAAGGAGGGAAAACCTGAGGCCTGTAAACAGTAAATAAATAAACAAACAACACACAAATGTATGTTATCAGGCACTCAGTGAGAAATAAAGCGGGAGCGAATCGCCACTATCCACTCGCTCCCGTGGCTAGGCGGTGGGTGCCGTTCGGAAGGTCCTGGTTCGATTCCCGGTAAGCTTATCACTTCTGTTGTTTTTCTGTTGTCTGGTCTGCTACTTCTTTATTTCTTACTGAGTGCCTGATAAAATACCTTTGTTTGTTATTTGTTTATTTATGTGTTGCTTCATGAGCCTCCTGTCCAGAGGATCTTCTTCTGTCTTGGACGGCCGAATTAACTTATATTCTGTATGTGACTTGTCCACGTAGTTTTTTGAAGTTTTTTTCGGTTAAAAGGTTTTTACAGGTGGGGTAACCGTCCACATGACCAACCTTCCTTAGTCGCTTTTTACGACATGCTTGGTAAGGTACAGTGTTACTATTCTTTACTCTCCTTCCAGGCCCCGGTGACACATGGGTGTGGAAATGAATATGCGATGATCGTAGACGCCTTCGACAAGGCACTCGATACATGACTGAATTTGAACTAGATCACATTTGTAAGATTCTTACTTTCAACATGTCCATCTTCTAACATTTCAGGTACCAGAGAAGCCGCTTTCGTTCACTCGATCTCTTCAGCCGGTGTGGCGCATGCGGTCACCAGGGCGTGTAGCAGTGGTCAACTTCAAAAGTGTGGCTGCGACCGGACAGTCCGTGGTAGAAGCGAGGAAGGCTTTGAATGGTCAGGGTGTTCAGATAACATTGCTTATGGAATAGCCTTTTCTAAAGTGTTCGTGGACGCCAGAGAACGAGGCAAGAACAAGCGCAATAAACCGAGATCTGTGATGAACCTTCATAACAATGAAGCGGGTAGAAGGGTAAGTTTTTTTATCCTTTATTTATCTTTATAAATTAAGGTCGCTTGAGCCGTCTGGTGTAGCTTCCAGTGGTCTCTTCTGAGATAAAGATAAAGGCTTACCGCATGTCCTACACGGTGACTAGTGAGAGGGTGTGCTAGAAGTTGGCAAACTCATCACGCAAAGCTCATTGCTACACAAACGAAGACTGTAAGAGCATATAAATGCTTTATGCAGGCTTACTGCAGGGGAAGGTGGGGCAACTGTTGTGGCGGTTGCCAGTGGCGTATCCTGGTAATGCGAGCTAGGCGTGCTGCTACTTAAAATGAATATGTACGCTTACTATTTAACTTCTTCCCCTCTTAATTTAAAAACCAACTATATTCAATTACGCAACGATAGTTATTAGGGGTATATGTCAATTATCTCCAAAATACTAATTAACTTACAACTTGAAACTCACTGTCACTGTAATAATCTGCATTCCCGGCAACTAACAAAAATTAATCACAAAAAACACTGGACGGACACAGCCGATTTTTACAACTCGAGAGCTGCAAGACCACCGCACGCATGTTTGCATTGTATTGACGTATCTGGCTATGACCCCGATTCACACAAACCAGTCTTTGGACGTGAATCCGAAAGGTGCCGCACGCATTGTGACGGAATTACCCGAGAAACTTCGGGCGATTGCTACAACCAATAAAAACTGCACTATAAAACGCGTCTGTGAAACTGAAACTAGATATACTCGTAGATTCTATGCCGGAAAATCCGTTATCCTGATGCGTGCGGTCCGAAAGCAGAACATTAGAAGAGAAATATTTTATAGAATAATAAATTAAATTGTTATTTTCCTTCGCGCATAGGTGTGCGCAGCACGCACAGCACACATAGAGAATACGCCACTGGTGGTTGCATGGTCCAGTGAGAGCGAATAGAAAACGGAAGAAAACAGAAGGTGAGCTTTCTGGGCTTTAGCAATTGGGTCTGAAAATACACCGCCAGAAAATAAAGATAAAGAGAATAAAGGCAAGAAATGATAACAAGACTGAACTTGAAGAAACACCACTACAAGATGTAGAGTCATGCACATATCTTGGCAGTAATATAGACAAAGTTAGATGGACAGACAATGATAGCAGAATAAGAATACAGAAAGAAAGAGGAGCTTTCATTGCATTGGGAAACATTTGGAGATCAAGAGAATCAGGTCTAACACTAAAATAAGAATTTCCAACTCAAATATCCTCATGTCACTCCTATTGTATGGCTCTGAAACATGGAGAACAGCAGAAACATCAGCCAAGAAGGCGCAGACTTCCAAATATGAGTGTTTGCGTAGATTAGAAGGATTGAAGTGATCCCTAATTTGGAACTGATGACAAGAACCAGACAAGTGCCAGTAAAACAAGAGATGAGAAGAACCAGACAAGTGCCAGTAAAACAAGAGATGAGAAGAACCAGACAAGTGCCAGTAAAACAAGAGATGAGAAGAACCAGACAAGTGCCAGTAAAACAAGAGATGAGAAGAACCAGACAAGTGCCAGTAAAACAAGAGATGAGAAGAACCAGACAAGTGCCAGTAAAACAAGAGATGGGAAGAACCAGACAAGTGTCAGTAAAACAAGAGATGAGAAGAACCAGACAAGTGCCAGTGGAACAAGAGATGAGAAGAACCAGACAAGTGCCAGTAAAACAAGAGATGAGAAGAACCAGACAAGTGCCAGTAAAACAAGAGATGAGAAGAACCAGACAAGTGCCAGTAAAACAAGAGATGAGAAGAACCAGACAAGTGCCAGTGGAACAAGCGATGAGAAGAACCAGACAAGTGCCAGTGGAACAAGAGATGACAAGAACCAGACAAGTGCCAGTAAAACAAGAGATGAGAAGAACCAGACAACTGCCAGTAAAACAAGAGATGAGAAGAACCAGACAAGTGCCAGTGGAACAAGAGATGACAAGAACCAAACAAGTGCCAGTAAAACAAGAGATGAGAAGAACCAGACAAGTGCCAGTAAAACAAGAGATGAGAAGAACCAGACAAGTTCCAGTTGAACAAGAGATGAGAAGAACCAGACAAGTGCCAGTGGAACAGGAGATGACAAGAACCAGACAAGTGCCAGTAAAACAAGAGATGACAAGAACCAGACAAGTGCCAGTAAAACAAGAGATGAGAAGAACCAGACAAGTGCCAGTGGAACAAGAGATGACAAGAACCAGACAAGTGCCAGTAAAACAAGAGATGAGAAGAACCAGACAAGTGCCAGTGGAACAAGAGATGACAAGAACCAGACAAGTGCCAGTAAAACAAGAGATGAGAAGAACCAGACAAGTGCCAGTGGAACAAGAGATGACAAGAACCAGACAAGTGCCAGTAAAACAAGAGATGAGAAGAACCAGACAAGTGCCAGTAAAACAAGAGATGACAAGAACCAGACAAGTACCAGTAAAACAAGAGATGAGAAGAAGACACTGGAGATGGATATGACACACACTGAGGAAACCTGTTGACAGCATTATCAGGCAACTCTATCTCTAGAAACCCTAGATAGAGGAAAACCAAGGAACACGTGGAGAAGATAACCAGAGATAGACGTAAAGGGGATGAATAAAACAGGGAAAGATGGCACGGGACCAGGAAAACTTGGCATAAGTTTGTTCAAGGCTTATTCTCCATGTGAGCTGACGAGGGATGATAGTGACGATCATGATGGTAATGGTGGTGACGATGTTTCTGTATTTCTCACGTTTCAGATGATTGACACACAAAATCTCTATGTTCCACTTATCCTAAAGAGCTGAAACTTTGTAAACAAAGTAAATTCGCACGAACAATATTAAGAATTTTTGGTCACTGATAACCACCTAGCCACTATTATTCTATACAAATAGAACGTATGGAGTATCTATTTATTTTAATGTTTTTAATACATTTGGTAAGAATAATACTGAGTCGGGGAAGATGAGGAGGGGCTGTAGTAAAACGTGGATTACAATAGAGGGTGTGACAAATATCGAAAAAGGTGATTCTTCTTACGATGACAAAAGAAATAGAAAATATCCAACGTTGCCGCCAAACGGCCTGCGTCAGGGAAAGCAAGTAGTTGCCATTTCATTTTCTCGTGGCGCAATGTCCCTTAAGCGGATAAGCTAGGTCTTAGCTGCCTTTGGGGAAGTTCCCAGTTTTTTAATATTTATTTTTATTTAGATTCTTATGTGTCCTACTTAACCCTCACTTTCGTTTCTTTCCCCGACGAAGGCTGTGTGGCCGCAACGTTGGATATTTTCTTTTTCTTTTGTCCTCGTATGACGGATCACCTTTTTCAATATTTTTTTTTTCATACCCATCTATTGTAACAGTAATAAAAGTGGATCCATAATACAGTTTTTTTTTTTTTTTTTTTTTTTTTTGCCTTTCACTTGTTTTCCCTTGAGTGTTTGATTGGATAAGCGATCACAGTGCTTGTGTCTCGCGGCATAGTTTCCACGTTCCGGGATTCAACTCTCAGGTGTCCATTTACAGCTGGATAAACTTAGGCGTTAAGTCTTAACGCTCCAGTTTACCCAGCTGTAAATGGGCACCTGACGTTTCTCTTCAGTTATGGAAGAGCTGGTCCTAGTTTGCCGAAGCCTCTAACATTTCATTACCCTGCGGTAGTTTCTGCTACGGATCTATTTTTATCGTTTGTTTCCTCTGAAAGTGTTTATCTATCGTTATTTGGGGCATTACCTTGTTCCGTAGACCAGACGTTTTCAAACTTTTTTGGTCCGCGGCTCCCTTGACCTGTGCATAAATCACCGTGGCTCCTCTCTATACTATATATTATATATAAGCAATTGTACACAAAAAGAAAATATTAATGACTTCTGAATGTGCATATTTTACACCAACATCCGCCATGATGACATCAGAGTTAGTGATCAGCTGTTCGTAACATAGACCTGCTCTGGAGTTTTATGGTGCATTCGTCAATACCTTCTAGCACTTAATGACACGTATTGGTACATGTAATAATACCTCAGCGCAAACATGTCGTCCTACGAAGATCTATATTTATTGATGGACCATGGCTCATAATATGGAGCCCAACTCTTTTCCCAAGCCACCGCGACGCCCTTAGCCGAGGGCCGCGACGCCCCTGGGAGCCGCGACGCACAGTTTGAAAACCTCTGCCGTAGACAGAACTTGTGCTGAGAATCGTTGGAAACTGTCGCTATTACGGGCAGCCAATTGACATGGCCAGATAAAAGTGGCGACTGAAGATTAAAAGTACCTCGGTTATGACAAGTTCGCGGGCCAATACTGTAAACCTGTCAAAACTGTCAACACATTCAGCAAAGAGGGTGATTCCAGTTTACTGTAAAACTGCGATAAACTTTGTTGCCCAGAACAGATATACTAATTTACCGTCAATGCGTACGCTCACACACACACAATTATGCCCAGTAAGTTTCCCTATGGTATAACTCAAATCACTTTGCGGCAACATTTATTACAAATCAATGTTAGTGGACGGGGTTATCAAAAGTGTTGACATGAGCGGTTGCTGGAGTAGTTCGCTTTGAATGGCGACGCAGCTTGTAACGTGGCTCCCTGTAGAAATGTGCAGGTTATTAGTTTTTTTTTTTTTTTCTGGACGAAACATGTTGCTCCAACTGAAATTCATAGATATTTGACAGAGGTGCATGGTGAACAGCGTTGCCACTCCGAGGGGGATTCACCTAGATCTAGGTTTTTTTGGGTCCCGTCTAGGTGTCATTTTCTTTCATTAGTTGAAGAACGCCACCTAGATTTCGCCCAAAATCGGCCAAATGAGTCCGAAAAATCCCCAAAAACTAGCCCAAAAAACTCGCCCAAAATAGCCCAAGTCACCAATACCTAGGTTTTCTTTTTTTTTTTAAATTGAGAGTGGCAACGCTGATGGTGAAAACGCAATAAGTGTTCAGAGAGAGGCAGTTCTAAGAAACTGCACTTACTTCCCGAGGAGTGATTGTTGAACATGACAGTACCGCACCGCACACACATATGTATATGTTACTGTATGTATTTTTGTATGTCCTCTGTCTCGTGCCGCGGTAACATAGTGGTTAGTGCACTGGCTTCCTAGCTCAGTGGTTTATGGTTCGATCCCCAGATGAGGTGGGATCTTTTTAGGCCGCAAACGGCTCCTGGGTCGACCCAGCCCCAAATGGGTACCAGAGCAACTCTGGGAAGGTTAAGGCGACCGGCGTGATGCTGACCACATCACCCCTAGTGTGCCGACGGTCAAGAAAATATGGGCCTAACACCATATTCCCAATATGCCTCAGTGGGCGTGTAACGGGATCCTTGACCTTTTACCTTTCTGTCTCGTGCCATTAAGTAGTGTGTTACATGTCCTCATCATCATACAATATTTATGTCTTGAGCTGCTGTCTTCTCTATGTGTTCTTTGGACGGCCTCTGCTTCCCTTACCCTGAGAATTCCAGAATGAAGACTAGCAGATCATGCTGTCACCATGTTTTCTTAGTGTGTGCTCAATCCACCACTCGTGTCTTGTTGTCATCTCTTGGTCCACCGGCGAGTGTCTAGCTCTAGTCATCTGTTCCACTTTAGTTGCCTTGCACGAACCCTACGCAAAGAATTCACGCGCTATTACAGTTGTGGTTTATCTAGAAATGTTTTTTACGTGATGAGGTTGACTGCTGCATGCAGAACGTCATATTAATTGCTTTTTACGACATTTCTGAGGGAGGAGTAGTTATATACCTTCTTTGCCTCATTAAACACCCCCGGGGGGTTATATGGGACACATTTTGAGATGCGCACAAGTATAACCGACGGACCCTGTAAATTGGCTTAACTGTTGCGCTTCACGAGACAAAACTTTTTATTCTTTTAGTGGCTATTTTGCTGCCCTTAGAAGTAAAGTTCCCAGGTGTGTTTGAGGAGACAAAGAAAAAATTTGAACCATTGCCCCCTCAGGCAACGCGGAAAATACAACTGGTATGAGGTTATGCGTGGGGCCGATCACCATCATGGGCACGTGATTGCTTTGATGCAGGGGCCCTGCAAGTGGGTTAGCAGCAGTGATGCCCTGTGCCTTATGAGGGGCGAAAAAACAGAGAAATACATGTGTACCGCCCAGGGCAAGGGCCTTAGTTATTTCCTCACACTTAGTTATACCCACGAACCTTTCACTTTAAGAGTTAGCAGAACTCCTTCAAGATGAGTGTTTACTGTAAGCATTTACAGAACCTGCAGTAGCATACGGTTTACCGTAAAGAACTGAAGGAATCTCCAGGTTTCTAACTTGCCTTGTGCCCGTCTGTTTAACGAAAGCTGACACGGCCGGTGAAAGAAGTGTGTACACAAAACCATTGTCTGTTGTGAGAGTTAAGGGCTGCTTACCCAAACACGATGATTGGAAAGTGTTTGTTTAGTTCACTTTGAAGCTGAGATCAGATTCCAACACAGAGGCCAAGCTCCAGAATACCAAGCATTGTATTTATGCAACCGCACAGTCGTGGAGTATCTCCGAGAAAGGTCTCCAGAAGAGAGTCTCTTCTCGGTGAATCGATGAGATATTAAAGAGGTAAATGCCAGATCTGTAGGATTATGCGTGAGTCCCAAGAAATACGAAATTACAGAGATAACAAACAAATGACAATTAAAGTATCCAAACCAGAAATTAAAAGCTTTGAAACAGGTCAGGAGTTCATCGCTTCAGAATGGTAGTATCAGTAGCAGACGATGTGGTGTGTTGATGACAATCAAGCAGGGATTTGTGGAAAGTAAACTGAACAGTGACTTGGCTTTGTCAGTTACGGAGACCTCCTTGCGTTTTCAGGGGACCTCTCAAGAGATGAAATAAAGATTAGAACTTCTGTTTCTTCAGGCATGAGGTAAATCTTCTTCTTCTTCTTTTTTCTCCTCCCCCTCCTTCGTCTTCGTCTTCTTCATCATCATCATCCTTCATCTTCATCATCCATCATCTATTTCTTCTTTTTCTTCGCGGTTCACATGTTTTAAATTTAAAAAAACACTTTTATTTAGTTTTTGTTGTTGTTGAAAGTGATGAGTGGAGAGAGGGCACTTGACGGTTGACCGTTATTGCCTCTGCTCGTCCACCATCTTGGTCTACCCTGTTCAACCTAATAGTCGGTTATAATTAGGGTATTTAGTGTCATTTTATTTTCAGTGTTGCGTAATATTTAAATAACTATTGTCTTCTGCAATTGATGGTTTTATGTTATATTAGTATTTGTTCTTTTTACGTCGTGTTTTTTATTTGTTACTTCATTGTCTTTCCTTGTACTATGAGTAGTCAACAACTTTGACTGGTTTTTTTTTTAATGGTTTGTTAGTTTTTTATATTTTTTTTTTATTAATTTCTATATGGTTGAATTGTTTTGTTTTTTCAGAAGTATTATTATTGTTATTATTATTATTACTAGTATTGTCACTGTTATTAACCTTAAATCGTTTCCCTTGTTTTGTGTATATATCGTTTTAGTATTGTTTGGGCTTCCCCTGGGGCATCTATACTTAACACCCTATCACCAGTCATGTCTATATTTTGATTTCTAAAGTACATTTTTAATTTAAGCCTCTGTTGCTCGTACTTTTTACAGTGAATCACGTAGTGATCTATATCATTTTCTTCCTGCCATTCTTGGCAGTGTGGTTCCTCTATCATAAAGTCTGCTGCACCGAGACGGAGACGCCACTGCTTTTTGTTCGAGGGTACCTTTACTTCTCCTCTGACCGGGCACGTCGTTGTTGGTTCTTTCAGCAGTTTGAATGCGTGTATGCCTTTACTAATGTCCTTCCATGTTGTCTTCCATTCCTCGTTTATGGTTATCTTCACTTGGCTCTTAATCTCCGATTTTCGAAACCCTGCTTTTACGTTGTTTTTACTTGTTCTTCCAAATTTGGCAGTCTGGTCCGCCAACTCGTTACCAGCTATACCTATGTGTGCCGGAACCCACACTAGCCTCACACTGCATCATCTGTTCCCTAGTGATGTATTAATTGAGAGTATTTCTTCCTTTATGTCTGGCCGGCTGCATTTACCTGGGTGTTCTAGTGCTTGTAGTGATGAAAGGGAATCTGTAAATATCGTAAATGCTTCTGGCGGATTGTCTTCAATTATTTCTTATTTAAGTTAACCTGAGGGGTTATATATTTGTCGCGTTATCGCATCTTTGACGCTCATTATCAGAGTGGGCCACTGATTGTACAGAGCTGAAACGCTGATGCGGCTCCCTTTCTTGTTAGACTTTGATCTTTAAAGTTTTGACAGCCATTGATCCAGCCGATGTTATATAATACTTATAAATTAGGACTGGGACCTTTGACGGTTAATTATTTGATTAATTGGTAATTTTAAAAAGTAGATTAATTGATAAAAACACATTTTAATCGACTAATAGGTACTTGTGTCTTTATTTACCCACAGATTAAAATTGTTGAAATTTAGAAGCTAAACGGAGCACCGTACTTTTTCTTAAATTTTTTTTCTTAAATTCGCGCGAAAAATATAACACTGTGTCTTCACGCGGCAAATCTCTCTCACAGTTCGCCAAGATCGTTAAAAATGTCGTCTTGGCTACTTGCACAATAACTGGTGCGCTCTCTCTTTCACTACGGCAATGTACTTGTGCGCTCTCTCTTTCTCCATGGCAATGTACTTGTGCGCCCTCTCTTTCTCTACGGCAATGTATTTGTGCGCTCTCTCTTTCTCTACGGCAATGTACTTGTGCGCTCTCTCTTTCTCTACGGCAATGTATTTGTGCGCTCTCTCTTTCTCTACGGCAATGTACTTGTGCGCTCTCTCTTTCTCTACGGCAATGTACTTGTGCGCTCTCTCTTTCTCCACGGCAATGTACTTGTGCGCTCTCACTTTCACTACGGCAATTTATCCATCCGGTTGTGTGGCAGGACATCAAAGGGATTATTCGTCTGGTTGGGTGATGGTGGTGGTAAGAGTCTCTCTTCTGTGGATTGAAGTGACGTCGATTTGTAGCAATGTAATTTAGTATAAGTAAATAAATGTAGAGTAAGCAACCTTCGCAAAATCCCATACACTTCGAATCGATGTAGATCACAGAACGATCGAGCTGTTTCATTCCCTACACAGGACCATATAAATTACATTGCTTATAAACTAATAAAACGGTATTGAATCAGTTTTACAAATAACAGTTCACATGAGACAAGGGACCAATACCCGAGTTTTACCGCCGCTACATTGATGATGGTATTGGCATTACTGACATGTCTGAGGTTGACCTCCGTCGATTTATCGACTATGTTGGTAATTTCAATCCTGCCATCAAATTCACTTCTGAAATTTCTACGACCTCAGTGAACTTCCTTGACATCACTGTGACTATTAGCCCTATTGGTCTTAAAACGTCTGTCTATTATAAGGCTACTGACGCTCATGGTTTCCTTCTTCATACTTCATCGCATCCTCTTAGCTGTAAAAATTCCATTCCCTTTTCTCAACTTCTTCGCTTGCGTCGGTTATGTCACGATGACGATGATTTTCATCAGCGAGCTCAAGAGATGCTTGAGTTCTTTCGCCGACGTCTTTATCCAGAACATGTGTTATCTGTTCCCTTAATCGTATCACACGCGTCACTCGTCAGACGGCACTCACTACTAAACCTTCTGTCCAATCTGACAGACTCAAACTGGTTCTAACTTTCCATCCTCACTGCCTGGCGGTAAAGAGAATTCTGTTTCGACATCTGCCTATTCTCAACTCTGATCCTGATACCAAAGAGTTATTTCGTGATACACCTTTGGTAGCTTATCGTAGGGATAGGAATTTTAGGGATATTCTTGTACACAGTCGCTTGCGACATTCTAGCCCATCTTACTTTGGTACTAAACCGTGCCAACGCCGGATATGCAAGACCTGTCCGTTTGTACTCCAAACTCAGACAGTCACTTTTCCTAAAGGAAAATTTATCATTAGAGAGTCTTTTACGTGTGAATCCAGAAACCTGATTTATGCTATCATCTGCAAGAGATGTGGCATGACCTATATTGGTGAAACTGGTAGGCGTTTGGCAGACAGGTTTCGTGAGCACTTGAATGACATCTATCAGGACAAACATTTACCGGTGGCCCTTCATTTCAATAGACCTGACCATTCAGGTAATTCCGATATACATGTCACTGCCCTGCGTTCATGTGCCGGTAATGACAAGACTCGCTTTTCGTTGGAGAATCGCCTTATTTTTAAAATGGGCGTTCTAGCTCCCGGCGGTTTAAATATACAACATCATTTTGCATAAATTCTGGTAGCTTTTCTCTTTTTCATTCTTTATTCGTTATCTTTATGATCTATCTTCTTGTTTTTTGCTTTGGTTCGTTTCGTATCTTTTTATATCTCTTGTTTTGTCGCTATCGTACGTCACTTCCTTGTGAATTATGTGACAAGAGACTACCGCTTTCTTCCAAGTATTCTTTGCATCGAGCTAAGCTAACTTTAACTAGTTCCACAGTTTTGTTTATTCTTCTTTTTTTCGTTTCGTTGGATTATTTACTTTCTTGTTGCAGTATTTCTTTTAGATTTTACGGTTTTCTTGTATTGTTATTGTTTACTTTTTCCATCTGCTTGTATCGCCCATTTGTTGTATGTTTCTCATCATCGTATAGTTTTGTAGTACCTATATGTAATTTTTGTCTTTGTCACCTGTTTGTGGCTGACGAAGGGTAAAACCCGAAACGTTCCTTGTCTCATGTGAACTGTTATTTGTAAAACTGATTCAATAACTGATTCAAAGCACTTGCACTGAATCTTGGGGGCGGCGGGGGGGGGGGGGGAGGGGGTGTAGTGTGTTGTCTGACGCGGGGACTGATGGGTATGGTTCTGCGAAGTGATGTTTTGTTTATGAAACCTCCTATCTCGATCAGTCTTACCTCTGGACCTAACGTGCCATGCAGCAGAGTCAATGGGGTGGCGGGGGGTGTATTGTGTGGTCTGATGCGGGGGCGGGGTTTGATTGGTATGACTCTCGCCTGCATTAAGTCGGTCAGTGTTACCGTGTTTAGTTTTGTAGGTGTCTCGTATGGAGGATGATTGTACTTGAGCTATGATAGCACCTCTAGCAATGGTTGTCGTTTTACCAGATGTGTTGACTATCATAACCGGGAAGTCTCTGTTTGTTGTGACTTCTGCTATTTCTTCCGCAATAAATAGCATTGGGTCTTCATTTATATCTTCTCCCGGTATGGGTTCCAAGTGAATAATTTGTCCAGGTTTTATATATTGTGACGCTTTGGTCCTACCCTTGGCTATGACTAATGAATTTGGTAAGAGGGTAACCGGGTCTGTTAAACAAATCAATGATGCAATATGGATTCAATTCTTCCCCATGTGTGATTGTCTGGCTGCCAATCTTAAATGTGACATAGGTAATGCCTAAGGATTTCAATTCTTCCCCAGTTACAGAGGCCATATATGTTCTGGAATGCTGGAACTGTGCGTATTTCTTTATTTGCTTATAAAGTTGTTCCCTTATGAGGCTTACAGATGCTCCTGTATGTATGAGCGCTCTGTAATTCCTGTTCTCAATGGTGATTAGACAGGAACTTGGGTCGGGATGTATGGTGACTTCATTTTGAGTGCTATTATTGTGAACTAATGGTGGTTCTTTTGTTATAGTGTGGAGTTCATTCAGTTTTCCTCGCGTTTCATGTTGTATATGGGACCAATGGTTGGAGCTTTTGTTGTTGCTACCCCTGCTTCGGACACGGCTAGAGATCCCTCCTAACGCGTGCCAAATCCGTTTGCCTGCATTGGACGACTGCTGGAGAAACTGTGCTGGGTATTGTGTCTTTGTTGGGCCCAGAAAACTCACAAAACTGCACCATGATCCTGTTTAGGGCCCACAAAACCCACAAAACTGCACCCACCACGGTCCTGTTTAGGGCCCACAAAACTGCACCACGGTCCTGTTTAGGGCCCACAAAACTGCACCATGGTCCTGTTTAGGGCCCACAAAACCAACAAAACTGTACCCTGGCAAGAAATCCTTTATTTGTTTTCGCCACTGGGTGGAGAGGGCTGGATGGGGAGGGGGGTCCCCTCGCTACGCACTGATCCTTGTCAAATATTGACACAATCAGAGCCGGATTAACGTAGTAGCAAAATTATCATATGCTACGAGCCCCGCGCTTTTTGGGGCCCCGCGCCAATAAATATGTACATAATTTTTTTGGTCATCTTCTAATACGAGCGTTAAACCAATGATCTTGTGATTTATGCCATCTTTAGTGCCTTTTCATTTGGTGTCACGAAATTGTGAGAGAAAGAGCATAAGAGGGTGACTTAGTGTGACTTCATTATTGTTATCTTAACTGTTTGCGGACGGAAGCAGTCATTTTCTTTGGATTTGTTGAATGCCTGTACACCTTCTTTTCTGCTTCTACTTACCGGTGGGGTCTCCTTCCTGTATCATACAGCTGGTCTTACTGTAGTGAAGTCTGTAACACTTCACTCCCCTGCATTATAAAGCTGGTCTTACTGTAGTGAAGTCTCTAACACTTCACTCCAATGCATCATAAAGCTGGTCTTACTGTAGTGAAGTCTGTAACACTTCACTCCCCTGCATCATGAAGCTGGTCTTACTGTAGTGAAGTCTCTAACACTTCACTCCCCTGCATCATAAAGCTGGTCTTACTGTAGTGAAGTCTATAACACTTCACTCCCCTGCATCATACAGCTGGTCTTACCGTAGTGAAGTCTCTAACACTTCACTCCCCTGCATCATGCAGCTGGTCTTACTGTAGTGAAGTCTCTAACCCCTCACTTCCCTGCATCATAAAGCTGGTCTTACTGTATGAAGTCTGTAACACTTCACTCCCCTGCATCATACAGCTGGTCATACTGTAGTGAAGTCTCTAACACTTCACTCCCCTGCATCATGCAGCTGGTCTTACTGTAGTGAAATCTCTAACACTTCACTCCCCTGCATCATAAAGTTGGTCTTACTGTAGTGAAGTCTCTAACACTTCACTCCCCTGCATCATAAAGCTGGTCTTACTGTAGTTAAGTCTCTAACACTTCACTCCCCTGCACCATAAAGCTGGTCTTACTGTAGTGAAGTCTCTAACTCTTCACTCCCCTAAGCTATGCTTAATAAATTCATGTGCCATGCTGCCACCCCTACCTGCGGAAAGCATAATAGACTAACCCCGCGCCCTTCCTGCCATCCCTACCTGCGAATTGCAATTAGACTAACCCCACGCAGGCAAAAGTACGGAATGCGATGTGGTCATTTAATTATAGAATGGGTGAACAAAGACACAAGAACCCACCTTACTCTCACATAGTTACCACTATCACCTCTGCTCGGACGGGACCATAAATATCTCAGACCTATCTTGTAAAAATTACGACAGAGGTCTGGATCCCTCGCTCTTATTTCCCGTATTTGTCGTGGTAGCCGATCTTCTCCCATTCTGCAGACATGGCTTAACCATCGAAATCGGGATTGTTCCACTCGAGTTTATAGGGGTTTGGTTTCGAATTTTAATCTGAGATGAATTTCGTTTGGCGGACGTGACAGTGGTAACGAAATAATTAATATGTAGCGTTGACTTGAAATACCAAAAAGCTACAGACTTTCATAAATAGTTGCCTGCGTAGAATAGGAGGGTTAAAGTGGTATTGTCATACCAATGTGGAACTGATGGCCAGAACCAACAAGTGTCATTAGAACAAGAGATGAGACGAAGACGATGGAAGGGAACAGGACACACATTGATTACAACTGTTGATTGCATCATCAGGCAGTCCATGCTCTGGAATCCTCAGCGTAAGAGAGGGTAGAGAACAGTGAACCAATGCTTGGAGAAGAGAACTGATGACAGCCGTGCAGGGATGAAGAAGACATGGACGTTGAGCTGATGGCACAATACAAGACGAATTGGTCTACATTTGATTGACAATTTTTATAATAGTGTCTACAGCTGCCGCCGCAGGCGACCTTTGTCTTTACTGACTGTGCGTGGTACACCACTCTGAGTGGAGACCTCCCAGTACCAAAGACTGCTGTGCCTGTCTTCAGATTTGCTCATTTCCTCAGACCTACGGGTCCTGAGAGTTCCTCTATAAATGCCTTTGTGCAGATGAGGAAGGACATCCCTCGAAACCTTCGGGTATATGAGGCTCTGTCCATTTTGGCTGGAATGACGTCTCGATAGTTCGGAGGTTTCATAGCGAATATGAGTACACATGAGGGCAAGTCCGGGCACAATGGGCTAATCACCTGTTTGCCAAATCACTCCGATTACATGTCCCGCCCATGGGCCTTGCGCACTTGGGTCTACGATTTTCTGTCGGCCCACTCTTTGTCAGAATGCCAGTCTCTGCACAGCGTATATTTTAGTACTCCACTTGGATTACAACTGTCAGGTGTTGAGGAAAAATAATAATAATGTTTCAGGTATACGCCACTGTTGGCTGATAATATAATATCCTGAATTTGGTAAGTCCAGTAATATAAGTTACAGTCATACAGTATCTCTGCTTGTACACACTTAACCATGGAAAATAGAAAAGGAAACGAAAAGACCGCTGGTTTGTCCACTTGGATCAGGTCTGCTAAAAATATAAGAAACATTTTATGGGAAAATGCTACCACTCTGTGTAAATATAAATATGTATAGACGGGAACACGATAGTCTCTTCTCCGCTGTGTCAAATCCTAACGAATTTAAAAGATACACGGTGTTTTTCCCTACGCCTTACACACAGACACCGCTGGCAGCGGAGGTGGGTCAGACTGAGCCGATGAATACTCTTCCGCCCCTTCTCGTGGCTGGCTGGGGTCACACGCACAGTGTGTTATTATTTATTTCTCACAATGCGCCACGTACAAATTATCACTTATCAATTAGTAGCTAGTAAATCATCAATATCTGTTAATTTGTCGAATGGCATTAAAAAAAATAATAGACGCAATAATAACAATAATTATAAAATGAAATATAAACAATATTTATTTCCCTCCCCCTATCAGTCGTTCTAACACCTCTAAGTTCGTTCTGGTTAGCCGTCTACTCTGTAAACACAAATTACCGTCTCGTCTCAGATATGTAGCGGTCGCGAACGGTCTAACATTTTAATTGAATTTCTGGTTGTGGAAATCGCTACGCGTTATTTTAGTTAATACGCCTTACTAGCAAGAAAAAGATCTAAGTGAAGTATGTAACTGTATGTTTAAAGTATTTAAGTGTTTAACTTTAAATGCTGTCACTGTAAAACACTTCTAACACTTAGCACTATTTACCAGAAATTCCAGAATACAAATCTCCACGAATCACTTTTTAACCAGTAATCCAAAAAAAATGATTTAAGGCTGTACGCTAGTGTAGTGGTTTTTGATGGTACTGTATGGTTGTGATGTTACTTAGTGTAATGTATGAGGTCAGCTGTAAAGGCTCCTGAGATAAATGTAGATGTGAATTACAGAAGGCCCTTCTTACTACCACTTACGACCTCAAACATATCTTTTTCTCTAATATGAATGTAGCTACGTTATAAAGTCTAGGGTACTGAAATGTAATGTGTTGTAGTAGAATATACAAACACACACAGATAATTAATAAGTGTAATAATATTAATAAAATTTTATAACACACTGAACTAACTCAGGTTGTTTTAGTTAAATATTAAAATTTTCTTTAAAATTATTTGTTCTGAACCAATGTTTTATTTTGGTCAGAACATATGAAATGTTATGGAGTTATAAATGGAATGCATAAATATATGGCATAATAAAATGGAATGTGTATACATAAGTATTTTATCAGACTGGTTAATATTAATTATATTTATAGTGTCTCTGGGAAACTATTACTGGATGTGCTGTTGGGGTGGTGTCATCACACCCACTCTGTGACTAGAACAAGCTTTGTCCATTGTTTTATGAACTTTAATAAATGTATCTTTCCCAAAATTCAATATATTTATGAGGGGAAATATTTATAAATTCTTTAGGCGTATGGTGAATCCTCAGCAGGCCACTAAATCACTCATCTTGTCTGCGAAGATCTAATGCTGGATTCCGGTGGCCCACTCCTCTCGGTAGCTAGAATACAATGGTAGACTGCACCGACACACTGTTTGGCTGCACACACATCTGCTTGTGCAATCTTGATTACTTATGTGGCACTACCCTAGTGCCACAACAGAAACTCACAATTCTGAAACAAAATTTGTGCGTTGTGTCAATAATCTATTTACTGCACCACTCTTACACACAGCACAACACATCAACATTACACAGAATGGGTCAGATCTCTCTGACCACACACCACATCTTACCCAGTTGTTTTCATATAGTATCAGTTTCCCCAAGACTGCATTGCATCTGAGATATGTTCAATAGTTTCCTTTTATTCAATAAGATAGGTGATATGTTCCCACTGATCTCAACAATAGATCCGCCTTCCATAGTCTTAGTTAGGCGTCCATATATTTTTTGTTTGTCTCTAGACCCTGAACTTGGGCTGGGGACCTAGAGCGAACACTTACTTGTCGTAATCATTTTATATGATATGGCAGTATCAATCACTAGAAATATTAAAATATATAAAATAAATGCTTTCATTCTTACCAGAATTCAGAATTGAGAACACAGTTAATTGCTAGCAAAACTCAGCTGAGCTGCTGGCTATATGATGGCGTCTCTCTAAATGTATGTACTATCTTCTAGGAACAACACCACAGGCAAACCGACTGTGTCCCTGGACAGTATTGTATAAAATGGCAAAAATGCGCATCTCTGTCCCGCTAATATGATTACATTTGCCCAATCGCCGACTTCCCCCCTAACTTTTCAAATCTACAACCAAAAGTCAAATTCAGTCAGATCTCAGTCAAGTGTGTATTATTGTCTGTTGGTCCGTCTGTCTCTACTTGGTTTTTCACAAAAACACACTTGGTTCTACAAGCAATACCCTACACAAATCTGCCTCCTAAGTTATTTTTAGCCACAATTCTCCACCTTTCCCCTCTCTTGCATTACAGCTTGATTTTTGCATTTGCGTGTCTCAAGGACAAAAATTTTGAAACTTTAGTGACAGTATGGACATTACAGTCGCTAGTCTGATATGAACAACACAGTCTTTTGTCAATATCTTCCTTGTTATCTATCCGTCTGTATAATTTAAAGTATATTAGTTCTCTGCTCAAGATGGGCTATCAAACTAGCTAGGTTTTATATTCATAACTCTATTATTAAGAAAAAACATATTTTTTTCTCATGTTTAATTTTTTGAAATTTGTTCGAGAACCTTCTCTAAGGCGTTTGCCGCTGAATTCAAATAAAGGGACCAAGTATCGAAAAACGTCCAAGAAATGACTGTTTCGAATAAGAGCTAAGGTCTTTTCTGTCCATTTCCTTACATTGTGGCAACTAGTGACGTGAATTTTTTTTTTCTTTTACTACCAATTACGTCTTTTTAGCCTTGCTAGAATCAAACACGTGTTCAGTCATATTTTTCCTTTTTGATCCCCGTTTCCCTCCCGTCTACAAAGGGTAAACCGTTTCGACTGCACGTCTAACAAGTTAGTTTGACTGGCGGTGGGAAATGCGGGCATGGGCGAGCATGTCTCCTAGTATCTTACGCATTATTTTTATCCCTACATTTTATCTTTATATTGGGAGATATTTTAACGTTGTATCATGGTAAATTCATCACACATCTCCCCACCTGAGAACATGCACTACGACAAGTTCCAAAACCAGTGATACACATAGATAAAATTACTCCTCACGCCTACCACTAATCTAATTTTGATCACAGGGGTGCCGACTGAGGAAATCTGCACCGACATTCAATGACCCTGGGATATACTCAATACTAAACTGATAAGGTTGCAATAATAAAGACCATCTCAACAATCTAGCATTTTCATGCTTAGCCTGAGATAAGAACACCAGGGGCTAATGATCCGTCTGGACCACAAAAGTCCTACCATACAGATAGATTTGAAACTTTTTTATTGCCCAGATTAACGCTAAACATTCTTTTTCGCTTGTGGAATATCCTTGCTCCGCTTTATTCAATTTGCGGCTTGCATAAGCGACTGGGTTCAGTTCCCCATCGGGTGGAGATGACCTTTGCAACAGAGCCGCTCCGAAGCCTACATTACTTGCATCTGTTCTCACCACGAAGTCCTGTGTCAAATCAGGCAATTTGAGAATAGGCTTGCTAGTGAGTTTTTCCTTTAACTCTTGAAAAGCCAATTCACATTGCGCAGTCCAAATTATTTTATCTGGATGTCCCTTGCGAGTCAGATCAGTCAAAGGAGCACAAATAGAGTTAAAATGTTTGATATATTTTTGGTAAAATCCGCATAACGACACGAATGATCGCACGTCCTTTTTTGTTTGTGGTCTAGGTGCTCTCTGAAGTTTTTCCAAATTCTTGGGGTCAGGGGTCATGTTACCCTGATATACAGTGTGTCCCAAGAATTCCAACTCTTTCCATCCAATACAACATTTTGTTGGCCTAGCAGTTAAATTCGCTTCCTTAAGCCTATCAAATAACATTTTTAGAGAGTTAATGTGTTCTTCAAATGTCTCTGTGGCGACGAGAATATCATCCATGAAATTCGTGATACATGGGTTATTCAGGGGATCCAACAATTTGCGCATCATCCTTGAAAATACACTCGGGGCATTTTTCAATCCGAATGGTAGCATGTTGAATTCATAATGTCCTTCCGAAGTGCTAAAAGCTAAATAAGGTCTCACTTCAGGCTTCACTGGAATCTGGTAATAGCCTTTACTAAGATCCACCTTTGAAAAGTATTTTGCCTTGTTTAATCTGGCAAATAACTGTTTTGTGTCTGGTAATGGATCCACTTGTCCTTCTGTGACAGCATTCAGTTTCCTGTAATCTATGCACAGTCTGTGTTCCCCAGACGGTTTCCTCAACAAAACTACACTGGAGCTAAAAGATGATTCACTGTGTGAAATAATCCCCTCCTTCAACAAATAATCTATTTCTTCCTTCAATGCCTTCTCCTTCGCGAACGGAATAGAATAGGCTCTCATACAGATTGGGTTTGAATCTACCAGTTTCATGTCATACTGTAGCAAATTTGTATGTCCTGGTTTATCTGTTAATACATCTGTATGTTCCTCCAGAACCTGTTGAACTCTCTCCCTCTGATTTTTAGTCAGGTGCTTACTGACTTTTACCTGTGCGGCTGTTTCACAAGGATGTAATGGGTATTCATGTGAGGTGAGTGGTTCCTTTTGCATTTGAGTTGCGATAGCCAAGGTCAGTAAGGGGGTGCTTTCCTGGAGTGGTCTGTCCAGATACTTCTTTAAAAGGTTTACATGATAAACTTTCTCCTTCCCCTTTTTGTCAATTTTATAGTTTGTTCTAGACACCTTTTCTAGAACCGTATATGGACCTTGCCATCCAATTTGTAATTTATTCTGGCTGCCGGGTAGTAGAAGAAGCACCTTCTCTCCCACAGCTAGTTCTCTGTCCTTTGCCTTCCTATTAAAATATGCTGCATGTTTCTTCCTGGCTTGTCTCAAATTATCATTTGCCAGTTTCCATCCAGCTTTCAGACGAGTGGTCAGTTCGTTCACATATTGATACGATGAGGTAACAGTCTCTTCTGCCTTCTCATCTGTCCAGGTCCTTAATAAAGCTTCCAGTGGACCTTTTATTGGCCTCCCAAATAGCAGAGTTGCGGGAGCCATCCCGGTTGAACTATGTGGTACCTCCCGATACGCAAACAACGCGGCGGGCAGGAATTGATCCCACAGATCCGGTTTTTCGTGTGCCAGCTTCCTCAGGATAGAAATGAGAGTCCCATTGAACCTCTCTACCTGGCCGTTCCCTTGTGGATGGTACGGACTACAGTGAAAGTGTCTGGCTTGAAATAGCTTAAAAACTTCTTCCGTTAGTTTCCCCTTGAACTGTGAGCCATTATCAGTCAAGATTTGATGCTTGAATCCTAATCTTGTGAATATTGTAAGTAGTGCCTCTGCTACATGTTTTGAATCAATTGATGGCAGGGCTACTGCCTCTCCACACATAGAACAAGTGTCCACCAGAGTAAGGATGTAACTGTTCCTCCTCTTGGTCAGAGTGAGAGGTCCAACAATATCCACTGCAACCCTCTCAAAAGGTATTCCCACTATGGGCATTTCCCCTAGAGTTGCAGGAGCAGTCCAATGCTTTGGAGCTACCCGTTGACATTCTGGACAGGATTTGACATATCTTTTTATATCCTCCGTTATCCCTGGCCAGAAGTAATGACAAGCTATACGCTGTCCTGTGGCGCTGATCCCCATGTGACCACTGAAGGGAATCGCATGCCCGAGTTCCATCACTTTATCCCTATATGAAGTGGGAAGAACCAGCTGGTTATGACCATTTGTTCCAGTTCCGGCCTTCCTGTATAATAGTTTGTTCTTCATAAAGTATTCTCCCTTGATTGGAGGTGTGTGGCATTTGGGCAATTTTTTAAAACATGGCTTGAGTGTCCTATCCTCAGCCTGCGCCTTCCTCATCTCTTCTGGATGAGCATTTATAGGTTCACCTTCTTCCTCCTTTTTCTGTGACTTGGTCTGCACTGTCGCCATGATCACAGGTCTTTCGGGATTCCCCAAGAAGACGTACCTACACCCCAATATCAGAGGGTAGATTGGTTCATCTATCACTGCTGCTCTGATTTCTCCTTCCACATAGCGAGTTTTCACCGTTATCCTTGCGATGGGAAGTGTCATGAGTGGTATGTCCTTGGTCGCCCCTTGTATTTCCACTGTTTCTGTGGTATACTGACTTGGGTCCACTAGGCTAGACTTCACAACTGAATCATAATCCAAACCTGTATCATAAAGGCACCTTGTGGTGACCCCATTACAAATAACATCCTCACAAACTGGGGGGTGATAAGGTTACTGCTGTCCATTAGGATTAACCTTTAATCTTTGAGTCCCAGACTTCATTGCAGCAATGTTTGAAGGTTTCCTTCTACAAAATTCGGTGTTATGGTTGTCTTTCTTACACCATTTGCACCATCTTTTTCCTTGGTTTAACGGTTTTCTTTCATTATATTTTTGGTCATTGAACTGTGAGTTTCGGTCACGATAGTCATTTCTTGGGCGTTCAAAGTTTGTCCTGCCTTTATTACCCTGTTCTCTATTATCAAATTTATTAAATGGCTGTGGAGCTTTAAAATTTTCTATGTGCTTCTTTTTAGTGCCACTTACTTCTGCCTGGGCTGCCTGATACCTCTCAGCGACATTTAAAACCTCTCCCAACCTCTCTGCACCTTGTTCCATGAGAAATTTTCTCAAGTCTGGAGCCATGGACTCTCGTAATTGCTCTATCATGATCATCTCTTTCAGATCTTGGGTCTTCCCCAGAGCAGTCCATTTCTCCAAATAGGTTTCCAGTCTGGCAGAGAATTGGTGGTATGTCTCCCCAGACAACAGTTTGGCATTTCTAAATTTCTTACGGTAAAATTCACCATTTTTTTCGTGTCTTAATAACAAAGCCTGCTTTAGCATGTCATAATTGTCTTGGTCTTCTCTATTTATTTTAGCGAAGACTTCATAAGAAGTACCTCTCAGTCCCTGTGATAACTTTAAACTCCACCTCTCTCTCTCTAACCCATATGTAGTAGCTAATAATTCAAATCGACTGAGGTACCCCTCGATGTCATCGTCTTTCTCAACAAAATGGTCTAAATGAAACCCCATAGCTGAGTTTGAGGCTCCCTGACTAGCTGCAGCATCTGAGGCAAAAGGGCTGGCACCCATTTCAGGAGCATGGCCTTGTAATTCCAGCTCCTTTAGTCGTAATTCGTGCTCCCTTTGTAACCTTCTATCTTCTGCTTCCCTTTCGGCCTTTTTTCCTCTGCCTCCCTTCTCTTATCTTCTGCCTCCCTTTCGGCCTTTTTTTCCTCTGCCTCCCTTTCGGCAGTCAACCTTTTATCTTCTGACTCCCTTTGCTGTCGTTTTTTTTCTGCCTCAATCTGCAGCCTCTTAAGTTCTTTGTCAGCCTCAATTTGTAACCTCTTCTCTTCAGCTAACCTCCTATCTTCCCTTTCAATATACTTGTCACATTCAGAAGTTACATACTGAATTAAAACCTGACCCTCCATTCCCATTTCCTTCGCCGTTAGCACAGCAGCCGATCTAAATTTTGCCAGGTCAGCCATCCTACAAAATAACAATGACCAAGGTAAATCTAACTAATGACAGGTAATTCTAATTATTCAATTAATTAACTAACTACCACTGGCTGTGAAGATTCACCAACTTTTATTTTCCCCTTTTTATTTTAAGGGACACTTTTTAAATTTTTACAATCTGTCCCCACTGGTTTAATTCTCCCACCAGGAGATTCTAATATTTATGATAAACTAATTATCCCTGGACAAGACCCCAATATGTGTAGTGGTTTTTGATGGTACTGTATGGTTGTGATGTTACTTAGTGTAATGTATGAGGTCAGCTGTGAAGGCTCCTGAGATAAATGTAGATGTGAATTACAGAAGGCCCTTCTTACTACCACTTACGACCTCAAACATATCTTTTTTCTAATATGAATGTAGCTACGTTATACAGTCTAGGGTACTGAAATGTAATGTGTTGTAGTAGAATATACAAACACACACAGATAATTAATAAGTGTAATAATATTAATAAAATTTTATAACACACTGAACTAACTCAGGTTGTTTTAGTTAAATATTAAAATTTTCTTTAAATTTATTTGTTCTGAACCAATGTTTTATTTTGGTCAGAACATATGAAATGTTATGGAGTTATAAATGGAATGCATAAATATATGGCATAATAAAATGGAATGTGTATACATAAGTATTTTATCAGACTGGTTAATATTAATTATATTTATAGTGTCTCTGGGAAACTATTACTGGATGTACTGTTGGGGTGGTGTCATCACACCAACTCTGTGACTAGAACAAGCTTTGTCCATTGTTTTATGAACTTTAATAAATGTATCTTTCCCAAAATTCAATATATTTATGAGGGGAAATATTTATAAATTCTTTAGGCGTATGGTGAATCCTCAGCAGGCCACTAAATCACTCATCTTGTCTGCGAAGATCTAATGCTGGATTCCGGTGGCCCACTCCTCTCGGTAGCTAGAATACAATGGTAGACTGCACCGACACACTGTTTGGCTGCACACACATCTGCTTGTGCAATCTTGATTACTTATGTGGCACTACCCTAGTGCCACAACAGAAACTCACAATTCTGAAACAAAATTTGTGCGCTGTGTCAGTAATCTATTTACTGCACCACTCTTACACACAGCACAACACATCAACATTACACAGAATGGGTCAGATCTCTCTGACCACACAGCACATCTTACCCAGTTGTTTTCATATAGTATCAGTTTCCCCAAGACTGCATTGCATCTGAGATATGTTCAATAGTTTCCTTTTATTCAATAAGATAGGTGATATGTTCCCACTGATCTCAACAATAGATCCGCCTTCCATAGTCTTAGTTAGGCGTCCATATATTTTTTGTTTGTCTCTAGACCCTGAACTTGGGCTGGGGACCTAGAGCGAACACTTACTTGTCGTAATCATTTTATATGATATGGCAGTATCAATCACTCGAAATATTAAAATGTACAAAATAAATACTTTCATTCTTACCAGAATTCAGAATTGAGAACACAGTTAATGTCTAGCAAAACTCAGCTGAGCTGCTGGCTATATGATGGCGTCCCTCTAAATGTATGTACTATCTTCTAGGAACAACACCACAGGCAAACCGACTGTGTCCCTGGACAGTATTGTATAAAATGGCAAAAATGCGCATCTCTGTCCCGCTAATATGATTACATTTGCCCAATCGCCGACTTCCCCCCTAACTTTTCAAATCTACAACCAAAAGTCAAATTCAGTCAGATCTCAGTCAAGTGTGTATTATTGTCTGTTGGTCCGTCTGTCTCTACTTGGTTTTTCACAAAAACACACTTGGTTCTACAAGCAATACCCTACACAAATCTGCCTCCTAAGTTATTTTTAGCCACAATTCTCCACCTTTCCCCTCTCTTGCATTACAGCTTGATTTTTGCATTTGCGTGTCTCAAGGACAAAAATTTTGAAACTTTAGTGACAGTATGGACATTACAGTCGCTAGTCTGATATGAACAACACAGTCTTTTGTCAATATCTTCCTTGTTATCTATCCGTCTGTATAATTTAAAGTATATTAGTTCTCTGCTCAAGATGGGCTATCAAACTAGCTAGGTTTTATATTCATAACTCTATTATTAAGAAAAAACATATTTTTTTCTCATGTTTAATTTTTTGAAATTTGTTCGAGAACCTTCTCTAAGGCGTTTGCCGCTGAATTCAAATAAAGGGACCAAGTATCGAAAAACGTCCAAGAAATGACTGTTTCGAATAAGAGCTAAGGTCTTTTCTGTCCATTTCCTTACATTGTGGCAACTAGTGACGTGAATTTTTTTTTCTTTTACTACCAATTACGTCTTTTTAGCCTTGCTAGAATCAAACACGTGTTCAGTCATATTTTTCCTTTTTTGATCCCCGTTTCCCTCCCGTCTACAAAGGGTAAACCGTTTCGACTGCACGTCTAACAAGTTAGTTTGACTGGCGGTGGGAAATGCGGGCATGGGCGAGCATGTCTCCTAGTATCTTACGCATTATTTTTATCCCTACATTTTATCTTTATATTGGGAGATATTTTAACGTTGTATCATGGTAAATTCATCACAGCTAGATTCATCTCGAATTTTGAGTGACGACGGATAGATGGGTTATAGAAATGGTAGTATATATATATCATTAAATGTCTTTCATCTCTAATGGCGTTATTTCGCATTACTGTGTGAGACCAAAAATTCAGAAGCGCAAGATGAAAGTTGAAAGGCTTAAGTCTCGGCGGTCTTTCCAGCGGTTCTCGTCTGGACTGTCTGTCGAGTATTATATGATTGACAGATAAGCTCGCGTGAGTAGAAAGGAGTAAAATAAAGCGTGATTTGTTTCCTGTTATGACTGACAGGTCAACGAAGATGTGTAAATACAGCGTTGGCTAGTGTTTAAGGAAAGGAGGGCGGGGACAAAATGGTGCATTGCAAAAATAGACAATCGGTATAATGCATGTTTAGCTAGCAAATCAGAGAGAAGGTTACAATAAGCTGTCAGATAACTGTAGGCTTTTTTCTAGTCCACGTCACAAGTGTCGACAGTTGATTGACAGGTTTAATAAAAGCGTCTACAGTTGCTTGACAGTTTTTATAATAGTGTCTACAATTGATTGACAGTTTTTATAATAGTGTCTCCAGTTGATTGACAGT